>CM076571.1:848973580-849319165 GCA_034641835.2 Pinus albicaulis
TTGTGCCTGCATACACTGCTATTGACCCCAGTTCCTCCTCAATTCGTAAAAGCTGCAGAGGTGAGAATAAGACATTGTAAATAAGACAACACAAATAACTGATTCCAGAAAAATCAGAAGACTAGATTATAAAAGCACCTGATTATATTTGGCCAGTCGCTCGGATCTACAAGGGGCACCTGTCTTGATTTGGTCGTGATGATGCAGACACACAACCCTTATACATCAAAAGTGAAGTTAAATACCCTAATTGCTTCATGATACTAAGAAATTTTCCATCCTCGAGTATATAACAGAACAAGCAAGCAAGCAAATTAAACACTTTAAAACAAGCAAATTACTGAAAAATGAACATTACCGTGGCCAAGCCCACTGCCAGATCTGCAATAAAGGTGTCTTCGGTTTCGACACTGCATACACACAGTCAGAGAAGCATTAGAAAATACATTATTTCAATATCACATATGACGAAAAATTGCAAAACCGAGGAAGAGACCTAGAAAAATAGAATTAAGTCAATACCTGCGATGAGTTGTCATCACTCCCGATCCAACACGTTTAGACATTTTTACTGCTTCAATACTTTGAGTAACAGAGCCAATTTTATTCACCTACAAAAGGTTGCAAAGAAATATTAGACATCATATGTCACATGAGCAACAAATATACAGAATTAAGGATCAATCTATTTACCTTTAGTAAAAGAGCATTGCAGGATGTTTCATTGATTGCCTTTCGAACACGCTGCACCAGTTCATGTGCATATGTCAATGAAAATTGAAACAAAAATGGAAAAAGAAGATGACGATGATTTCTGTTGGAACCAATAAAAACTATCAATGATTAAACTGAAATCATGTGTCAGAAGAGAAATACATACCTTTGGATTTGTCACCAATAGATCATCCCCAACAATTTGCACCTTTTCCCCAACTGTGGCTGTAAATTGTGCATAGTGAGCCCAATCATCTTGATCAAATGGGTCCTCTATAGATACAATTGGATAGTCCTCAATAAATGATTCATAAATCTTGATAAGCTTAGACCCTGATATCTTTTGGCTACCATCATTATTCTGCAGCGATGAAATTGCAACGTAATAAGAAAATTATATCCAAATAAATAATATAATTTCTCTATGGTATTCCTTCTAATTAAGGCCTCCTTTATTTAGAAGGGAAGAAGGGTGTAAAACTCTAGCGATAATGGTCCTGTTCCTCCTCCATGCATTAAAATTATTTTTTTGATATAAAAAAACAAGTCTGCAATACTCAACGTAGATGTTAATAATATAGAGAACACTAAACGCATTGGCATCAATAATGAAATATAGAGACCCACCTCCTCCTTGAAATTTAAATCATACTTTTGATCCTTCTCAATGTAGAACTCAGAAGCAGCTACATCCATACCAATAACAACCTGGAAATTGAAACAATATTTTGAGTCTTGATCATTTATAACTAATCACAACACTGTACCCAATAAAAAATCCACACTGGAAAAGAATAATACTTAAAAGAACGCCAACCTTGCCAGTATACCCTAATTTCTCAATGGCAATCTTCAATAATTCCAGGCCTTCTTTATTCTCCTGCATTTCAACAAAGTAATATTTAATACAATAACTATTACAGAAGCAAAAATGCCATAGTTTAAAAATCACTTTTAATTCAATGAAGCACCTGAATGTTTGGAGCAAAGCCTCCTTCATCTCCAACATTTGTTGAATCTTGACCATAATTTTTCTTAATAACAGCCTGGAGGATCCCCAAAAAGTTGGGAAAATTACAAAAGAATGCCAAATCAGAATAATTATTAAGGTGGAAAAGTGAAAGTAGATTATGCACATATTCTCCATAAATTTAGTGCTCAAACTTTATTTATCAAACAAATAACAACAAAATAATGGTGAGGTGTCAAAGGAGCATAAGCATGCCTTCAAATGATCGTAAACTTCTGAACCCATCTGCATGGCCTCTCTAAATGAAGAAGCTCCAACACGGAGAATCATAAACTCCTGCATTACCATGATCGACTCAGTGATAAATTTCAATATCTACTATCTATTTTCAAACACATTTGTGAAACACTTGGATCTCTTACACATGAAAGTGATGATTCAATACATGAATGACTTGGATAGCATTCAATAAAACCTAGAGAAAAACAGTTTTGTAATTTTAAATTATAGTGATAAATTCCATATAAATCAAATAAATATACCTGCATTTCCAGTTTATTTCCTGCATGTGAACCTCCATTGATGACATTGAAAGCAGGTACTGGCATCACCAATGTTTTGTTACCAGCAATATTTGCAATATGCTGCATTACATTATTATAAGGTTAGTACCTCCCAATGACATTATTATATGCTCTCAATTGGTATTGTACATAAGAAGCATTCCACAGACACTATAAATAGGAAACGCCCAGGAAACACACCATTAAAACCTTGTGAAGCATTCTCTAGCCCTCCAAAAATATTGGAAATACATAAACTAATTTCACAATTATTTCAAAAGATCCCAAGGCTACATGAAAAGGTACCTGATACAGAGGTATCTTCTTAACATAAGCTCCTGCTTTACAAACTGCAAGAGATACAACTAATATATCATTTGCTCCAAGTTGATCAAATTCACAAACATCAAAATACTCAGGAAAATATTTTGTATGAAACTGATTAAATCAGAAAATCAATTTTTTTCACAATATAACATAACACCACCGAAGTGATGGACAACTTTTGTTTGCACCAACCCCATTGATTTTGAGTTCCATCAAGCTCCTGTACCATGAAGTTATCGATTCCAGTCTGATTTACTGGATCCTGCAATCATAAAGATTAACTTACATTGAATAACAATACCAAGAGAAAATATAAAAATATGGCATAGCAACAGAAAAGGGTGTACCAATTATTAATGTACTTGCATACCTTGCCAATAAGAGCTGGTCCAATTAGTTGCTTAAATCTTTTAGTTACTGAATCTGAGCTCAGGAATTAACCAAGAGAGTAACCTTAACCGAAACACACATAAAAATGCAATGAACTAGTAAAGAAAATTCCACCTACGCATTCATGGAATATACTGTAGTGATGGAATGCTTCAAATTAATTCTTTATCGCAAATATATAAGTCCGGAAAGTAATACATGAGAAAGAACTATATGAATCAAATCTGGGAGCAGTATCTCTACTAAAACAAAAACTTATTTAACAAATTTTCATAAAGCAATCATGACCATATCCTTTGTGGATTAAAGCGTCTCATTTTCTTCCTTTGTATGTTTTAAAAGGTTCACCAAGCTTGATAATTTCATTTCATTTCATTGCTGCAAGAACTTGAAGCACTTTTGGTTTGAAGAATGATGCACTTGCCATTATAAAGTTCAAAAGATATGCCTTCGGATATAAGTCAATTAGTCCAGAAAAATGCCAGTAACAACAGTAGATGGAGTGATTACACTGATGTAGATTCTAGAAAAACATCTACAATAAATAATACATTTTAATGCTCAAAATAACTGTAACCGATGAAACTTTCAGATGCTCCAAAAAACACATTAAAAAGAAAACTCTACTCGTGACACGGAAAACTTACATGGGTGAGCTAAGGCATACAAGACAATCAAATCCTTCGGAGTTGTCCTGAGACTGATAAAGATTTCTTAAATTAGGATATCCTCTTAAGAGGTCCATGAAAAAGGCATGTATTGATCCCTCATCTTTCTCTGCTGCATTTGGCTCGGTCTCTGCATCTATAAATTTTCCTTCATTCTTTTGAGAGCCTTCGATGGGGCATTCCTCTTCGAGAAGAGGCTTTGAAACCTCATTTGAACTGGATCCTTGTAAATAGGTTAGAAATTTGAACACATGCCTTTTGTTTTTCTCTTGCAAAGGCATTCGGATCTTCATTCTCTTCTACTGTTTGAATATTCAGATCAAACTTTTCATCTATAATTTTACTACTAGTAGACAAAGGCCCTTCCTCCTTATAGGCAGAATCAGAAAACATAGCTTTTGATGTGGTAATCTCATTGAGATATTTTTTTCACTGAGATCTTCTCTTCTGAAACCTCCTCTCTATCTACATTCTTAGAGACCTCTTCATCCACTGAAGGCGCTCCCTTCACTGGAGCACTTGATGACTTTTCTTTGAGATTATGCAAACGAAAGTATTCATCTGCTTGGGAAACCCGAGCAGAAGGCCATTCTCGTTGTATTTTTGTTCCTTCCCATCTATTACCACGGTACATTGAATTTTCCATTTCCTTTTGATGATACATAGACCTAGATCGCCCATAAGGGTAAATCCTCTCGTTCTGAGAAACTGAATCCCTGCCATGGAAACCACCAAACCCCGGTGGCCATCTACCAGATTCCTGCTGGTGAATAAAAGACGACCTCTCCGAAAAGGAATAAGATTTAGGAAATCTATCCCTCTCAACAGCTAAACATGGATCCAGTTCTCCTGCCTCTTCTATGGACCTGTCAGTTCGAACCCTAACAGAGTAAGAACCAGAGCCCCTCAAACTCCAATATGACTTACCAGATTCATCAACATCATCATCCCGGGAAGAACTTGAACCCCTTCCAGATAGGAACTCCTTTCTTAGGTCGATCTACAGGTGGATATCCTATCCTTGCCTAGAGTGAGGCAAGTATAAACTCGGGCAAGGATAGAAGTTTCCAGAAGAGTTTCCTATGATGGTTCCAGAGACTGTAGCTAAGATAAAGGTTTCCAGAACGACCTTTTCTGATTTTCTGATTTCAGACTCGGGTAAGGATAAAAGTTTCCAGAAGAATTTCAGAAGTTGAAGGAGCAGATCTTGAAAAGTGTTTTTTGAGATCAACAGTAGAAAATAAAAGCAATAGTGGGACATATGTCACAGTTACTGATTCATCAAGCTCTGAGGAAAAGAACTCACATACAAACAGATGTCTAGCACTGCTATGCTTTCCATTAGAAAATATAAGGTAAATCTTATTACAAAGGAAAACCCAAATCCCATTGAAACAAGTTAGGGAAGGTTCGAACTTCTTTAGGTTTCTTTGGACAGGTGCATGAAGTACTTGAAATACCTGGAAAAGGCCAGAGTCCATTAGAGAGTATGTCAGCTCAACCATGAGGAGATTTGTGAGACCAAGCATCACGACAGTAAAGAAGAAATGCCTACAATGGTAGCCATTAAACATGGGTTATTCTATCCTTCGAGAGTAAGATAAACGATATCAAGGAAAATGCTAGCAGAGACTATAGAAAAAATTGAGATAATATTCTAAGGACATTACCTGACAATTAGATAAGTTCTGGATGCTTGCTTCCGCAAGCTATTTCTAGAACAAAAGTTCAAGGAAGAGATATTTTTATGTGCAATTGATACAAATCAAAAAAGAAGAGGCTAGTTATGAATATAATCTCCAGAAAAATAAGTTAAGGAAAAGACGAAGTCATACCAATGAAAACTGTTGACCGAGTTTTCCTCCATCTAGCAGCAATGCAACATCTCTGAATCATTTTCTCTAAACTTAAGCTAGCTCCGATAACAGTACTGGTATCATTGACTGTCCGAGCATTAAGAAGAATTCTTAGGGTTTAGAAGAGTTTTAACAGGTGTCATTTTTTAAACGAGTAACAGATCTTGTCTTCTGCACAGACAACAACAGGCGTCCTCTGCAGAATGAATATGTTGACGAAAAAAAAATTGATCTCTTTCAAAAGAGAAGGCCTATCGACCTAATTAAACGTATAATTAGGTGTTACACTGCTTGTTTCAAAAATAAATAGTAACAGAAATAAACAAAATCTTGACAATGAACGTTATTCAATTTAGAAATTGTTATGGAAGCTTTCACCCTCAGCTCTGAAATTGAAATAAGGCTATCCTAGATTTACACTAGGAAATTGAAAAAACTAAGTAAATAAATACTTTACCCCACATCACTTACTTCGTTAATCACATATTCAAATGGCAAGCCAATAGTGCAAATCGTATAAAAGAACTTTTAAATCTGTTTAAAAATAATCAAGTTATTAAGTTGAATACAAAAACAAAATTGAAAAGTTATTAAGTTGAATACCAAAAAAAATCGAATGGTGTAAGAAAAGGTGTATCGAAAACGATTTATATTGAAGAAAGCACCACATTCCAATGCATTATTGTTGCATACGAATGACCTTAAAATTAAGTAATAATAATATAATAACTGTTGCTACAATATTTTTTTTGAAAAAATTCCATCTAAAAAACCAAAAAAACATAACTGTAAATAACATAACCGTTTTGGAAGTGGTGCAAAACATAACTAACGTAAATAACATAACCGTTTTGGAAGTGGTGCAAAACATAACTAACGTAAATAACATAACCGTTTTGGGAGTGGTGCATTTAAAAAATAACCTAATCGTTGCATACATGAAGGAAATTTCCATTGAAATGTTCAAAATTGAGGTCCACATTTCATGTGATGTGGAGAGGAAATTGAGGTCCACATTTCATGTGATGTGGAGAGGTTGCATTGGTCGGTGAATAGGAGGAGTGCAGGTGGTCCGTGCTTTGGATAAACATGGGAGAAGTGCAGGTGGTGCTGAGATGAAGTGAAGAGGTGGTCTTGCTCCATGGCAGAGGGGGTGATGGGGTTTTCCACTGAGCGGCGTTGATATCTCTTTTCTCTTTTGTTAGTTCTTCAACTAATATTTGTTCGATAGTTGTGTCCTTCTATGTCCGTATCAAGACACAAGTCCTATCGTGGCCATTCGTTTTTTTTTTTCTTCCCTTTCAAGTTAACTTGCTTCTGTGTTATTTTTTTCTTTTTTGTTTGGCTAATATATTAGTCTTCTTTTAGGGTAATTTTTTTTTTTTAACTATACGTTGGTCTTATTTTACATTTTTTTAACTATTTGAATTTGGTTTCATCTTGGAGGTGAAAGGATGGTTCGGCTAAAATCTATAACGCGGAATTATGCACAACTAATTGTCAACTTTATTTTGTTTCCAATTGTGTATGTGTATTTATTTCAATTCTCGATATGTCTTAAGGTATAGAAAGATTGCGGTGGAGCCAAGGAATTTCTGGGTATTTTTTATTGGATCAACACTATCAGTTTAACTTTGAAGGATTTATAATTGAGGTATTCCTAATTCATTCCATCTATCATTCTCATATCCTCTAAAAAATCTATGCTATATATGATTAAAAAAAATTAAAAATGGTTAGTTAGTCTAACAATGCTATTTTGTTTTAGCTCCAATTGCTTTATCCTTAGTATGTGTTTGTGTAGTGCCTCATTTCATACACTCCACTATTTTATCAACAAACTATTAGCTGATTGATGTTTTTGTAGCCGCCACCACAGTTCAATAGGTTATGAGGTATTAATGGAGCATAGAAATATATGGGTAGATGAAAAATGATCATATCATGCATCTTATCCTATCCATATGGCCCAAATCAAGAAGGAAATCACTTAGATATGCGGTCAAAGGAATGGTCAACCAGGTGCTGAATAAGTGAGCAAGGAGTCTGAAGTCATCACGCGTTAAGAAACAAAATTTTACTTTCTATTTTAGAGTCCGAGATAGAATTTTCTAGTTCCGAGAGGCGTAAAAGCCTCAAGACAGTTAAGGACCAACTTTTATAAATATCGGGCTAGTAATTGTATTGCAAGTGTGAATTATTGCGTTGCTGTAATCTCATTAAAACTTTGTTATATTTCCAATTTGAATGAAGAAGCGTTCAATAACGTTTCGACTTGAAGCCATTTTTTATGGAGGACCCCTACAACAAAAGAGGCTCTGTTTTATTTATGTTTTTCTATAATTAGATGTTATTCACTGTATTTCGTAGCGTAGATATATATTCTCTTTCGATTTTATTTTTTTTGTTAGAAACTGCAATAATTTCTAGACTTCTGTAGTATAGATGTTTTATTTAGCATTTTCATTTAATTATGTTAGTTGCTATCATCATTTCTAGAATTTTGTAATATAGATGCTTCGTTTGATTGTGTCATTATGTTGGATGCTATAATCATTTCCAAAATTTCATCTTGTTAGAGTAGATGTTCAAGTAATTTTTCTTTGTCATTTGATGTGGGTTTATTTTCTGAATAGTTACAACACAAAGATAATCATAGTTTCTTTTATGCATTATTAATTTGTTTTAGATAAGTTCTTCTTTTGAGAGACATATTTTAGAATTTTCTTTTCAAGTTTTCAATAAATTTCTTCTTGTAAGCTTAAGTAGTCTTGTTTCTTAATAGTGATTTAGAAATTTCCTTTCTCAGAATAATAGTGTAAATAATTTCTAGTGATTTCTTGATTCAAGTTTCATTCACATGAAATTTCTAAAAAGATACAAAAATATTAACGTTGCCTCATTTTTTATAATTTTAAGTTAATTTTAAGTTTTATCAGATTCATAAATTAGTTAAAATTTTTGTTGAAGTTTTTAGTAACATAGTTACACTTTGATTTAGTTTACTCTTCATGAATTGTATTTCAGTTTCTTAAATTAATTTAGGACATCCAAAATAAAAACATTTTCAAAAAAAATATTCACATATAAAATCATCACAATAAAATAAGTAAGAAATGTTTCTAACATATATAATGCACTTGCACTTCACAAGATTACCAACTTTGGTCGATAATTTATGATAGCAATTTAAGAACATTAGATTGACCAAACATTTTGGCATCGTTTTCTGGAAAGTGTAAATAGAAGCCTTTTCTCTCTTTATATATATATATGATATACATAGAGAAAGAGATTCTAGAGTTAGATTTGTAGCTAGATGCATAGGCCTAATTCCAACAACACCACTCACCCCTTCAATACCTTGTAGTACCACACCATCCACTCAGACTTACATACCATTATTAGCCAGTAGAAATAGACTTCCGGAGATATTAAGATAAGAAATTCAACCTAGAGATTCACCAACGTCATCAACTGAAGCAGTTGTGGAAGAACAAGACCCTACATCCCCAACAGAAGGAGTGATTTTCCTAACCTCTACTGGAGAACAAATTTTAGCTCAAAAAATATAAATCCATACTGAGGAAGAAGAATAATATATCTACTTTAACATACCATTGATAGAGGAACCTGAAGAATTAGAAGAACAACAAACAATCCATCTCTTGGAATCTTATATCAGTTAAGAAGGGTCTACAATGGCTGGGGAACGAGAATGAGAAATACACAACAATGATTCACACTTAATAATTGGAGGAACTGGACCTAGGATTGGAGGTGATGGAGGTAAAGGTAGAGGAATAAATAGAGGAAGAGGAAGAGGTGAAGAGAGGAGAGATAGAGAAGAACTAGATCCTATTGGATTTCCTATACATGATGAAGACAATATTGCCACAATAAAAATATCTCAGCCTCTATCCTTCCTAGCATCCATGGATTAATAAGTGAGGATCCTAAAACATTTATTTTTGAATTCGAAGTTTTATGTAGATCATATGACTCTCTACTTGATTCTCAAAAATTGAAATTGTTTCCAGCTACCCTTAAGGATGTAGCATTAAAATGATTTATGGGCTTAATAAAATATTCCATTACGACATGGGACGAAATAAAAACTGCATTTTTACATAAATAGAAGGATTATTGCACACCTCATAATCATATGGACGAAGATTTTAAGATGATTCATAGAGAGGATGAGAATCTGGAAGATTTAATTGAAAGGTTCAGTTATAATATTAAAATGGATAAAATTAAAAATTTGGATGAAGATACTTTGAAAGCTCTGCTATTGAAATCCATTAGAGATGAATGGATATATATCCTTAACATGATGGGAAAATGAGACATTTATCAACTATCATTACCTGATATTTTTGAACTATGCATACATATTTCAAGAGGTAAATCAAGAATTTGAAAGAATTCAAGAAATCTTGTTCTCTCTAGAATTAATAAATCTGCAATTGGAACAGTGAGTAGGGATGAAATAGGGAATTTTCTTGATGAATTCGAAACATATAGTTTAAGCAGTCTTAGTGAAAAAATAGATACCTTAAAATTACAACACAAGAAAAGAGTTGAAAGTGATGCCTTATCTATCTTCTGTCCTAAGTGCAGAAATAAACATGCCTTAAGAAAAAGTCCTCTTGATTTGAAAAGTGTAGAAATATGTGTTATATGTACAAAAAATCATGAAACATAGAGGTTTCCTTCCATTTCGGGTGTTGATGTTTTCTACCAAGAGGAAATGGTTCCAAATAAGGTAGATCCTCTTTTCTCTGTTGCTCGAAGACCATGGAAATGATCAAAAAATCAAGCTTTCAACATTCAGATGTATACTCAACACCCACAAAAAAATTGGGCTGCACCAATGGCATGGTAGAAACCTTGGTATCAATCTGAACCTTGAACAAAAGGATGGAAAAATCCTTATGGTAGATATTCTCAATATCACCAGTATCGACAAACCTATCCAAACTTTCCACCACAATATTTTCCTCAATCTAGTCGATAACTAGAACCTCAAATTCAAAATCAAAATCCTCATCTTTCATTACCATTTCCACTATGAGAAGATCAATTGCATGCCACTTCCAAACCCAAACAATAAGAATGAAAAACCTTATTACAACATGGAAGGTAAAAATTTTCAAACCTATATGATAAGTCCACTAGATATTAATAATTTCTAAGATCTGGTACTAGGACATTAGAAAAGAAATTAACATATTCTTTTATCCAGGAAAAAGAAAAATATGATCATTCCAATGAAGAGACATCTCTTCACCAAAATAAAATTCTTCAAAAAAAAATGCATGAAACGCCAATAAACACAAATCCCATTATAGAACAACCTTCAGTATCTGTCTCAAAACCCCCTTTCCTTGAAAGATTACAAATTGATAAAGGGATAGATAAAAAATCATGATGCCTAATTATGATATGTTAGATGAGCTAAAGAATGTTTTTATAAATATTCCTTTGTTACAAGATATAAAATAAATTCCAATCCTTGCAAAGACAATAAGAGAGTTGAGTATAAAGAAACCCTGAAGAAAAAGGAAAGAAGAAAAAATAATATAGTTAGTTGGGAAAATTTCAAACATCATGATGGGAAAAACTAGAATAACAAAATATTTGGATCCAGGAAGTCCCATTGTCAATACACAAATAAATGGTATCGAAATCCCAAACCCATTGATCGAGTAAGGAGCAACCATAAACATGATGAGTAAACAAACTATGGATTAACTAAGACTTCCAAATCTTCAATATACACCAAAATTATTACAATTAGAAGATATATTTGTACTTAAACTTGATGTTGTGTTAGAATACATTTATGTATCCTTGGATTCTTCGGAATATTGAGCTAGTTTTATGATTTTAACCCCCAAGAATAACTTAGGAGGACATCCATTAATCTTAGGAAGACCTTGGTTAGCTACAAATGATGCTTTTATTATTTGTATATTTGGTTATATGTTTATCTCTGATGGTATTTCAACGAAGAAATTAACATTATACCCACCAACAAAAACAATGATAGAGGTAGAAAATGAACAATGGGTGGATGATGACAATGAAATACAACCTATTCTTACTATCTCTCAAATTAGTGAAGAAGATCAAATTATAAATTCAATAGAAAATAATGAATTATCTTCAGAACGTGAGAGTAGTCAAAATATTTAGGAACAATGCAATATTGAGTATTTATCATGCAGATCAATGTATTTATATTGTATGGAATAATTTGAAAATTCTTCAATAGAAATATTTCCAGGTAAAACTTTAAATTTAAACGAAAATTTGGGAGAATTTCAAAAGAATAAATTAATACAAACATTACAAAATTTATCTTCTTCATATGCAAGGGAATACACTGACATGAAATGAATTAATCTTGAAACTTTCATGCATCACATATATATTGAAGAGAATTTGAGACTAATCCAACAACCTTAGAGAAGAATGAATCCAAACTTAAGGGAAATTGTAAAGGAGGAACTACAAAAAGCTGTTGAATGTAAACTTTATTTATCCAATACCAGACAATCAGTGGGTTTCACCTTTAGTAATTGTTCCTAAAAATAATGGAAAATGGAGAGTATCTATTGATTATAGGGAACTGAATAAGGCTACCTTAAAAGATCATTTTTCGTTACCTTTCATAGATCAAGTTTTAGATATATTAGCATGGAAGAAATATTTTTCATTCTTGGATGGTTCTAGTGGATATAATCAAATTGAGGTAGCACCAAAAGATCAAGACAAAACCACTTTTACGTGTCCATGGAGAACTTATGGATAACTAGTACTTCTTTTTGGATTATGCAATGCAGCAACAACATTCCAAAGAGCAGTATTGATTATTTTCTCTAATTTAATTCATTATTGTGTAGAAGTTTATATTGATGATTTTACACTCTATGGAAATTCTTTTGAAAAATACCTTGAAAATTTGGAAAAAGTGCTCATAAGATGTAAGGAATAAAATATCTCATTAAGTCATGAAAAATGCTTTATGATGTTTACTGAGGGGAGTTTTTTAGGACACCATATTTCAGGAAATGGAATAAAATTGGACTCATTTAAAGTTGAAGTTATTTCCAAATTAGAATTTCCAACTTTTCAAAGAGATGTTAGAAGTTTTCTCAGTTTCACTCGATACTATAGAATATTTATAGAAAAATTTACAAATATTGCATCTCCACTCGTTAAATTTCCTACAAAATATTTCAAATTCAGTCAGAATCCCAATCGCCAAAATGCCTTTAAGACTTTGGAAGAAAATATTTCTAAAGCACCCATATTACGATGACCAAAGTGGAAATTGCATTTCCATATTTTGACTGATGCTTTAGAAGCAACTCTGGGAGATTTATTGGGGCATAAATACTTGACTCCTTATGCTATTTACTATATAAGTAAAAATTTGACTCCTGCAGAGTTAAATTATGCTGTTACCGAAAATGAGTTTTTAGCTATCGTCCATGCCATTAACAAATTTAGACATTACATCACTACACAGGGCCTTCACTCAATGAAACTCAAACATATCACGTGCGATCATAGCATATTAAACAATACCCTTAATTTGAGTACATATTGGAAAATACCTCTAAAAATCACATTATTTAACCCCCTACCAATATAAACCAGATACACCTTCCTAATTTAAAAAGCCCCTACTTTCACTATATATTGTAGGTATCCATTTTTTTCATTAACATTTTTTATACCCATTTATATTTTTTCATCAACTTTGAGCTCCATTTTTTATACCTGCCAATATAAAAACCCTTTACCCCCTATATATCCCCCATTATATTAAGTCATTTTGTCCTCATTATATATACCTTAATATGCACCCACGTGCTATGTTATTTCTCCCATAGTGAAGCCCCCGTGCATCACTGGGTATGAAATTTTTATTTACACCAATCATTTTGCAATTATATATCTAATGAATAAACTAATGAATAATCAAATAATCACAATATGGCTATTATTATTGCAATAATTCAATATCACCATTTTAGATCGGTCTAGAACACAAAACATAGTTGCTGAATTTTGGTATAGAATTCAATATGATAACAATAATACACCAGTAGAAGATAGTTTTCATGATGAATATATTTTTGCAATATCTACTAAATATCCATGGTTTGCATACATTTCTAACTATTTAACTAGAGAGAAACTACCATCATATTGTTTCCTAGAGAAAAGAGAAATATAATTCAATTGAGTGCATATTATTCATGGATAAATGAAAAAATGTACAAGATAGGTCGAGATATCATTATCGAAAGGTGTGTAAGAGAGGAAGAAATACTTGAGATACTAAAATCATGTCATGATGAACCATGTGGAGGACACTTCACTGACAAGAGGACTACTTACAAATTCTTTCTCTTAGGATATTATTGGCTTTCCCTCTTTAAGGATTCCAAGGAATATGTTAAGAGATGTGATAGTTTTCAAAGAATGCGGAAATGTGTTCCTTCAGATGAAATTCCTTTACAACCTCAGAAGCTTATCGAACCTTTTTAAAAAATGGCCTCTAGATTTTGTCAGAAAAATCAATCGACCATCAAGACAAAAGAGGTATATTCTTGTGTACACTAGTTATGTCACTAAATGGGTAGCAGTTAAAGCACTTTATTTTTCTACTAAAAATGTTTTAGTTTCATTTATTTTTGAGGATATTTTTACTCGTTTTGGTGTCCCAAGGAAAATTGTAACAGATCAAGCAACTCAATTTACATCTAGAATGGTGCAGAAGATAGTGGAGGAATACAAAATCAAGCATAGAAAGTCTACTCCATACCACCCATAGGAAAATGGACAAGTATAACCCACCAACAAAATGATTGAAGCCATCTTTACAAAGACTGTACCTTTTCATAGAAGGTATTGGGCAGAAAAGCTTCGGGAAGCTTTTTGGGCATACTGCACTACATGGAGAAGCATAACATGACATACCCCATATGAACTTGTTTATGGGAAGCAAGTCTTATATCCTATTGGGTTGCAAATAAAAAATCTCAAGACAGTTGTTAAGTTGAGACTTGACCTCTCAGAAGCACAAAGGCATAGAATGGAACAAATCAATGAGCTTGATGAAATGAGGTAAGAAGAAATTCAAAATAATAGTCTAGTTCAACAACATAGATCTAGATGTGATGATAAATATATCAAAGAAAGAAAATTTCAAGCAGGAGATTGGGCACTACTTTCTAATTCAAAGTTCAAATATTTTCCAGGAAAATTTCAAACTCACTGGCTTGGGCCTTATGATATTGAGAGAGTATTTTATAATAGATTAGTCAGGATCAAAACCATTGATGAAGAAAGAGTTCCTCTCCTCATAAATGGACATCGAATAAGGATCTATCACAAACCATTGACAAAGGAGGAATTTGTTAATATTTTTGAAGATAATGTGGATATAAAGTTGGTGAAGAAGACTTCTTCTAATTCCCCAACTTAAAAGTCTTTATATATATATATATATATATATATATATATATGAAAACCAATCATTGATTTGCATACTTATGCAGAAAATCTAAGGTGAAAACCATTTTTTTTGGAAACTTAAATTTTCTTTAATCCTATTCTAAAATACCAGTTTCTTTGCGTCCTTTTTCTTTTTAAAAAGGAATACAAATATATAGATACATATTTTTTGAGATTCTGCAGCTCTAATGGATTTCTACAACTCATACATAGCAGGAAATTTTTGATTGAAGAAATTGAAGAATATACGGAGGAGAACCTAAAGTCAAGACAAATATAAACAATTGAAGGTTAGCAACATCAAAATTCATGGTATGCAAATGAAAATTTGTATTTAATAATAAGGATGTAAACATTGGAATATGAATTAAATGGTAATTTTATACCACCAATTTAAAAACATTATTAACAAGAGATGATCGTGTCAAATCAAAATCTAATCTCAAACTCCGCCACTTAACCCTCATCATTAAATGACCGGTCCAACATCAAATCCCGATTTTGTTGGTGAAATCATCCCACTCATAATGGTCAGCTCTTATTAACCTTACTCATACTCTCAATAATTCTTAATCCTCATTCATTAATTCATTCCCTTGATCATTCTGAAGCATAATTCAGTAATGCTCTCATTCATACCAAAACCTTCATCTTACCCTGTCAAAGAGATAGTCTTAATGTAAAGCTTCTCGGGCCATGAGATTGACAGTGAGGACAGAACCAAAAGAAAGGAAATTCATGGAAGGTTACCCACAGGTAAAATAAATGCCACAAAAGGCACAATGTCTTAGTTTTGTGGGAATTTCGAAGGATTTCACAATGAGGTAACTAAATCATTTTCCAGAGAATTTGACAGGATGGAGATCGAAAACGAAGATGTTAAGTTTGTAATAACAAAGTCTTTCATATCCGAAGCCACTAGACTGCCAATAACTGGAGAGGGGTAATTTAGAAAGAGAGGAATCAAATGAGAAGAATGGAAAATATTTCTGAAAAGCCTAGGTATGGATACCACCATATTTAAAAAGGGAATCCGTAGCACAACACTTAAAGGATAATGGAGGAATTTTCTATTGATAATCCAAAAATTTATTACCTTTGAGGGAAGGTTTGGATGCATGTTCTTTTATCATGTTAGTTTATTGATGAATTTTGTTGAAGGAAGTGAAATACATATTCTCTACTTTTTTTTACATAGATGGAGAAAAAATTTAGGGACTCTTCAAAATACAATTCAGTTTATAGACAACACAATGTATCATCATGGGTTCATTAAAATTATTATCGAATTCCACCTTAAAATTTTAGGGGATACTTGGGAAAATTTCCTAATTCGAAATCATTTCAAAGAGGGAAACCAAGAAGAACCTAGTTGTGGCAAAGAAAAAAGGGGAATGAAAAGAAAAATTGATGACCTAGTTGAAAGTGAACAACAACCTCAGGAATAGTCAGAAGATGAAGTTACCATTGAATAACTTTTGGGGAAAATTAAGAAGAAAACTGGTAAAAGGAAGGAAGGGGGCGAAAAGGAAAAGATACATCCACAAAAACAGAGAAGTCTAAAATTAAAAAAGAATAGGGAAAAAATTCAAAACCCTCCTCCTTAAATAATGTGAAGTGCTAGACTTAGCCAAACAGTGAAAAATCCAACTCCAAATGAAAGATAATTTATTGATTTAGAGGAGGAACTTAGGGTTCCATCACCCACTGTTATGTCAGCTACCCAAAGTCCAGGTCGAAAGAACCCAGAGATTGACGTAGTGTAGCAAGAAATTTATGACTATATTGAGTCCTTGGAGAAGAGAGACACAAATAAGACATCAGTTTTAGAACAAAGGGAAGAAGCCTAGCCTCACAATCCACAAGAGCCTCCAATAGTGAATATTCTAAGGCGGGATATTTTTGAACCAGAGATATTAAACAAGCATATTAAATAGAAGCATGAAACCTTGAAGTTGTAGAACCACATTGAGAAAACCATAAATGATAATACTCTTTTGCATTTAGGTTTATGGTTAAAGAGGAATAAAAATTTAAAGGAGAAGAATAAAAATTTCAACAGGAAAATTATAAACATGCAATATAAACTCCTGATGAGAAAGCCAAAGAGGGTTGCGACTATAAGAAGGAAAATAAATTGAATTTGGATGTTTTAATAGAATCCTCAGGGCAGATGTAGTAGCATGATAAGGATCAAGATTTTTTTTTCGTATTAGGACATGCAATTTTCTACTTGTAGGGGAATGTAGAGCCTCAATACTGCCTCAATTTTGACACTCCTTTCACTCATTTTCCCTTCTTTTTGCCACCACCATTAGCTTAAACAAGTTTTAAAATGAAAAATATGACTTGGTAAAATATTTTGATGATCTATTTTTCATATTTTCAATTTTTCCTTATTATTAGAGTAAAATCTGCATTAGCTACATAATTAATTCAATTCTGTGACTGATTAATGGTTATGTAGCCACCGCCACGGTTCTATACGTCCTGAGTTATTTATAGAGCAGTGAAATATATGGGTAGATGAAAAATTGTCCTATCATGGATCCTATGTTATCCATCTAGCCCAAATCAAATGGGAAATTTCCCATATATGCGATCAAAGGAATAGTTAACCAGGTGCTGAATCAAGCCAACAAGGAGTCTGAAGCCATCACGCTTCACAATTTTCTCTTCCAGGTAGAGAATCATGAAGAAACAAAATTTTAATTTCTATTTTAGAGTTTGAGATAGAATTTTCTAGTTCTTATAGGTGTAAAAGCCTCAAGAGAGTTAATGACAAGCTTTAATAAATACCGGGCTAGTAATTGTATTGCCAGTGTGAATTATTTTGTGACTGTAATCTCATTAAAACTTTGCTTTATTTCCAATTGGAATGAAAAAGCGTTCTGGAGTTTCAATGCGAAGTTAGTAATGTTTATACTTGAAGCCATCGATTGTGGAGGGCCATGGTAACAAAATAGGTTATGTTTTATTTATGTTTTTTTTTATAATTAGATGTTATTCATCGCTTCGTCTTTATTTCTCAGTTTATGTTTTCATTGTATTTTTTAGCGATGATATATGTCTTCTTTCGATTTCAATTTTTTTTGTTAGAAGCTACAATAATTTCTACACTTCTGTAGTATATATTTTTTGTTTATCATTTTCATTTCATTATGTTAGTTGGTATCATCATTTCCATCATTTCATAATATAGATGCTTGGTTTTATTTTGTCATTATGTTAGACACTATAATCATTTCCAGAATTTCACCTTGTTAGAATAGATGTTCAAGTAATTTCTTTTTTGTCATTTGATGTAGGTTTATTTTCTAAATAGTTACAACAAAGAGATAATCATTGATCTGAAAATGAAAGTATTTTTTTTTTTTTTTCTGTTCAAAGTATTCATTTCCATTAAATTAAGTGTGCAAAGTGTTTGGATAGTCTTGCAAGTCAAAAAAAGTGTTTTTGTTAACTGTTTATGAACTTTGGTGTGAGGGAGTGTTGTTTTAATTTACTGTTTAACAACTTTAATAACACAGCAAAATAACTTCACCATAAACACACAACAACATGATCAGGCAGTTCACCCCTCCTGGGCTACATCTGCTAGGTCCAAGGCTCCCAATGGTCATGTCCTTGATATATTATGATGCTCAAATTGGTAATAAAGTGAGAAAAATGCCTAAACAGACCAAAACAACCGTGAAAATGGATTTAGAACATAAAAATAAGCTAAGAATGACTTTGATTTCACCTAAAACAGTGAAGTGTAGTCCAATGCAGCTTTGTTTCCCTCAAGGCCCTGATGGCTTCCCAAGCTTCTCTGAAGTAAAAATGGCTAAAAGACACCTTTGATGGCTATACAACCTATTCCAATGGCTCCAAAATTTTGAGAATACCCAAAATAAATAAATAAACATTCGCTCCAAAAGGTTCAGTAATGTGAATGTTATGCCCAACTGAATTTTTGTCCAAGTTGGCCTAAGGAAACTCCACCAAAATTGGAGTAACTGCAGTTAGCTCCGTTATCTTTCGAAAAGTCCGCCCAAAATGGCATGCCCACCTAATTTTTCGGAACCATCATGGGCTAGCAATTAAGGCTAGGTTTAGTGGTCACATGGACCAACTCCACCATCGACGGAACCGTGGAGCCAACGGTTTAAAGACTGTGGCATATAAATGTTTACGAAAACTCCGTCATGAACATGTGAACAACCGCATAACATAACCACCAAGGTTTAATGTTTATCCACTGGTGGACTTGTAGTTCATGGTTTCAAGCCATGGTCATATTATAAGGGGGCTGGCCCTTAGGGGTTAGCCCCCTTTACCGCCGCCCACACTTTATATAAAATTTAAATATACGTATGAACCATAGTATGTTAAGAACTGCAATGTGGGCGGGCTAGTTGGGCCTATGGGCTAGTGGCCACCCGACCAAGGGTCGATTCATACCAACAAAAAAAAAAATTTCCACCATAGAATCTGCAGTCTTGGGGCCACGTGGCGGCCTCCGGGCCTGCCATGCGGCATCCCTTGATTGGCCACTAAATCCCATATTATATCCACTATGCAATTTGCGGTTGACAATTGTCGATCTGTGATTGGATGATGAAGGAATATTCCATGGAATATTCTTTTTTAATATTTTTTATTCAAAGTCAACCCAAGTCAAACTGGACTTTTGCATGAAATTGTGAATTTTCAAACTTGAATAAATTTCACATACAATGTCAGATTTGAGTGCCGCTCACAGCTATAGGATTGTATTGAAGAGGCCTATCCTGTCATTCTAGTTTCAACCAATTTTGAGCAGTTCCAATTTTGAGCATTTTCTTCACATAGGACATGATCACCTGATCAATCATAGTTTCTCTTAAGCATCAATAATTGGTTGTAGATTAGTTCTTCTTTTGACAGACATATTTTAGAATTTCGTTTCCAAGTTCTCAATAAAATTCTTCTTGTAAGTTTTAGTAGTCTTCTTTCTTAATAGTGATTTATAAATTTCCTTTCTGAGCATAATAGTGTAAATAATTTCTAGTGATTCCTTGATTCATGTTTCTTTCACATAAAATTTCTAAAAATACACAAAAATATTAACGTTTCCTCTTTTTCTCGAATTTTAAGTTTTCTCAAATTCATCATTAGTTACTAATAGATAAATTAGTTAAAATTTTGGTTGAAGTTTTTAGGGACATAGTTACACTTGGATTTATTTTACTCTTCATGAATTATAGTTCAGTTTCTTAAATTCATTTAGGAAATAAAAAACAAAAACATCTTTAAAAACGATCTTCACATATAAAATCATCACAATAAAATAAGAAAGAAAGGTTTCTAGCATATATAGTGCACTTGAACTTCACAAGATTACCAAATCTGATCAATAATTTATCATAGCAATATAAGAACATTAAATTGACCAAACAACACCCAGAAACCAAATTTCAAAAAATAAATCACAAAGCTCCAAATTAATTGAAATAAACAAGAAAACAAAAATTTGGCTTGCATATTACGCCTAGAATTGCAGATCAAGATTGAAATAAGTCAGAGGAATAGAACGAAAAGGAAAAAGGAAAAATTTAAAGATTCATGCAATTATTTGAAGGAAATTTAACTAAAATCTCCAAGTGAAAAATAATAATCCAAAAATATATATTAGTAGGATTGACGAATAAGGTTTAGTACGAAATATTGTACAGAGAAGTGAGTTCTGTGAGCGAGATGTGGTGAAGTTTTTCTTAGTAGTGAGAGATTTTTGAAGGTGTTGGTGATTGATGGATTTAATTGTTTCTGAAAGGAGAGAAGGAATTCATTGTTTCAGTATGAAAATCGATGAAAGATGGAGTGAGTGTCAAGAAAGTAGTAGCTTGCAAGATCAGGGGTTGGTGCTCATTCTAGTGCATGATGGAAAATACTTGGGGTTGTATCTCCATTCAGTTTTAGTTGATAAATAAATATGTTGTAGCTTCATGTTGGTTCTAGCCATAGAATTATAACAACAATTTGTATCTTTCATTATGAATGAATTAAAGAGAATTCCATGAAATTTACTTGTTCTGTGTGTGTTCCATTGATATTGTTAATTCCTATATGTTTATTAATTGTTGAATTTTTTAATGGTGTTTCAATATTCTTGCACCAAGAAAAGTTATATTTTTAATTGATAAAATTCCTACAATATTGACTCCCCCTCCCCTTTAAGTATCTCCCTAGTTTCCAACAATTCGTATCAGAGCCAAGTTACTTCATATCAGCATAATAGCTGGAAGAAATATTAAGGAACATGGAAAACTAAGAAAGAGGATTTACCAATAGGGCACCAATATTAAATAGAATAAACTACATGTTTTAGAAAGTGAGGATGAAGACCTACATTCAATTACTTATATTTGATGTGTGGGATGTTGTCGAAGAATAATATCAAAGACCTCTAGTAGTTCTTATCAAATACTAGAAGTTGGATTTTACATGAAATTATAAAGCAATCAATCAACTATTAGAACTAGCCTACTTGAATCAGAACTTTTCAAGGTGATGGATTGCAGATCTTCCTAAGAAATTTGTGACAATATGAGAAACTTCTATGAAGGATACAACAAGGTAAAGAAAGATAAACTCCAAGGTTGTAGGATGTAATTTGAATATTTAAGCATGCATTATGATTAAGATATTATTGCAAAGTATTTTTTAAGAGTTCATGAAGTTATGAACACCATAAGAGGGATTGATGCCAAGCTATAAGAACCTATAGTAGTTCAACAAGTGTTGATATATATTCCTAAGAGGTTTAATCCCAAGGTGTTGGTCATTGAAGAAATAACCAATTTAGGAACTCTCACTTTAGATAAAATCCTTAGAATACTCTCTTTGTATGAGATGAGGATTTCTAAAGGAAAGTCTACGGCCAAAGAATCAACCTTAAAGAATAAAAGAAGTGTAAGGATTATCATGATGACTCATGTTGTGAATCAAATGAAGGAGAAGCCAACTTTATGTGGAATCTCAAGTGAGGATCAATCAGGTACAAAGGTAAGTTACAATTTAAATGTTTTAACTATGGAAAATTTCCTCATTATGCATCAAAGTGTCGTGAAAATAAGAAGAAATATTATCATCCTAAACATAAATTTAAGAAAGTTCAAAAGGACATAAAGAAGACTAAGAAGAGAGGATTTTATGTTCAAAAGAGAGTTCCCCGGAAAATGAAGCAAGACAATACTTAGATGAGGACATAGAAGATGATATATCTAAAGAATCTATGCTCATGGATATAGAAAACCTACAAGTCAAGAGTACTTATGATGATGAAGGAGAAGAAGTTGATATTTAAGGATAACTTGTAAGTGTAGTTGAGGGAATAAAGAGGCTGCAAGAAAAACAAAAACTAGTAGGATTCGTTTATAAAAGAAAAGGTTGACGTTTTTGAGACTTTTATCTTGCAAATAGAAGAATGTTGGAAGATACAAGATTCCTTTAAAAAAAAATTTAATGAAAAGGAAGAAATATGTGAGAAGCTCGAAGGAGAAACTGTATTGCTGAAATAGGAATTGAAGAAGCCTAAAATGTAGGTTATTTTCAATCAAAAATTTGGAAAAGGGACTAAATATGTAAATGATATATTGGAAGGAGAGCGAGCCTCCTAAAATCAAACTAATGTAGGTTATGAAGTTGAGTCCTGTGCAGTATAATAACTTAAGGTAAAAAGGGAAATTACTTTCATTCTCCCAACAAAATAAGGGCCCAAGGTTGTAGCCAAAAGAAAATGTGTAACCCTGGAAGAATCAACAATAAAAATAAGTGGAGTATGGTGTCCATGCTAATCAAATTGCCCAAAATTCAACTCGGCGTGGAAGGCATACTTCCAGGAATAAATATATCTTCTGAGGGTATTGTTTCACATGGACCAATTATGGCCACAAAACAACAAATTTCATAGTTGATCTCTCTTATATACATCTAAGACTTGGGAGAAGAATTCAGTAGAGTAAAAGTAGACCCAGGTACAATAACCCTTTATTTTCTTTAAACTATATGGTACAATGCTTAAATTGCCAATTTTTTTGACAAATAACAGTCAATTAGAAACTGAAGGAGAAAAGGTCAGACCGTTTATTGAGCAAACTGAACAGAAGCCCAAAGTTTAGAAAGAAAAAATAAATCGTAGCAATGCGATATTAATTTGTATGCACATAATGGTCAGAGTCATTGGTATGTGGAAAATTTATGTTCCAGGCACATTAAAGAAGGCATAAAGAAGTTTTTGACATGGAAACCTGTTGAAAAAGGTAATGTGACTTTTGGAAATATTTCTCCTAGAAAAATAATTTCAAAAGGAGTGGTTAGTATCTTAAATGGAATAGGTAAAGGAAATTTTTTTTTATATGTTTATGGCTTGAAACATAACCTGCTTAGTGTGTCTCAAATGTGTGATCAAGGCTATGATGTGATGTTTAAAGCCAATTTTTTTAAAATCAAGTCTACAAGAACATGTGATATAGTTGTTGAAGTTATGAGTGTTAGCCATTAGTAAATTTTTAGTCATAACAAATGATGGCTAAAACAGGTCTTTAGTCTTCAAGAAACAAACATCATGTAAAATTTGTGACTTCTTGAAGTCTCTTTGTGTTCCTGGTCCAAAAATATTAATCTTCAATGTTGTTCCTTAAGCAGTGTTGTTCCTTAGCATTGTTGTTCCCTAACGCTGTTCCCTAACTGTTGTTCCCTAAATTGTTGTTCCCTAGCAGTGTTGTTCCCTAACTATGGTGTTCCCTAGCAGTGCTGTTCCCTAACACTGTTCCCTAGCAGTGTTGTTCCCTAACTGTTGTTCCATAGTAGTGTTGTTCTCTAACTGCTGTTCCCTAATGTTGTTCCCTAAATTCTATTCCCTAAGCTACTATTCCCTAGCAGTGTTGTTCCCTAGCATTGTTCCCTCCACTCCTGGTCACCTTATCCCTCCACGTGACCATACCCCAGCGCCTATGCTTAAGCCCCCATCGCATCGACATTTCCATGAAGAACCCGCGTTTTCTTTATAGACTTCCCACCTCGATATCAACACTCCGTTGAGATCTTGGCCATAGATCCACGTGATCTAACGGCGGAAATTCACCCCCGCTGTCCCTTCCTTCCTTCCCTTCTTTTACCTTATGCCCACCTTACTACTCCACCCATCAATCTTAGCCGTAGATCGTAGGCCTCAAGCCTTGATCTAATGGCTATTACGCCTCCCCTCCTATCCATTGATCGCCCCACCCATATATACTCATCGCCCCTCTGCATTAATTGTGGCCATTGATCCACATGATCCAACAGCCCCAATCAAACCTGACTACCCAAATCCGTCGGGGCCCATCTTCCACTATGCAAACACCTCATCCAATCATCGCTTGACACTTGGCCCCCACTCAAACTCTCACCGTGCACCTCTCTCCATCAGGTTCCCCTATAGCCGTTGAATCTTCCCCCCCCAGATCCAATGGTATATGTTATATATCGTGTGAATTCACTGTTTGAAGTTTAACAATCAGAAATCGTGCGATACCGCTGGTTTTAAAAAGGCCACGCATCTCCACTTAATTTGACCGCGTTCGATAAAATGAAAACCGCTTACCACCCGAGGGTCACATGAAAACCATTCGCGGTTTTCGCAAAACTACCAATCCTTAACTTCACGCAAAATATAGTTTTGAATTAGTTATCACTTGTTTTTCTCCATGAAGCCTCCTCTACCTGCATTTCACTCCTTTGGATATGCTCCTCCACCTCCGCTAGCCTCCTAACTAGTTAAAACCCTCCACCGTAGGTTTTTATAACATAGTTTGTTGTTTTTTGTAGGTTTTATAATGGTTTTCGAAGCGGAAAAACTCCCCTCAGTTCACGAGGGATAGGGCCAAAGATGAGGACCCTCATGGTCCAAATACAAGCCCAAAGAAAAGAAACCAAGGCTTGAATCAAATTTAAAAGGAGCAAAGAACAGTTTAAACGTAAAAACGAAAGTTCAAAGTCCTAAAAACCAAGCACATGGTTACATAGTAAAACCCTCCAATGCATAAAGAAATCATCTGTTAGCAAAACCGATGAAGATTAATGAAGAATAGTAAAAGAGTATCAGGAAATAAACATGATGGATCAAAACACAAAGTTGAAGATTAAAATACTTAACCTCATGGTTTAAGGGGTGAATTCACAATTTAAAGGTTAAAGGCAGAGGATTAAAGGAAAGTCAACGAAATAATCAAAGATAAAGGGTTAATACATAAAAATGGAAGATTAAGAGAGCTTAACCTGAAAATGAAAATCGAGAGCCAAAGAAAAAGGGATATTTAACAAAGAATACAGTCAACAGGAAATTTTAAGGCCACGAAGATAATTATAAAGGCCCAAGAGCAAGAATCAAGGCTTAGCTAGTGTTTAAAAGAAACAAATCATGAAAAATCAGCAAAGGAAGCCTCCAAAATCCACATCAGCAAGGCTATTGCTACTCAACATGTCACCTGCCAGCTAATTTCCCTCAAAAGAATACACACTTAATGAACAGTCAGAGATATTTTCCAAAAGACAGCCCAAAATAATTACCAGCCTACCAAAAGCCTCCAAAGTTAACAAAAGTGACTACTGTTGATAAAGTCGATGTAAAATTAATTAAACAGAGTTAAAACATCTGATATCTTCTCCCTTTGGCCTCCCAAGGGTGGAGAAGCATTTACTCTATGTTAATTAAATAAATAGACCGCCTTTCACTGCACCCCCTCATTCTTCTATAAATACTTCTCTAGAAGACAATATTAAGGGTGGGGTTTTGAATACTTACTTGATGTAAATAGTTGTTGAGGCTACTAAAGCTCTATTTGTAATTGAAGAAAGATAGGCTAAGAAGAGAAGTTTGTAGTTGTAAAGACCCACCGGACTTGAAGATTGTACCTGGTTTGAACA
The DNA here is from genome assembly GCA_034641835.2 of Pinus albicaulis. Taxonomy (NCBI): domain Eukaryota; kingdom Viridiplantae; phylum Streptophyta; class Pinopsida; order Pinales; family Pinaceae; genus Pinus; species Pinus albicaulis. The sequence continues at coordinate 848,999,538 of CM076571.1, forward strand.
TCAAATATACAAGCTAATTTATGGGATCCTGTTCTATGTCAATGGTGATGTGTTTCTTACTGTAATTTTCATGTTACTTATGTTTTCATACTATCCACTATTCTCTGATAAAGAACAAAAAATATAGATTAGGATTTACTGTAAAGTACCCTAAATCTCTCTGAAAAATATTTATCTTTATGTTTTCTTCTAACTGTGTTTTTGAGGATAATTCAATAGAATATAACTAGTGAAGTTTTGGTGATCCCATGTTTCCTAAGTATAATTTGAGATATTTTCTTTGAAATTTTCCCTAAGAGTGTGCCAAAATCAGGCTAAATTAAAAGTTCTTACCTAATCGTAGGCTACTTTTTATGTTCATCTTGAATGTTTTTCTTAAAGAATATGTTGAATGCAGACTAGGTTAAAATTCCTTATTTGATCTTAAGCTATTATGTGTTTTATGTTAAATGTTTCCCCTTGAGGATATGCTGAAAGAAAGCTAAGTTAAAAGTCTTCACTTGATGTTAGGATATTATTTGCTTTCTCTTGAGTGTATGATGCAAGCAGGCTATATTCAAAGTTCTTACCTGATCTGAACCTGCTCTTTGTTGTTTCTTATATGTTTACTTCTTTCATCTTTGTTATTTCTTATATGTTTACTTATTTCATCACACTCCTTGATGTCTCATACCATTATACAATCTAAGAAGATCTTTAGATATAGATGACTTTCCCCATAGACCATTCTTGGAACTGGTTCTCCAATTAAAATCCTTTATTACTCCATAGCCCAATGGATTGATACTGTTTCATACCTATCTTATCATTTGAACCATTCTCTCAAACTGCTCATAGCTTCAATCTTCAAGCATTTCCCTCATTTTTGATGATATTCTACCCTTCCAAAACAAACAAAACCTTTGTACCTCATAGCTACCCTAATATCATATCGCAAACCTTAAAGATATATATTTTGAAAAGCACTTATTTAGAGAGATCCCTCTCTGAATCTAGGATGGCTAGTCCTTAGATTCCAAAGTGGTTTTGATGTAGGCTATGCAGCGTTTGTTCTTGCCAATCTCACAAACTACAGAGACACTAACAGTGAGAATAGATAATAATCACTACATGCTCAATAAGAAGACAAAGAGGTGTTTCTTGAAAAATATTGATGAGAGTTGGTTATGGCATAAGATAGTTGGACACATGTACTTTGATCATATAGTCAATATTAGAAATAAAAATGTTGCCAAGGATTTTCCTTGACTTTCAAAACCAGAGAATATAATTTGTAAATCTTTCCAATTAGGAAAGCAAGCTCGAGTTTCATTCAAATAAAAAAAGAAATCATCATCAAAGCCATTGCAGCTAACACACATGGATTTATGTGGACCATCCAGGATGCACTCAACCACAAGTAAACTATATTTTATGCTAAAAATTGATGATTTCAATAGGATGATTTGGGTTTTCTTTCTTAGAGAGAAATGTGAGGCTTTTGATAAGTTTAAAGAGTTCAAATCCATGGACGATAATGGAATTGATTTCAAAATCAAGAGTATAAGGTCAAAAAATGGAGGTGAGTTCAATTCTAATGAATTTGATTATTTTTGTAAAAATAATGGCATCAAAATGAAGTTTAGAAGAGCATAGACTCCACACAAAAATGGTGTAGCATAGATAGAAAATAGATTAGTGCAGTAGTTAGCCAAAGCCATGATGTTGGAAAGGAATGTTTGGCAAAGGTTTTGGGAAGAAGCTATTCACACAACATTAGTTATTGTTGGCTCGAAGGGTCCTAACCCAAGTTTGGAGGTTAAGGTTTTCCAAAAAACCCCTATACTACTGGCCCTTTCGGTAGTGACCTACTTGTGTAGGCCAAATTATCACCCGAAGTAGTATGGGAGGGTGCTGGAACTAGGTTTCCGCACCCTGAGAGAGATGAGGTAATTCAAGCAGTTCTGTGTTCCTAGCCTATCGATTTCACACTAAATCGATCTACTCACATGAATATATAGTGTAAAAGGGTTATTATCATGCACATATCTATTAAATACATTCGCATACACGTGCATAATACCAATTTATCAGAACACTATAATCACAACAATTAATAGATCACAGATACATATACTAGAACATAGATAATTTCATAGTTCGTAGCTATTTAAACAGAAAATTTCGCAGCTTAATCACATAACCCAGGTTCGCATCAATCATAAAAATACATATCTAGATAACATCAAATTTCCAACAGTACTTCGCATATATATTAATACCGAATTCCACTTACAATCCCAGAATACCTCCTACACACACAACCAGTAGGGTCTGAACATAGCAGGACTGAGGATCTCCAAGCACATAGCCAGTAGGAGTCCTTACCCAACAACTCGAAAACATGTCTAACAATTCATGCTTAGCATCAATCTCAATTCCTTCCTACCTTAAGACTAAAAAAGGTTCATCTATTTATACCGATTTAGCCTATGCATGGTTCGCGGACTCTTGGTCTACCCTTGACTCATTACAATGCATTTGGGGCTTTGACCCACCCCAAAAACCCTACATTTAGACTAAATAATACCAAAAATATACAAAAATGGACAAAATTGGTAGCTTTAGGAGACCCTGTTCCAACAGTCCCCTAACAAAATCTTGTGACTCGTCCCGAGTCACTATGATGGTGGGGTGTCCACCTGTGCCTACAATAGTCTGATCGCTTCAGCCAATGGGGGAAGCACACCTTCACTCTGTGCACTATAATTTTTCACAATTTATACCAACTTCTGCAAAGTCAAGCCTTCCGTTGCTGCAGTGACGCTCTCATGAGTCTAGTTTAGCTGCTTAATAGCAACATCAACATCCTACGAGAGCTTGAGCGCTTCGGTGGCCCAAGGCTTCAGGCAGTCACTGAGAACCTTCTTCTTATGCTGGAGTTCATGAATATCATTTCAGAGGGCATGGCTGGTTCGTAGCTGTGGCAATCACTGAGCAGGAACCAAAGTGGGCAGGGTGGCTTCTAACTTCTCGAATGCTTCTTCCTTCTGCAGAAAGTCCTAGTTTATTTCTTGCAGGATCTGGTCGCGTTGGATGTTGGTCCATAGCTGCATGGCTGTTTCTAGTAATTGGGTGCCCTAAGCGATCTTTCCTGTAATGATATTTGTAGCCATGGTAACCAACGCAGCTCACTAGGCCTGTACCTCAGGAGGTGTTTTGGGCTACAACTTAGCCTGCAAATCTATGATATGTTGCTCCATCTGTGTTTTGACCACCTAAAATTCCATCCTGGAGGCCTTCAATGCTACGACCAACCCTTCAATATTAGCCTTGGGGGTGGTTGTGGCCAGGATTTCTTCTGTAACATATGCCTAGAGTCAGTGAATCAATTTTTCTAGCTCTGTTTGCTGTGCGGTGGCGAGGGTACAAGCAACCTGTGCCTAGGACACTTCAACGTTCTTTTCCCCAATGGTCTTCTCAGCTACACTGAGCTATTGGTGAACATGTAGGTCCCGATGGTGAAATTCCTAAAACAAAAAGGTATGGAGCACCTACAAGGCCCCAGGCGGCAGCCTGGCTAAGTCCAACTGCACCTCTATACAGGCCTGGACCTGAACCCCCAGGTCGGGTGGACTAATCACAATGGCTATGCTAGGCAAGGAGAAGAAGTGGCTTTCTGTTGTAACTAATACGACACTGCTGGTTGCCAAGGGCGTTTGTACTCGAGTCACACTGGTCTGCAATGTGTCTATATTCAGCTGTAGAGCATAGAGCTTAGCCTTGACTATGTCGATCGTAACTTTCTGTTGTTCTTCTAAGGCTAACCATCTGTCCTTCATGGCCAAAAGTGACCGCATCAACAATTTGTTCGAGGTCTCCTTCAATCAGTGTGACTCTCTCATCTTGTTCTGTCCGCTGAGAGCGCTACTCCTTTTAGGGCACTTTGACAGGCCCGCTTGTTCATTTCGTGTCGTGGGGGCAGGAAAGTCCCCCAACATACAATCCTTCTATACCCAGGTCTAGTTGCGAATCCACCTAGGGCTCTGCATCCTTCTCAGTGGTTTGTTGTTGCTGACCGTCCTTCACAGTGGTCAGCTTTGGCTACACACCCTTTGGGGAGATGATGTTCCCTGCTTTATCACTTCCTTTGCTCAAGACGCCCAGTTCTTTGGTCGTGGTGGGGTTGAATTTTGTGGCACTTGTGCCCGCACCACCCATCAAACCAGACTTGAACCCAATATTCCACTGCGAAGGCCATGTGGCGACTACATGATCAATATCCTCATCCGCAACCATATATGGGAGCGAGACCTAGGCTTTATCCTTGTGAGCTCTGATTTGGACGTTGTGCATGGTGACCTGGAATGCCGCAATGCCCTTGTATCTGTCATATACTTCTGGAGACAACCGTGGTCATGAATTAATGGTTGCAACTAAGCTACTCTGAAAGAGGACCTAGAAAACTTGGTTTTCCTCGAGACATTGTGTATCCTTAGAATACCACAAGTTTGTATATCGGGGGCCCTCGCACATGTCAGGGGTGAGCTCTGGGAGGACCGATTCCTCATGTGCTTCCCAGGCTATCAATGCAATGATAAGTAGTTCTCATCCCTGCTCCTAGGATTTGCAGACATTGGCCAAAAACTCATTGCATAAATATTGTGACCAATTGAAGCAGACCCTTTTCTCGCACTAGCCTGCTAACTGAATTACATATGCGGGGATGGAGGCCACTTGGCATTTTCTCATCATCTTACATGCCAATAACATGGTACCCAGTTGCGTAGCGGGATCAGTGATGGTTTTTATCATGAAGTTGCAAGTATTCCTCTCCACATGGTATTTTTGTCACACATATTCAATAGTTTCAGCCTCATATTTCTTCCCAACGCACAATAGAGGGTCCGAACCTTCCATAGGAAGACTAGTGATTCGATATATGAGCACAATGTTGATAGGGATTTTATCCTGGATCCACAAACACCCATCATGGACTAGGGCAAGCAACTCATACACCAAATGGTCCGTGATGTTGTAGTGGCTGAAATGCGACATCCTGAGCAGTTTTAGGAGCTCATATATTGCCATGATGTGTACCCAGCTTACGGGGACAATTTTGATCCCATCATCCTCATAAATTCATTCAAGATATAACTCGGGCGTTAACTCAGGGAATTCCTCCAATTTCGCCAAGTCATGATGATCAAATTTGATCTCATGGAGCCTTCCAAAAGGTTCACCAAGAACGGGGACCTCTCCCAGGGTCAGCGACATCTGCAGGTAGGTGATCAGGCCATCGATGTTCTTTGGCGTGCGCGTCAAGTGCCTGCGCAGCTACACAAAAGGAAGTAACTAATTGATTGGTTTTGCCATCTTAGGCTCTTCCCGAGAAAAATGCACCTGGGGTGTTGCTCGTGGGGATTTTACATTTCTTAGGGAAGTACAGGGATTCCCTCCTGCCCACTTCACGGGTTTCGGGGCTTTCTTTGAGCCTTGTACTTTTTCCTTTCCCTTCTTTGTGATTGGGATCAGCGTGGAGATAATTTCTTCAGCCTCGGTCAATTTCCACCACTTCTTCAATTTCTGGTTTTGCCGAGGTTGTTGGTGTTGAGGAGTCAGTAGGATTCTTGGCCGTCATTTTGGTGCAAAAGAAAAACTTGGGATTGCTACTGTCAGAGGGACTAGGTTTCTCAGACATGAAAGAGATGCTATAGGCACAAAAATTATTACAGAAAATTTTTTCCAAGGACAAACATGCCAAATACAAGCTATTCAAGCGATACAGAACCCTTGTCTGAGCTATCCTGCCCTTTTTATAGCTTTTGTGATTAACCAATGGTAAGGTAAACTTCACTTGGAACTTACCATCAAGTAAATGGTAAAAAATCTCCAGAAATCACCTCATTAAATTCCGGTCGCTTGCTCCTTCCAATGTTAAATTTTTCTTTTTACCCGATTTGACTGTTCCAATGACTAGTTTTCTCACCCTTGGTGCACTCAGTGCACGCTTGCGCTCCCAGAATACCCCCTTTCTTTTAGTATACCTCCTATGATCCCAGCACATCTTCTGTGTTTTGAGTTTATTCCTTTTGAGCTTATTCCTGTGCCTCTGGGGCAGTCCCCCGAGCTTCCAATCCTATGGCTGCCTCTTGCACGAATCATGGTACCTGCTGCGCTTACCTTCCTTGGCAGGTATGTCCCATTTCATATAGCTACTTCTGCCATATATTCATTTGATCCAGTATGGTTTGAGCCGACTGCAATTGATATAGCTGGGTAGCATATCGCCATGCAGTGTAGCTAGTTGAACAACTTCACCATCTATGATTTATTTAACTATATAGGGCCCAAGAAAGTGCTCTTAGAACTTCCCTAGGTGTTTTTAAAACTAGCTATCATAAATTAGCACTAAGTCACCCTCTGCAAAGGACTTTCGTCGAATATGTTGGTCATACCATGCCTTATCTCATGCCTTCTGCACCTACTGATGGAAGTTAGCAATGAAACGGTCTTCCTCCAAAGCCACAAGTTGCACTAAGCGCTCCTCCATGATATCAGGCTCTGCCATATTTGTGAAGGCTACGATGTGCATGCTAGGAAAAATATATTCCAATGGCATAATGGCCTCCTTGCCATAGACCATCCTAAACAGTGTTTTCCCTGTCAGCTTTTTACAGGTGGTTCTGTAAGCCCATAAAACAAACGGGATGCACACATCCGAGTCACTGTAATCGATGTTATAGACCTTATTTAGTGCATTCTCCAAGCCTTTATTGAATGCTTCAAACATTCCATTCGCCCGAGGGTGATATGGATTGCTTTTAGCATGATGGATCTTAAATTCTTCCATCAAGGTCTGTATTGTGTCATTGACAAAGTGCGTACCTCTATCACTCATTAGGATTTTCGGACATCCAAATCAAGTTACAATCTACTCAAAGTTGAAGTGCACAACAGTATCTGCAGTGAAATAATTTACTTCTTGTGCTTCAGCCCAACTGGTTACATACTCAGTGGTAGTGATAATGTAACGTGTACCTGTCTTCTTTTAGGGAGGATTCATAGGTCTCAGAAAATCGATAGCCCATTTTTCAAAAGCCTGCAGGACCATTTGTGGTTGAAGAGGCATTTCGCCTCTTCAAGATGGCCTTCCAGTTCATTGGCCTGTATTGCAGGCCTTACAATAGTCATGAGAGTCATTATTCAGGGTAGGCCACCATAATCTAGCCCTTAATACCTTATCCGCTATTTCTTTCCCTACGTAGTGACCTCCTTCTACCCTATCATGGGATTTTTCCAAAATATCATGTCGGTCATGCTCCAGGACGTACTTGCACAACACTTCATCTGCTCCCATATTATATTGATGTCCTGCGGTGATGGTAAAATCTGCAGCGTGGGCTACCAGGTCTTTCTTATATTGCACCGAGTACTCCATCGGTGCCATATCTGTAGTTAGGAACTGAATGATGTTAGTGAAGTGCGCATCAACTACCTTAATAGGAAACAGTTGCACGTCAGGAAATCCTTCTTCTAGGTTGGTCGGTTCCTCGTCGCTCTCAATTCGGGACAAGTTATCTGGCCCAACATTCAAATTTCTTGGTTTAACGATGATTTCAAAGTCGTATTCCTGGAATAGCAGAAGCCATCGGCAGATTCTGCCCCCAACACAGGCTTATTCACCAGTTACTTCAAAGCCGAATGATCTATGAACATTTTGAGGTGACCCCCTAATAGATAGTGCCGATACTTCTGTAATGCATAAACCATGGCCAATCCTTCCCATTCCATGGTGGCATAGTTGTGCTCTGCATGAGAGAGTTTTAGACTAGAAAATGCAACTGGGTGATCAATGTCTCCATCTCCAGGCTGTGTAAGCACCGCTCCCAGGGCGATTCTAGAAGCATCAAAATGAACATGAAATACCTTCGCCCAATCAGGAAAAATAAGGATAGGTACAGAGACCATCTTTTCCTTGAGTAGCTCAAAGCTCTTCTAACAATTGTCATCCCAAAATAATGAAAAATCCTTCTTCAACAGATTTTCTAGAGGCGCTGTGATCAACGCATATCCCTGAATGAACTTGTTGTAGTAGCCCATATGTCCAAGGATCAAAAGCAGTTGTTTCTCAGTTGTAGGTACCGATAGATTGATGATAACTGGGACTTTCGTAGGGTCAACCATCAACCCTTGTCGGCAAAATATATGTCCAAGAAAGATTCCGAAGGGCACGCAGAAGATACACTTCTTGATATTCATGGAAATATGGTGCTTTCGACAGGCATCCAACATCATGCGCAAGTTTGAAATGTGCATCTTTACTAAGACGAAGACAATCCAACCATCAAAGTACACCTCCAAAAATTTATGGGTGAACTCTTTGAACACTGCAACTATGAATCACGAGAAGATGGTAAGGGAATTTTTGAGTTTGAATGGCATGACCGTATACTGAAAGGATCCCCATTCAGTAGTAAACGTAGTTTTTCTACGATCTTCAGGAGCGATTCTGATCTGATGGTATCCTAAGAACCCATCAGTGAGAGAGTATGCTTCTTGGCCTCCTACGCTATCTAGGATCTCATATGAGAATGGCGTCAGAAAGGGATCATGTATGCATGCATCATTAAATTTGTGTAAGTCCACACAGATGTGGATTTTCCCCTTCGTCTTCTTCTCCTGAACCACCATCGAACTCACCCAATCTGACTATTTGACTGGTTCGATGATACCTGCGGCGAGCATTTTATTGATTTCTTCCTTAACCTTCTTCTTATATTTGGGGTTCAGTCGATAAGGGTGCTTGTTTATAGTGTGTGCATCTAGTTTTAGTGTGATGTGCATAACCCCTAGGTCCCTTGTGATCCCCTTGAGCTCTGAGAAATTTGACGGGAATAAGTCTTGATATTCTATGAGCAATTCAGCAACTTTTCTTATGGTGTAATCATCTGAGTAGTACCCAATTCTAGCCAACTTAGGCTACTCGTTTGTGCCAATATTGACTTCTCGCAGCTTCAGAGGCTTCATTATGTCCACAGTTTGTAGTTGGGGTCCTGCAACTACGTGTTCTCCCTCCGACTCTGGGATCGAAACATTGCGGGGATCCTCGTCATGTTCTTCTATGGTCATATTGCAACTATTAGCAATATCCTGCATCTGGGTATCCCATGTTGGTGTCCTAAAGGCTTTGTAAGGGTTGGAGTCACCAAATACAAAGGTGTCTATATCCTACAGAGCTTCGTCAAGTGTCTCCGAGCCCCCTGTTAATCCGAACGTTCCCATGAATTCATATTTTAAAGTTTCCCAATGGCGGGTGCACTGATGTACCTACACATCCAAGTACCATGCAGTGGGAATTGGTCCCAATGCATGAATAAACAAGTGAACCCATTCTTCTGTAGTCCGGTCACACCACTTCTCCATCAGTGCAAAATAATGCTCGCGCGGGTCCCCTCGGCCAAGAAATGTTTTGACGAGCACATCAAACAAAGGCTCAAATCGCAGGATCATCATGTCCCAACCTTCCTCCCAGTCTTGGAACTCCCCCTTATGCGTGTCCGACCATCTTACAGGTGTTACGCGCATGGCCAGATTTAGGGCCCATAGGTTTCATTCTCTTGGAACCTCAGCTTCAAATGTTCGCAAAAAATATTTTATACTACCAGAACCATAAAAGTAGTGCAGTTCTCTTACCTCTGAGGATTTGTAGCAGAAATCCCTTGTGATTCTCATGCAGAGCAAAGCAGAGACATCATGTAACCAATTTTTCCAATTTTCCATTTCCCCGTCAGAGTCAGAAAAGCATTCGCTATCCTTTTCCCAGCACAACACACTATCAGCCATAGGATTGATCTAGTCTTCGTCCCTCACAGTTAAATTATAGAGGTGATCCACCTCCTCTTCTTCACGCACTAGATTTGTATACCTTTCTCCTTCTGCGGGGTCTAGTGGTGCTATCACCTGTGTTCCTTCATTTTCAAACACCATGCTTCTCTTCTTCAAATTTCTAATACCACCCATATATATGGCCTAGTCCAATCCTAGGAGTGCAAGATAGGGGTCCGCATCTTCTACAATCTGAATGACTTCAAAGTCAACCTAGACCTTAACTCCTGCAATATCTACCATGATCTTTGATAATCTCCTCAACGGTATGATATTTTGTTTATTGGCCATGCGCAGCTAGATAGTGGACCATTCCAACTTAGGTTCTCCCATTCACTGCCAAGTTTGTTTAGTTAGTACATTCACATCTGAACCTAGGTCTAGAATAACCTGATCCATCTCATAATCACCAATCTGGGTGGTTAACCACATCTCCCTACCATTGCATATCTTATGCTTATATAGCTTGTGCACATCCTTAACTTCCATGGCTGGGGTTGTCCTTTCTGCGTAGCTGTCGATTAAAGCTTGGAGGCTCTCTATGACCCTTTGGTTGCACAACAATTTCATACATGCCTGCAGGAATGGTTTAGCTTCCTCATCTGCTTTGAGGTTCATGCAGGTTTGAGGGTTAGATGCCACAGCCTTAGCGAAGTATTGGCGAGCTGCGACAAAGGTTTCCTTCTCCTTTTGTAAGTCCAAACCTTCTTGTTTAGTGGCTGCTTTACGGATAAGAGGCTTCGCCTCAGCTTTCTCTGTAGTTCCTCCGGTGGCCATGCCGCTATGTGTTACAACATTAATTCTTGGCCCCTCGTCTTGAGGTTTTGCCTTAACCCTTTGTACAATTTACGTAGGTGTCTGCTACTTTTCCTGCATCTTCACTATCAGAATTAGTAAGTCTTCGATCACATGGTCTAGCTGTTTGCAGTATCTGCAGGATTGCCTTGTTGGGTTCGTGCAGTCCCTTGCAAAGTGGCCTCCCTCACCACTATTATAGGAGATTAGTTTTCCTCTACCCTTACCTACGCTTCCACCTCGCCCCCCCCTACCCCTAGCCTCGGAGCCACCTATGCCCGAGGGGGATCTTGGCGAGGATGGATCCAACTATACCCTATATAGGTTTCCTCAATCCATGATCAGATCATACGTCTGACAGTTCTGTTCATCATGTCCTACAGATCTGGAGAACCTGCACCATTGTTGATTTATTTCTGGGACATATGCGGCAAGGCGAGGGTAGTGGTTGGTATCGTGCAACCCAGCAATGCGACAATCATCGCACCATAGCATCGGCGCACTTGGTCCCATAGCTTCCCTAGGACAGAATGGGCTGGGTCCACCGGCTTGGATGTAGTTTGCTAGCAGAGTACAATTATCTTTGGTGTGGCCATTCACCCTGCATTGTATGCACCATCTTTTAGGGCTAGCCTCTGTTCCTCACTCCTTCCGCAGATTCTAGATCTCCATGTCCATTGCTTCTACCTGGCCTTGTATTTGTTGTACTCCTAACTGGGTATCATCTCTTGGTGCAAATTCCAACTTCATAGCAATCTCCAAGGTCTTTCCCTGTGATTTAATGGCTTGATGACCCATCGACACGCGCAGGTGGGGAAGAAACATAACAATGAACCACTTCGTGTGCTACCTGTCATCATACATAAATCCTCCTTCTCTAATTACCTTATTTAGCCGTTGGTCAACTTCCCATACAGACTCAGATGGTCTGTTCTTGAAATATTTTAGATTGTTCACTATGTGAGAGTAGGACTTAGGCTTCTTGAACTATTCTTTCAAGACATTCGTAATCTCTCCAATGGTCATGTTCGCATGCTGATCGATGTATCCCATATACCATTCCAAGGCTCTTCCTTCAAAGGAAAGGGATAGCTGCGCCCTTTTCACCGCATCACTAGCCAGGTTCTGCACAATCCATACTGATCCTATGACAAACTAGAACTGATCCATGTGCTCATCCCCTATGCCCTTGAAGGTAGGTAGCTTCATGTCCGAGGCCATCTTGTCTTCTGGTGTGGGTGGAGGTACGGGTGAGTTCCTACCCCTGTGTTGGCTCAACAGTGGTGTAGTTAGAGGTCCTTGCGTAGTGGAATCCCTTACTGGACTATAGACAAATCTATCTCCTTCCTTGTTAGTTCTGTAATACTTACCACTGCGCTTTGTACCCTCACTTTGATCGGAGCTCATTCACTCTATATGGTTGCACAAAATGATTTTTTCACATAATAAGATCTTAATAAGTAATGGCAGAGTTTTCAGAAACTTACCCCAGAAACCCTTTAAGAACCTCTGGTCTGCCTCTAAATAGAACACAAATTGGTTGATTGTAAATTCCATCACAAATCCTCCTCTCACACTGTCCACCCGGTGATCTACCGTGCAAGTGATGGTGTTATTAGTTTTTTCTAAGTGCTTGATCAGCTCTAGGGTCTACTGTGTGACCTGTTCACCCCTCAACTACGTCAGGAAATCTACGAGCCTTGTGAGCCACTTGTGAAGCTTAGTCGCAAATGTTACAAAGAAAACTTCATAGATCTCTGTGAAAATGTATTTATTCTTCCACTTCTCTGCTGTCCATTTTTCACTGCGATTCTCTCTCACTATGAATTCCTGAATTTTCTTTTCGAACCACTCGTCAATTTGTTTCTTCTTAGGCCTCCAATGTGTTCTTTGAATTACCTAATCTCTCTCAAAACTCTCTCGGTGCCGGCAACGGAACCATTTTTTGGCTTGAGGGGTGCTGACCTAGGTTCAGAGGTTAAGGTTTGCTAACAAACCCCTATACGACTGGCCCTTTCAGTAGTGACCTGCTTGCCCATGCGAAAGTCTCACCCGAAGCACTATGGGAGGATGTTGGAACCAGGTTTCTGAACCCTAAGAGAGAGGAGGTAAGTCAAGCAGGTCTGCGTTCACAGCCTATTGAGTTCGCACTAAACCGATCTACTCACAAGCGTATATAGTGTAACAGGGCTATTATCATGCACAGATCTAGTAAATACATTCACATCCACATCCGTAATACCAATTTATTAGCACAGAACACTATAATCACAATAATTAATAGATCACAGATACATATACTAGAACATAGATACTTTCGCAATTCGAAACTATTTAAACATACACTTTCACAGCGTAATCATATAACCAAGGTTCGCATCAATTATAACAATACAAATCCAGATAGCATCATATGTCCAACAATACTTCGCATATATATTAATATCAAATTCCACTTACAATCCCAAAATACCTCTTGTGCACATAGCCAACAGGGTCTGTACAGAGTAGGACTGAGGATCTCCGTGCACACAGCCAGCAGGAGTCCTTACCCAACAACTCGACAACAGATCTAACAATTTGTGCTTAGCATCAATCTCAATTCTTTCCTGCCTTAAGACTCAAAAAGTTTCATCTATTTATACTAATTTAGCCTATGCATACAATGGTCTGCAAACCATGGTTTGTGGACTCTTGGTCTACCCTTAACCCATTACAATACATTCAGGGCTTTGAACCACCCCAAAAAACCCGCGTTTAGACAAAATAATACCAAAAATATACAAAATTGGACAAAATTAATAGCTTTAGGAGACCCTGTTCCAACAATTATCCTAAATAAATCTTACACATAACAGTGAAAAAAGTACTTATGATTTATGGCATGGTAGACCTGCAATAGTGAAACACTTAAAAATTCTGGTAGAAGATGTTATATCAATAGAAATAATGAGAAAGTTGGGAAGTTAAATGCCAGAGAATATGAACGTATTTTTTCTGGGACACTCACACAATCTATAAGGATACAAATGCTACAATAAAGTTACCAAGAGGATCAATAACTAGATTGATCTAAAGGTGGATGAATGTGTTGAGAAAGAAGATAAAATCCAGTAAAATGAGTGTTGAGTAGCCAATGATCATTCGTGAGGAGCATGATAAGGAAGTTGTAGAGGAGAGTGATGAAGAACCCTCTAGTCCTCATGCCAAAGATCCTCCAAGGTATGTAAAAAAAAACCACACAACTAATCAAATTATTGGTGAATTAAATATGGTTGTGTAGACAAGAAGGAATCTTCCCTATTCTCCAGCGCAAGCACACGTTTCCTTGTTATCCATGGATAATCCAAAGGAGGTTGCTTAATCCAATAACGAATAATATTGGATAAAATAAATGAAACAATAATTGGAACAAATAGAGAAAAATCAGACTTGGGAACTTCTTCCAAGACCTACTAAGAAGAATATCATTGGCACAGAGTGGGGTTTCAGGAATAAATTGAATGATTGTGGAGAAGTGGTAAGAAACAAGGCTAGATTGGTATGAAAAGGCTATGCTCAAATATAAGGATTTTATTTTGATGAAACAATTTCTCTCGTTTCTATATTGGAAGCAACAAGAATGCTTTTGGCATTTTCTTACTTTAAGGAAATAAAAATATTTCAAATGGATGTCAAATGTGCTTTTCTCAATGGAGACCTACAAGAGGAGGTTTACATAGAACAACTAGAAGGTTTCAGTTGAAATATAAACTAGATTATGTTTGTAGACTTGAGAAGGATTTGTATGGTCTTAAGCAATCTCCTAGAGCTCGCTATACAAATCTAGACAACTACCTACTCGATTATGGATTTGAAAGAAGTGCAACTGATAGAAACTTATATGTCAAGGCAAAAGACAACTAACCCATTGTTGCAGTTGTATATGTTGATGATATTATCTTTGCTAGTGATTCAAATTTCCTGGAAAATGGATTGGAAACTGATATAAAGTCCAAGTTTGATATGTCCATGCTTGGATACCTTTCCTACTTTCTTGGATTACATATTGCACATACCCCTGCAACAATTTTTATATATCTAATCAATTATCTCAATGAAGTGTTGAAGAAATTTGGCATGGAAGAATTCTCTTTTGTCCGCACTCCAATGGTGGCAGGTTAAAAGCTTAGGAAGATGGATGAATATCCAACAATGGACCATAATTTATATAGATCAATCATTGGCAACCTCTTTTGTTTGATAGCTTTAAGACCAAACATCATGTAGGTCATTCCTATAGTTAGAAGATTTCAAGAAACTCCCAAACAAAGCCATCTACTAGCAGCCAAGAGAATTATAAGATATCTTAGAGAAACGATGGACTATGGACTGTGGTACCTAAGAGGTAAATATTTCAATTCACTATTTATACTAATGTTTATTGGGAAGGTGATTTGGATGATAGAAAAATCACAAGTGGTGGTATTTTATTTCTTGGAGAAAGGCTAGTGTCATGGTTAAGCAAGAAGCAAGATTCCATTTCCTTATCTATATTAGTGTAGAATATATTGCAAAAACTTCTTGTTGTACTCAACTATTGTGGATGGAGCATAAATTACAATATGTATAAGTGTTCTATGATCAACCTATTCCCATTATTTGTGACAACCCTAGTGCAATAAACATGTCAAAGAATCCAATTTTTCACTCCCAAACAAAACATATCCCCATCAAATATCATTTCTTGAGAGAGAAAGTTGTAGTTCAGATTGTGAAGCTGGAGTATTTTCCTACAAAAGAACAAGTTTCTAATATCTTCACTAATCCATTTCCTAGAGAATAGTTTTATTATTTGATGAAAATATTGGGAGTTGTGCCTCTTTACTCCCTCCACTAACTATTCCATTAAGAGGAAGTAAGGCATTTCTTGCATTATCAACATATCCAGGTGAAGTTTCCAAGTCAAGAGGATCCAAATGACAGATAAATATCATTAAAATATGGAGTGTGGTGATAGATGGACCATGATGGTGTCTTTGCCATTAATGTTTAATGGGAAGAGAGCCATAGTAATAAAACAAAGACAAGGAAACATGGTGTGATAGCTGGTAATGAAACCATATCAAGCAAAACAATAATATCATCGCTAGTACCATAGCAGCAGAAACCATTAAGGATAAGAGAAGCACATCTTAGGGGGAGAAATACTCAAAGAATTTGTTTATATTTTTCTAAGGATGCTTTGTTTTATTTTGGTGTTTCCATCAATGCCAAAGGGGAATATTTTTTAAATATGTTGTCACTGACGGACACAACATTATCGTAACAAAGTCTTCATTGAGCTAAATAGGTGGCACATTTTTCAAAGAAGGTCTCAAGAAGAAGACTTAAGCAACAACATGGTTGGAGAAAGGTGAAAAGGCTTTGGAGCTAGTTCTAGAGTAGCAGATCATCTCATATGCAAATGAAACACACACAGATGGGTAGAGCCTTGAAATATATTTCTAGTGGTATGTTGAAGTTTGAGAATGGCCTCTCGGATTGAAATATAGATCTAGAAACAGTTTTGTGACCTTAAGTCTATGATAGTAGAGTTAAAAGGTGTTTGAGTGTTCCTTTGGCACGTAGGCAAGTTGGATTAAGTGCCAAAATTTGCGGGAATCTTGGAAGAGCCTCCATGCAAAGCTTCAAGTAAATGTGGCTGACAATGTATTAGTGGGAAAAATTTTCATTGGCTGCAGGCATAGCCCACATGACATCCTAGCCCAGCAAGGGAAACCTTGCGGATGAAACAACCATTTTTTCTTTTTCAGAAAGAAAAAAATGCTGTATTATATTAAAAATATAACCAGTACATTGACCACATATGTCTCAGCTGCGAGAGTACAACAACGAGAAAACTGTATATAATGCCATATTGAAATGCTCATGCAGAATAACGAGCAGAGAAAATAGCAGGCATCCACATAACAGGGATTCGATCGCTCCCTTACAGAATCTTAACCTGATAGATAAGAAGAATATAACAGAGAAGTAAAGACAGAGATGAAAGGGTTCATCTCGGATCTTACTCGGAACTAAGAGGCTGCAAGGAAGAAGAAAAGCAGAGTAATAGGAAAGAAGGTAATGGAGCATCATAACCAGGATGATAATAGAATATGAGTCATAGTTTAAGATTTGAGAGACATTGTCGGTAGCTTGGATAGATAAACCCGATGATTGAAGTGTCTCTTGAGATTAAGATCCCGGAAGTATACAAAAATGGCATGCAACAGATAAAATGGATAATCAACAAACAGAAATGTATGCCCGCTCGCTTGAAGACTTGTCACGCTTGCTTGATAAACAGGATGATCATGCTGTTTGATAGGAAGACCGATATATGTATATATGATGACCCGCACGCTTGAAAGACCTTCCTGCAAATAGAATAATGAAACGCGCTCGCTTGAACCATATTAATCACGCTCGCTTGAAACATATAACACAGGCTCGATTGATAGAAGACCCGCTCGCTTGAGATGGTGCTTTCAAAGATTGGAGGAAAAAGCCTATGAATAAGATCACAGTAGCTCCAATTGTAACAAAATTATGAAAAAAACTTAAAGCCGAATGAGATCATGAGAGAGGAATTGAAAATTCAGCAATCTGTCTGCCATCATGAAAACGAGAAATGAACATCAATCCAAACTCAGCGGAGAGTCCCTTTTTAGATAATCTATCCGCCCGGGTATTGTTCTCACGGAAAATGTGAAACATTGGGGGATAGTCCATACTGCTCCATAGATGCTGAGTTCGTTCAATCCAGCCCTGCAAAAGTTGATTGTACATGTTAAATCTGCTAGACATCCAACCTATAACCAACTGAGAATCCCCATAAATGCCGACCATCCGAATTTGATAATCAACAGCAATGAGTAGGCCATCCCAGAGAGACATAATCTCAGCTTTGTTGTTTGAACCTAGACCACCATTCCAATAAAGGAGAATGTGATCCCGATCCGATATCTTGATCCATGCGCCGCAACCAATTTTACCATCTGCAGAAGCACCATCGAAGTATAAGGCTGGGAGAGTAATTTCATGAGGTCTGAGACGATGGGATGCATCACGAACATCAATAATCAGAGGGAGGCTATCAACCAACCAAGATTTAATGGCCATATATGAACGATGGATCTGGAAAGAAATCTTCTCGAAAATGATGTTGTTCCTCGTGAGCCAGACTTCCCAAATGAGATAAAAGGGGAGGGATCTGAGAGAACTATTTAAACGATCCCATTCGTATGCAGCAGATATGAAGTCCATCGGCCTCTAGGATGGGTCCATAAAAAACAAGCTGAATAATTTCCAAGGTTTGATAACAGAAGGGCATGAGAAAAATAAATGTTCAATGGATTCCTCAGCGTTGAGACAAAGGACGCAGCGGCTAGGGCCCTGGTAATTGCGCTTTCTTAAATTATCCCAAGTAAGCACTTTTCCTTTCCAAACCAGCCAACCGAAAATAATGATTTTTGTTGGGATATTCCTCTTCCAGAAGGGCAGGAAGATGTTAGTCGGTTGCAGAGGAAGATCAAATACAATCCTACGATAAAAATCCTTCACAACAACCATGTTGTTCTTAAGGGGCCCATTCCATACAATTTTGTCACCTCCTAGGGCGTAGCACAGCCCAGCAGAACGAAGATTATCTCGAAGCAAAACCCATTCATCAGCGTCCTGGCCATGTAGATCTAGTTGCTCGGCCGGTTTGAAAATGGGCGCACTATAAGACCAATAATGAATCACTTGTGAATAATACATAATACCTCTGCAGGCCAAAGCTATAATCAGACGCTGGGAAGGAGCCGAGTGAGGCGTCAATGGCAAGAAATTTTTTGATCCAATTGGAATTTCACACCCATTCCGAAATAGCCAACATAAGCGGGGCGCAATGATATGCAATATCATTTTAAAAATTTTCCATATGCATGAAATATTTGATGGAAAAGAAAAGTCATTACAACTTATCTTCATCAATTCATCACCACTATAATACTTGGCCATGTTTATATTGTACCATATACCTGTGCAGTTAACAGCCCGCCAAAAAGATTTAACAAGAAGAGCTCGATTGAAGTCCCTGGTACTAAGAATTCCCCAGCCATCCATATTCTTAGGAATAGATATTGCAGATAACTTACATAGGGTAAATTTCCTGCAAAAATTAGCACCACCCCAAAGAAATTGTGTAATAATGCTATTAATTTTAGAGATGACAGCAGACGGAATATAAAGCAAGTGAGCCCAGAAAACAATCATTTGTGATAATACCAATTGAATCAGTATAAGATGGCCTCCCATAGATAACCAACGATGTGTCCATCGCTGAATCCTATCTCGTAATCTGTCAATGATCCAAGCCCAAACTCTGTTCTTATAACCACAGGGTTTGATAAAATATCCCAAATATTTAAAGCCCTTTGACATGTGGTGAATACCAACTCCCAAGAAATCTGCAATAAAGTTAACTTCCTGAATGTCCCCAAATTCAAATAAGAGGACAGATTTGGAACCATTCATACCCAGCCCTGTAGCAGATTTAAACCTCAAAAACATAATATGTAAATAGAACCAGTGGTTTCTAATCAAGTAGCCAAATAATAAGAGGTCATCCACAAAAAGAGAATGCGATGTGGATACCGATTCTGAAAATGCATAGCCTTTGATATAACCCCTATGCTCAGCCGAATGCATCAATCTACTGAAGCCCTCCATGACTAAGATAAATATTAAGGGAGATAGAGCGCAGCCCTGACGAAGGCCACGACCAGCCTTGAAGAAACGGGAAGGAAATCCATTAACAATCACCGCATATCTAACATTTGAAATGCATGACATAATCCAACGGATGATTCGAATGGGAAATCCAACTTTGAGTAAAATAACCCGAATAAAAGACCAGTCAAGTGAATCATATGCCTTATGTAAGTCCACCTTCATTACGAGCGCCTCCTGCTTTTGGGAATGCATTGAATGAACAACCTCCTGAGCGATGGCAATCGCATCGTGTATAGACCTGCCACTAAGAAAACCAAACTGTTCCATAGATATGTTAGCAGATAAAACATATTTAATCCGATTGGC
This sequence comes from Pinus albicaulis, assembly GCA_034641835.2. NCBI lineage: Eukaryota > Viridiplantae > Streptophyta > Pinopsida > Pinales > Pinaceae > Pinus > Pinus albicaulis. The sequence continues at coordinate 849,019,308 of CM076571.1, forward strand.
AATAATCGTAGAAGTGACTTTGTAAATCAGATTACAAAGAGCGATGGGTGTAAAATCAAAAAATAGCTGGGGGTCCGAGACTTTAGGGATTAGAGCAATGAATGAAGAATTCAGATTTGCAGGCATAATGCCCTTCATGCGGAATAATTCCATTAACTCGGTGAGTTCAGTCCCCAGCAGATCAAAAAAGAATATAAAGAACTCCGCCGACCAGCCATCTGGCCCGGGGCACTTATCATGAGGAAAAGACTTCAGGACCGACAAAACCTCATTCCCAGAGATGCACTGATCAATAGCGGCCACTGCTACATCATCAAAGAATCTGGGGACGTGTTCTAAAACCCAAGATTGGTTCTCTGCATTAATAGAGTGGTCAGCCATGTAAAACTTTGAAAAATATGATACAGCTTCCTCTTGGATCTCGGAGCAGGAAAATGCAAAGCTATCATCATCTTTTTTAATGCGCCAGATGGCGTTCCGGTTTCGGCGGGAATTTGCTGATTTGTGAAAAAAGCGAGTATTGTAATCCCCCTCCTTAAGCCATAACATTCGGCTCTTCAAGCGCCATGTGACCTCCTCAATCCTGAGAATTTCCTTTTTTCTGGCAGCCAAATCCTTCATGTGACTTATATCCGCAGCGATAGGGGGAGAAGAAGAGAACGAAGCAAAAAGAGCTGCCATTGTAGATGAAATCTCAAAATATTCTTTACGGAGAGCAGCCTTTTTCCTCATCTCCCATTCCTTTGAAGCCTTCTTGATCTTCTGTAGTTTAAAATGGAAGCGCTCCCAATCTTTAAGACAATCATCCTGAATCTCTTGACGCCAAATGCCATAAATCAAATTACTATAGTCCATATCCTCCAGCCATATACGATTAAACTTAAAAGGACGCCCCTTGAGATTGACATCAGCTTGCCATGAAAGCCGAATGGGCATATGATCTGAAATGTCAGAGACAATAATATCAGAACGCAGCAGACTCCATTTGTCAACTAAGTTATCATGAACGAGAGCCCGATCAAGTCTCTTGGCAATGTGATGAGAGTCTGCATGCTTGTTCGACCATGTTGGCATAAGCGGAGACGGTCGAATATCGACCAACTGGTGATCATAAAACATATCACATAGAAAAGATGAGAGGGGGTCGATTCTGGAAGATAAACCCCACACTTCATCAAGGTGTAGAGTGGCGTTATAATCTCCCATGAGAATTAAATTGTGCAAGGAAAGAACACCGGAATCCCTCATACGCTGCCAAAAATACTGTCTATTGTTATAAGGGGCATAAATATTGATAATATTAACCGAGTCATTCATACCTCTGAGAGAGCCAGATAACAATATCCCCCCAAAAAACCTATATGCCTTAAAAGATGCAAAATCCGGATTCCAAATCACAATTAGGCCACCCGAATGACCCATAGCGTCCACAGCAACAGCCTTCCAACCTGTTTTGAAAGTCAGAAATAAATTGATAGCTCGCTCTCGAGCACACATGGTTTCTTGGCCTAAAAAAATAAAAGGATTTGCAGAAAAGAACATGTCCCTGAGGCAATGAGCTTTGGAGGCATCGCCCAACCCCCTTATATTCAAATAAATGATGTGATTCATGATGAATCCGGCTCCGGGTGGCATGCTCTAAGTACCCGAGAATCACCCCTTGTGCTTTGACTGATGGAGATGGGGATGTCAGTAAGATTTTCCTCGTCCTCTGTAAACAGGGCCACGGCTTTGAATTTTCCTTTAGAGTGTTTATTGGCCAACCTGGAAATACGTCTACCAGCCTCTTGAGTCAGAGAAAGAGCAGATGATCTAGAGACAGACAATGTAGGTGGTCTATCAAAGACCGTAAGGGCAGCGAAATCATTATTGGGATTAGCCAAAATAGACTCCAGGTCTCTGCCAACAGAATTCCTAGGGGAATCCGGACAATAAACACAAGAATGGAACGGACTGAGAGACTGGCATCGTATCACAGCAGCATAGCGTGCTCCAATGGGATTTAAGCAGAGGTCCCCACTCGAACAACTTAGCCTATTGAAGGCGAGCTCGAAAGGGATTGGTTGATTTTTATTTTGGAGAGTATACGGCTAAGTGTTGGGAGGTAAGCATTAGGACATGTGGCAACATTCTGAAAGCACCATAGAAATATTCCTTGGAGGAAATGAGAGGTTTTTTCTCATGCCTTCTATCCTTTAGATCAACAACAGAGAACCACCTCAAGGTCACTCCTCCTAAAAACCACAAACCGCACAACAGTGGTGTATGGGGAAGAATTTCTTGAACCTGATGGTTTTATAATTAACAAAGGAAATTAGAGGAAAAAAAGGTCTCAGAAACCCTTTCTGTCTCCTCTTTGACATAATATGTGGCATAATGTGGTTTTTATAGGTGATGAAGGATGATGAAGTCAACACTAGCCAATCAGAGAATGACACATGGAAGGTATATTTGGAATTTGTTGGAACCCAAAAGGCCCATTTCTGGGTGACACATGTCACCATTCATTGGTCAACACATGGAACTGGTGACATTAGAATGATTTCATCTCGCTGGATGGATCTTGTCCGATTTTTAATAATGCACAAAATGGATTCACCGAGACTGAAGTATTGGGATGACGAGGCAATTGTCTTAGCCCATAGAGCATTTCTATTGGCTATTGATGCAATGGGTGGGCCCCATGCTATAGATCATCCCGTATGACAGAGCCTGAAATAATTTTAATTCCACAGAAATTAATGTTTGGGAGGAGAGCGTTGAGACATGGAGGATAGACATCTAAGCAGAGCGGGAGCCAATCCAAAGGCATTGGGGTTGTCCCACACAACACATCGAACTAGCAACATGACCCTTACGGGTGACTAAAGGGTCACACAAAAAAAGCATTGGGACATGGGGGCTATAGTCTAAGCTCACACATAGGGCCCTATGTAACAGGTAAGAACTGTGGGCGCAAAGGATATGAAGAATCATGGAGGTTCTTGGAGCGACTAAGCAAACTATCTTGGTCGCTTCACGTAGAAGCATAACTAATGACGCAAAACTCTAAACAAATATATTTAGCCCACGAAGGGCTCAAAAGGGTTTACTTCCCAAAGCCTTGAGCCACTGTTCATGGAGACCTAGTACCATGGCTAGAAAGAAGATAGGTGCCAAGCGAAAGGGGGTTAAGGCCAATTAGGTAGAATTTGGAATTTTTTGGTTTAATAATATGAAAAGGAATGTGGAGGTATTTTTGGTGGTGCTTGGGATCCTAATAGAAGCATGGATGAGTCAAAAACTATTTTTAGTGATAGTTACGACATAATTACTTATTTAGTCGTATATTTGGCAGGTAAGGAAAATATAGAGTATGCTAACTTTATCTAACCTAATCTAAACCCTGTAAAAGTTCCACATTAACTAAAATAATCAGGAAAACAATAGCTTGACTTGGATACTAAGCCCAAAACTATAGATCAGGATTGAACAGAGCTAGAGGACTGGAATGAACATGACAAAGGAAAAAATTAGAGATTCATGCAAATATTTGATGGCAAGTTAAGGAAAAACTCCAAGCCAAAAATATCAAGCCAAAAATTCTATATAAGTAGGATTGAGCAAGAACGTTTAGTATGAATGTTTTTACTGATAATTGAGTTATGTGAGCGAGTTGTGGTGAAGCATCTAGTTTTCTCAATATTCATATATTGTTGAAGGTGTCGATGATTGAGGAATTTAAGTCTTTTTGAAAATAGAGAATGAATTAATTTTTTCTATTATAAAAATGGATGACAAATGAACCAATGAGTGTCAAGCAAGTTGTATCTTTCAATATCATGGGTTGGTGCTCCTTCGAGTGGATTCTGGAAAATACTTGGTGTTGTAGCCCCATTCAGTTATAGTTGATAAATTAGGGAGTTTTTGCTTCCTGCTAGTTGTAGCCAGAGAATAGTAACAACAAGTTGTATATTTTCTTGTGAATGAATTGAAGAGAAGTTAAAAAAATGTACTTGGTTTGTGTTTGTTCCTTTGATAATGTTGATTCCTACATGTTTATTAATTCCTTAAGTATTTAATGGTGTTTCAATTTTCTCGCAAAAATAAAAATAAAGTTGTTAATTGATAAATTTCATACAATACTGATTTAGCCCCCCGCCTTAGTATTTCCCCAGTTTCAACAAAATGCTATATTATAACACAATTAAAACACTTGAATGGTATTTTACCTTTTCACTTGTTTGATCCTCTTTTAGCATTATCACAAACCATGCTTCTTCTGCATGTGTTTCATCAATGGGATAATCATTGAATTTAAGTTCTATCATTTTTGAAACTTTGAAATTTTCTTCCTTGATAGTTAAATTTATTTATTTTTTCTTCATTTAATATGTAGTGAGAATCCCATGTAGGTTATAAATATTCATATTTTTTAGATCCCTTGTTTATTCAATAGATGATTCCTTTGCATCAATTGTGAAAGAGATAAATCTCATCTCCTCTCGTAAAATAATTGATTCCTTAATTTCTTCACCAAGTCATCTAATAGTATTGACAACTTCATCCACTTAAAGGAAGTAGGATGAAAAATTTTCTTTGTCATTGATATTCAAGTTTTCAACTTGTGTTCTATTGGTTTGAAGCTTTTCCATATTCACCTTGTCATATCCATCAAAATTGTTTCAAATACTTTCTCAAATGTCTTTTGTATATTCATAATACATCACTTTCACAAATTATTGTCATAATATGCCATAAAATAGGGAATTAATGGGTTTTTCATTATCTACACAATCCTTCATATTATCTTGATCAGATGGAGGATTTGTTGGAGGATTATAACCATGCACTAAATATTTCCAAATGTAAAAAGCAAGAGACATTATATAGGTCCTCATCGTCACCCTCTAAAATGGATAATTTTTTCCATTGAATAATTGAGCTCTACTTGTGGAAGGACCTTCATGACTGTGCATGGTCCCTTTGATATATTCCTTTTAGTGGTTCGTTTGATTTTGAAGAATATTCTCTTATATGAATGTTTTATTCACAATTTAATTAGAGGTTAGGGGTTGAATCAATATAATAAAATTTCATAGTTAACCATTCATGAATCATAAACAAAAAATATGGCATATGGAACATGTTAGATAAATAAATAAATATTTGCAACAAATATTTGTAGGTGAAAATGTATTTTTACGAGATTTTTAGGTACTAACTTATATAATTCACCACACACCCTTCTTACAATATTTGTAGGCACCAACCTATAGGAGACAAAATTCCCCTCTACTACAACATTTGTAGGAACTAATCTATAAGAGACACCAATCCCCTTTATTGCAATATTTATAGGAACGAACCTACAAGAGACACCAATCCCCCCTGCTACAATATTTTTAGGATCAAACTTATAGGCCACACGAATCCCATATATTGTAATGTTTGTAGGAACCAACCTACATGAGACACCAATACCTTTCATTGTAATATTAGTATGCACTGACATGTAGGAGACACAAATCCCCTATGTTGCAAGATCTATAGGTACCAACCTATAGTAAACACCAATCCCCTTTGCTACAATATTTGTAGGCACCAAATCATAGTAGACAAAAATCCCATCTAGTACAAGGTTTGTAGGAAACCAGCTATAGGAAACATCAATCACATTTGCTGGAATAATTGAAGGAAATAACTTATATGAGATATGAATCCCTGATTCTACAAAATTAATAGGTGTTAACTTACCTTTCTATATTAGCTTCCTACTTTCATCATAAATAGGTCTATTAGTTTCTTATTCCTTCACTAGATCTTCTTAATTCTTCTATCTTAAACAAATCTCTATTATAAAGATATTCCTTCACTAGGCCTACTTGCTACCTTTACCTTCGCCAGCTCGGCATGCTTATTCTTGCTTCACCATGTATTCTTTTGTAAAAAGCCTTCTTTTTTTCCTCTTCCCAAAAACAAATTTTTCAAATATGATTATAAAATTTTTACATGATGAAATTTTGTATTCCTTCAGAAATATCTGAAATTTTTAGAGTTTGAAAAGTCCTAGAAAATAAGATATATTAAAAATTCCAAACATTCGCATTTGAAGATGATTTTAAGAGTATTCAGTGACCATAAATTACAAAGGAATATTTCCTAAATTATAGAAGACAAAAGTATGAAGCTTCTATATTAGGCACCTCAATATCTCCACTCTAGGTCCTCTATATTTCACGGTATGCAACATCTTAGAAAAAAAATTAGAGTGAAAATGTGAGATTGATATGTTTGAAGCATATTTCAAAATCATTCATGAACCCTAAATTTGTTATAGCATCTCTCTGAAATTATAGAGAACCAACATATGGAATTTATTTGTCAATTAACTAGAGATATATCCTTCATTTGCTATGGTTTTTACATTTTGAAACATCTCGAAAAGGAATTTACAGTGAAAATACTAGGCTAAAATGTTTCAAGCATATTTCAATAACATTCAAGAAATATAACTTCCTTAGATCATATCTCAAAAATTATAGTAAACCAATGTCAAAATTTCTAACACAAGTACATGCAAATCTACTTATATATTTTATATCATCCTACTTTCACAATCGAAAACATCCCAGGACAAACATTATGGATAAAATTCCAAGATGAGCTATTTGCATAAGATTTTAGGAGCATTTGGGAACCATAAATTTATTAGATCATATCCCATAAATTGTAAGGAAAGAAAGTATAAAATCTCTTCCAAGGGTAGATTAAGGTATCCCCTATATGTAATCCAATATTTGAAACATTGTGGGATAAAATTTATAGAAAATATTCAAGGATTACTTGTTCACTCCACAAATCATATTTTCGATCCACCTTTAAGATTGCAAGTATTCCCAACATTTTTCGCTCACCTCAGATCTAATATTGATTGGATGGTGATAAAATGCACATATATATCTTTTATTTATAGTTTTTATATGTTCACTTGTGGGATTTTATTGTAAAACTAGTTAGGCCAAACTATACTTGTTGGGTCAACCTCTAAATTCTAATTGAACTAACTTGATAGAATAATTCATATCTTTTTATTCTTGAGGATTTAGGAGTTCCATATATTTTAAAGGTATTGAAATAGTGTATTCAAAAATATCTCTTATGCTCCCATTTGACTAGGTATTTAGAACAAAAAAATCCTTCAATGATATGGTATCCAAACTGGGTATTGAAACAATATTTCCAATAATAATTATCTTCGATATCTGTAGTCCCCCCTATATTTGACATCAATGAAAAAAATATTGGACCCTCTTCCATACACGAATGTAATACCCCTAACATGGACATTGAATTGTAATATGCATGTAAATATGACACTGAGGATGGTGAGCCATAATCAAATTCAAGGATTAATACCTCTATATGTATAAACATGTTTAAATAGTGGGCCAAGTTACAATTATGTTTAAATATGCTGTGCCTATGTAATGTGTGAGAGGAATAATATCATTAGGCTAGCAAGGTGAGATCCATGGAGGCATACATGTATGCATATGTATGTATGATGTATCAGGGCACTACACCATCACACTTATGAATTTAAGTCTATAAAACATATATGGTAGTCAATTCAGTGATATTATGTGAGGAATACAAGTGGGCCTAGCTGACTTTCCATTTTGTTTCAAATTCAACGCAAAAGAGCATGAGGGGTCGATACTTGACGAAAAAACGTATCATAATATAAATGTGTATCATAATATTATATATAAAGTAAAAGAGATACCAATTCCATAAAAATGTGTTTCCCCTATTCAGTTAGAGATGTATAAGTAGGGCACAGGTGTCCCTTCAAAAGAGCCTAGAGGATACCTGGAGAACCATGAGAGTAGTAGTACTCTTAGAGCCATAGTTCCATGAAAATCCCTAGTTGTTTGACATAAGGGTTGGTGGGGTACGAGAGCCTCTTTTTTGGAGTTTTTTGAGCTTGGTGCATTGGTTATGTCAGGACCCATAGGGAACCTAAATAACTATGAGGGTAGCAAGACACCTGGAGCTACTGTGCCGTGAACATCCCTGACCAATTAAGATAAGGGGTGATGGAGGATGGGAGCATTTTGGTTGGAGGATGTTGGGTTTGGTATTGTCACCCATTTAAATTTGGTACAAGGAAAATACTATGCCTAAGAAGCTGATGCAAAGTGGAGTCATGGCCCTAGCTTATAGGTGAACAAATGCTGAGCAAACTAGAGCAGTGTAGTCTATGATTGGGAGGAAATTTCAATCCCTATATTAATCTAGTAAATTTAATAGATAAGTGCTCAAAACCTATTATTTGTATGTTTTATGAATTTTATTGACATGCATTTAACTATTTTGTTATCTGCTTTTTTGGCTTCACTATGTTGTTGGTTATCGTTGGGTAATGTTAAAAAATTGTGTTAGTGGTGTTTCCCAGTGGAGGGATAAGTACGTTACAATAATCATGGGAAAATATTACCATTTCTCATTCACTACTATATCTTCATTACCATTTTTCATCATCCACTAAATATGGCATTTTACATTTTTACTAAGTCTACTTTTAGTGGGGATGACACCTAGGATGACATGTGATAGTGAATAGGAATTAAATAAGGTTATGATATAGTTGTTTACTGTCCATTATTGCAAATTTCCTTATCGTTAAGGTCCAACAAGAATTTTCATTTTTTTTATAGATATAACCTACGTTCTAACCTTTTCCACTCACTTCCCTATATTATCTATTGAATTTAGTCTTATTTGTGGAGTTTTCATGGCTAGTTGCTACATGTGAGGGATAATACAAAAATTCTAACATATTTTTAACATTACTTACATCGTTTCAACCCTATCATTGGATGATTTTCTAGATTACGGTCTCTACATCTATTTTTTACTTAAAATCTCTTCTACAAATGTTGAATCGTTAATTGAGTGCATGCAAAAGGGAATACATGCCCATTTTTATTTAATTTTATCTCCTACAGATGCTATTTATTGTTTTCATGTTTAAAAATAATATTACGTCGTAGTTTTGAATTGTCTCTTTGGTTACTGGGTCAATTTTTCTCAACAAGAATTTTATTCACTTCGCTCTTGTTTTGTGCTAGCCAATCTAATATTTTTTGTTGGAATTATGACTAATGTGTTGTCCTTAATGGAAACATACTTGTGAGAGGATGTGTATGTGTTGTCTTTGATTGTAGACTACTTTTTAAAGATGTCAACATGGTGGTAACTGTAACATCCCTGGTGAAAATTATATGTAATAAAAGTAAGAATAATAACCATGGTTGATGGGACACATATTCCAAGCAAAATGTTGGGAAAAATATCCTAGTGGGTATCCACTTTGGTTTATTATTGCTAAAGCAAATTAAAAAAGGCAAAGGCAAAGCCTTTGGAGAGGAAAAATGGAATTTATGGCACATTTATTTATGAAAATAATGGAAATTAGGAGACAAATGAGATGAAAGGTCACATGTTGCATGTGAGGAGGAGAATGAAGGAAAATAATGAAAATGAAGAAAATAGAGGCCTCATTGATAAAAACGAGTTCTAAGGATTAGTTGGAAAGATTTTTCTGGTTCAACCTTTTGTTAGTGCATTTTTCGATTTCCCTCATTATTATCTCTCTCTCTCTATCTCTCACTCTTGGACACTTAGATTTTTTGGATCATTTTGGTATTGGACCAAGAAAGGAAAGAAAGCAAGAAAAGGAGGAATCAATCAAGGAAGAGTAGGACCAAGAAACTACAACGAGATTCTTTGTAGGTATCAATTTGCATATGTGATTTCCTTGCTAGATATAATGCAAGGTATTGCATGTTGTTTCTTGTTGTCTTGAAATGAGTTTTTCTAGGTCTGACATATGTTTTCAATCTAAAATTTCCATTTCCCCATAGCTTTGATGAGATGGGTTTTCATACTCGGGTTGATCTGTATTTCTGAATGGATTTGAAGTTGAGTTCGGTGGATCTCCGAAATGAAAAAAACATGGCCTACTGGTTCATGATCCAGACTTGGGATCATGGTAAAGCCACTGTCCTAGTAACCCTTGAACCATACTGTGGGTTGCAGCAAAGAAATTTTGTGTTCCTCGGTGGGCCTAGGAATCCATGTCAGTGAATGGAAGGATATACGATAAATCCAAGAGTTTCATTTCTCTCCGTTGGGACCAGTAGTATCGAGATTTGGTGTACGGTAAATCCTGGAGAGATGGTCTCGGTGTAGGGCCTAGTGACCCATGTATCAGACTGTGGGTTATATTAAAGTTTGATGGAATAGGAGGAACTCAAATTTCTCATGCTGTAGGCAGAGAACTCCGGTAGCATCCATGCTTGTTTGGTTTTTTTTTCCAGCTTGTTAGGAGTCCCACATTCACGCATGGAATATGGCACAGGGGGTGATTGGCTAAAGAGAAATTTGGCTCAACTAATATATGGTCGGCTGGTACATGGAAGTCCCATCTTCGGTTGGTTTTTATATCTAGTAATGAAAAGATCATCACTCTAGTATTTGGTATGAAAATGTATTGGTTTATTTATGGATTATTTTTTTCTATATCCATTGTATTTATGTTGTCATTATGATGGTTATAAGAATATACTTGATCAATGATGATGTATGGCTCTATCTATGTTTTTACTTGGAAATGTATGCACAATTTTTCTATGGTCAAATGAGACTATATTGTAGTTGATGATGTAGGTGAGCAATTATTCTTATCTATTCTCATATTTGGAAGAGACCCCCATGTTTAATTATGTTGTTTACACTTGTAGATGGAATTTTTGTGACATGTTTTACGAAATGCATGTGATGGTCAACAGGGGTCTAAATGAGTTCCTAATGATGTGATTGATTCCTTAAATTTTTTATAATGTTATTTATCATCTCCTAAAGTTCCATGAAATTATGCGCAGTGACCTGGGATCTAGGGCTAAAAACATAGCACAAATATCGGAGTTGCGGGTAGATAACTAACATTTTTGGGCCCTAGCCATGTCCTTTCCTTGGAATCCTCATGTCTATAGGCTTCGAGCCACTCCCTTGTCATTACATGCATGTAGGTAAGGCTCAAAAAGGGTTAAAAATTAGTTCCCCCTTAGGGTTCATGGGTCTGGGAGGTTGGGTTACCTCCTAGAGTTGTTGTTGATGTTGTCTAAGGTATGTCTCTTAGGTTTCTTCCGTTTCCACTTCTTTAAGGTTATCTTGGATGTTTAATCTTATATTATTATCCTCTCATTGCATTTTTACTAGATATGGATAGGTACTTGGGTAGATGTGGGAAGAGGGTGTTACAGAGTTGTATCAGAGAATGGCTAAACTCTCGGACTAGATGGGTAGTGTGTTGATCATGTATTTTTGTTGGTTGCATATATATTTAGTATTATTATGGTGTATGTGCTCATTGCTTCCATGTTTTTTTGGCCATGGTGGTAGTGGTGTCTCCATGGGAGTGTTTATGGTGTTTTTTTCAACATGTTTTCATGACTGTATGATTGGTTATGTGTTGCTCATGCTTGTGTATTGTTTTTTCACACTTACTTACATAATTTTACATATTTTACATGCATTTTTTCCTTATGCTACAGTTACATATTGGCCATGCTTCCGTGTTATCCGTGTATGGTTTTTTGTGTGGTGTCATATGTTGAAAATGCATTGGTTGTTCATGATTCATTATACATGTCAAGTGGGTGCATATGGTCAAGTTTGCATTGGTTTGATTGAGCTTGTTGTGCATAAGGTCATTGTAGGTAATTAGGTAATCATGTTGATATTGGTATGTTATGATGCTAATGCGTTGGATAATATAGAGTAGGAGATGCAGACCATCAAAGTGAAGTTGCGGCATTGGACGTCGAAGTAAGAGCATGTTGTCATGCAAGTTTGCATGCTTGTCATGCATGTATGATTCATGGTTTTTGTAAGCATTAGGGTTACCTATGTGTTTTTAATTCTATTTTTATTATGTTTACATGTATGATAAATTTTGGTCGATCAACGTAGTCATATGAATTATGGTTATGCGTATGCCTCCCATTATGTTGATGTTATTATAAATGTTAATTGACTAGTGTGATCACACGTACTCGTGTTGGTTAGCCAGACATGTTATTAGCTCAATGATTATGTTATATTTTGTTGATGAGAATTTTATGTTAACTTATTTTGGTTATATGTTAGTTAAGTTGATGATTAGGGTTATTGCATTAATATTTGGATTTTACATGTATCATGCTAATTAGGATTGGCCTATGCAGCTGGTTAGGGTTATGACGTTCAGGTATGAGTCTAGCTAGTTATCATAGTGTGTTGTAATAATCTAGACTAACTATGCATATGTGAGTGTTATGCATGAATGACAATTGTTTATGATTTTATGATGTCAACATGTTAGTTAGTTACTTTTATGGATATCATGATATATTTATGTTGAGTTGAGGAGTTGTGAAGCCATATTGTGCTAATCTAGATTAATTTTGCAGACAAGATAGACTCCCCTGAGATACATTAAGGTATGAATTTCTTATGTCATACACTTTGGTGGTTGAATGTTTGATTGTGTTGTCTATTTGGTGTTTGAATGATTTGGTGTCGATTACATCATCTAGTTGATTTATTTAACATGGTATGTTTAAAATTTGTTTGAATATTTGACTAATCATATGATATGAGTGTGTGTTTGCAATATTGCATGAAGATGGTTGTAATAACACATATGGGTTGAGACATTTGATATGTACTTGAGTGTAAGTAGGTTATAGTTGTAGCAGTATGTGTTAGGTCCCTATATTACTAGTGTAGTCCCTTATTGTTGTTAGTGTATCCTCCTTATTGTTATTGTTGTACCGCTGTAACCCCCATATTGTTATTATTGTGCCCATGAACTCCTATATATAGAAGGAGGTTTTTTCATTTGTATCATCCAAGAATTGTTCATTTATGTAATGTAGAGGAGGTTTCCCCCTCGAAGTGGCTTATTTATTAGGCTTTGATCTCTCTTTTATTCTATTTTTGGAGCTGGTTTCATAACATTTGGTATCAGAGCTTTGGATTCTAGGGTTTTGCTACTCCAAACAGGTCATTGTGGAATTTTCGGTATAAATTTTTTTCTACAAAGGTTCAAAGTTTAAATTTTTATCATAAAAAGCCAAAATCCTGAGGAACTTCGTGTCAAAAATTCATATCTTGGTTCACAATAGTTTCAGAGATATTATCTGTAAAAATCATGATTTTTTCAGGCTCCTTAATTTCATCTCAAAGAGGTGACCGTGGGAAAATTGTCATAACTCTCTCTCTCTGAGCATCATGGACTGTAGTTTTTTCTGTATCAATTTTAGAGCCTATTGAGAAAAAAGTGACATTTGGCACACCGTACAAGTTTGATCTACTAAACGAGTCCATAATTAGGTCATTGTGGGAGATTGAGCATAACTTTGTCTTGAGGAAACCAAAGAAGGTAAGACCTGTGGCATTGAAAATATGATTCAGAGGGCCAAGATAGAACCAAATTTCAGATATTGAAGATATGCAATTACAAATATAATTCTGTTTCAATATCGAGCTCCTCAAAAGCAAGAAAAAGGCGTGTATTTTTTTTCAAATTGCAGAAGTCTTGCTTGAAAAATCAGTTTGAAGTGATTCCAAGGGCATATTAAAGCATAGATATCAGTATTTGGTTCTTAAATTCCCCCTAAAAATAATTCAACACCCATTAAACCCTCAAAATACTATGCTATGACTCATGAATATGAAGAAGTGCAACATGACATATCAAAATTACAAGAACAAGTGCACCAAATTTCGCTCTCGCAAAGAGCAACAAAAAATGAAATGGATGTTTTGAAGAAAGGCGTGGAAGCTAAGATGGATGGTTTAAATAAGGGCATGGAAGATAATATGGATGGTTTGAAGAAAGTCATGGAATCTACGATGGATTGTTTGAAGAATGGTATGGAAGAAAAAATGGAAGGTTTGAAGGAAGGTTTGACAAATTCAATACAAGAAATGATTCCTACTGGCAAAAAGATAGTAGAGGAAACTCATGATGAGAGAAAAATAAAAGTTAATCATGATTTTATAAACTTGAATGTTGGATGGAAGACCTACCATATTCTGAAGATCGATATGAGGAAGTTTGATGGAAAGGATCCTGTAACATGGATAATACATATGGAGCAATATTTTGATCTCAATAATGTGAAAAACACACATAATGTACACATTGCAACTTTATATTTAGAACAAAATACATTTTTATGGTATCGATGGCTTTGCTACCATAAAAAAATGTCACTTCATAAATTTCTATGGAGGAAAGGATAGCACATTATGAGGATACAAAGAGCAACACCTTCTTTAGCCAATTGATAAATCTCAAACTGGAGCACATTGAGGACTTCCAAAAATCTAATATAAGGTTACTGATATTCCAGAGGAACACAGGATTGATGTCTTCATGAGGACTTTAAAGGATAACATCCAAAATGAGGTTTGTGTTTGGGAACTTGATTCATTGGATAAGGCATTCAGGTTGGAAATAAAATTTGAATGTAAAATTATGGTGACAAGGAAGCCTACCACTCACATATATAAATATTGAAGTGTTGCTACTCCTAGACTTCCACAACCTACAAGTTTGACACCACAACAATTGAAAGAAAAAAGAGAAAAAGGGTTTTTCTGCAGTTGTGATGGAAGAAAAAAGAGAAAAAGGGCTTTGCTATAGTTGTGATAGAAAATACACTGAAGGCCATAAGTGTGTTAAGAAGAAATTATTTTCTATAGATTGCGAAGAGGAGGAAGAAAATGAAGAAGAAACTTCCAAGGAAGAAGATATATAGCAAGAACCAACCCTAGAGAAAGAAGAAATGAGTCTTACCATATCGTGTAATGAATTGGAAGGAACTACCACTCAAACTCTCAAGATATAAGGACATATCAAGAAGAAAAAGGTAATAGTGTTGATTGAATCAGGTAGTACCCATAATTTTATTCATTGTAAGGTAGCCAAGGAATTGAAGTGCTTCCTATACCCAGCACCAGAATGTCAAATGATGGTTGAAAATGGAGGAAGTATAAATTTCTCTGGAAAATTCCATAATATAAGCTAACCATGGGAAAATATGTATTGAATAGTCCAATTCTTTCGATTCAAATGGGAGGTGTTGATGTTGTATTAGGAGTAAAATGGTTACAATCTTTAGGGACAGTAGCTTTTAATTTTGAAGAAATTTTATTGAAATTTTTTTTGAAAGGAAAGGTATTTGAATTATAGGGTATTGTAGGGAAGCCAAGAAATATAATAAGCTCTAATTTCATGAAAATATTTCTGAGGAAAGAAAAACGAGGCGTAATTGTACAATTATTCTCACTAGAAGTTCCAACATCAAAATCATCTATTTCTCCAGATCTCCAAAAATTCTTGGACAATCATTCCAAGGTGTTTGATACTCCTAAAGGACTCCCACCTATTCGTGATAATGATCATGCTATTCATCTTATTCCAGGAAGTGTTCCTCCAAACATAAGGCCTTAGAGATATCCTTATTTCCAAAAGAGAGAAATTGAACATATGATTGCAGAAATGTTAGAGGATTGTATCATTCAACCTAGTCAAAGTTCTTTCTCTGCTCCAGTAGTATTGGTGCACAAGAAGGATTGATCATAGCGCATGTGTCTGGATTATAGGGAGCTCAATAAGCTCACTGTTAAAGATAAATTTACTATTCCTATGATTGATGAATTATTTAATGAATTACATGGAGCACTTTATTTTACCAAGTTGAATCTTCATTCAGGTTATCATCAAATTAAAATGAAGACTGAAGATATTCTGAAAACAACATTTAGAACTCATTAGGGTCATTATGAATTTTTGGTCATTCCTTTTTTCCTTACCAATGCACCTTCTAGATTTCAAGGGTTGATGAATTCCATTTTCAAAGCCTTCCTTAGAAATATTTTTTTTAGTATTTTTTGATGATATACTATTCTACATTGGGTCTTGGAAGGATCATGTTCAACATTTTGATAGGGTGCTCAAACTATTGGAGCAGAAACAATTGTATGCAAAAACCTCCAAATGTTTCTTTGGAGTACAAGAGGTGGAATATCTAGGTCATATTGTATCTCACGAGGTTGTTAAGGTAGACCATAACAAAATTAAAGCCATTAAATAATGGTAAGTCCCCACAACTATAAAAAAGTTGCGAGGATTTCTTAGATTAACAAGGTATTATCACAATTTTGTTAATAATTATGGGAGAATAGTAGCACCTCCAACAACATTATTGAAGAAAGACGCATTTTCATGGAATCCTGAAGAAAGTAAGGCCTTTGAACATCTTAAAGAGGCAATGTGCCTAGCACTGATTTTAGCTACGCTAGACTTCAAAAAAACCTTTATTGTGGAGTGTGATGCCTCAGGAAATGGAATTGGTGTTTTTTTAATGCAAGAAGGAAGACCCATTTCTTTTGAAATTCGTCCAATGAAAGGAAACTATTTACAGAAATCTATTTATGAGAAGGAAATGTTGGAAATACTACATGCATTAAAGAAATAGCGATAATACCTAATTGGAAGACACTTCAAGGTAAAAATTGAACATGATAGTCTTAAAATCTCTTTGGACCAAAGACTATGTTCAGCTACAATAATGGGTCACAAAAATGGGTCACAAAGATGTTGGGTGATGACTTTGAAATCATCTACAAAAAAGGGAAGCTAAATGTTGTTGTAGATGCACTCTCAAGAAAGGATGAAGTGGTGGAAGCATTGATTTGTGCTATTTCTATTATACAACTAGATTGGATACCAAAGAAAGGGATGAATGGAAGAAGGACGAATAATTGTGGACACTCATTCAAAAATTGTAGCAATATCCTTGTACATTTGATACTTTTAGTTCGAAACATTATTCCTTATGGTACAAATATCGCTTATATATTTGTAATAATTCCCACTTGGAACAAAATATTCTTTTGGAATTGCACACTTCTCCTTTAGGAGGACACTTGGGATTTTTGAAAACTTACTATAGGGTGAAAAAATAATTTTTTGGGGATGGAATTAAATATGATATTCAAAATTTTGTGGTGGAATTTTTTATTTGAAAACAAAATAAATTTGAGACAATTAAGACCACGGGTATTTTATAGCCTTTATCCATTCCAAGTCAACGTTGGGAGGAGATTTCAATGGATTTTATCACATGTTTAATTAAGTCCAAAGGAAAGAATGTCATCATGGTGGTAGTTGATAGACTTACCAAGTATGCACACTTTTGTGCATTATCTCATCCATTTAAAGAAAGTACAATTGCTACTACATTTAGGAAACAATTGAAAAGCTACATGGAAACCCGAAGATTATTGTAACTGACACAGATCCCATTTTTACTGGAAATTTTTGGACAAGATTATTTTTTTTTTTGGCTACTCAACTAGCTCATATCTCATCTTATCATCCTCAATCTGATGGTCAAAATGGGATAGTGATAAAATTTTTGGAAGGATATCTTCATTGCTTTGTATCTGATAAACAAACGCAATGGGTCAAGTGGTTACCTCTGGCTGAATGGTGGTATAACACTTCCTTCCATACAGTAGAAAAAATGACCCCATTTATCGCACTTTATGGATATCATCCACCATCCGTCACATCATCTTTAAGAGAAAATTCTAAGTTTCAAGCAGTGTAAGATCACATCGAGCATCAACAACAAGTTCGCCAAAACTTAAAGGATAACCTAAACTTGGCCCAAAATCGAATGAAACAATAGGCAGATCAACATTGCAGCGAGAGAAGTTTTGATGTAGGAGACTGGGTATTTTTACGACTATAACCATACATTGAACAAATCTCCCTCAAGCAAGCTAAGAAGGATAATAAATTATCTCCAAAGTACTATGGTCCTTACAAGGTGTTGCAAAAGGTTGCACATACTTTTCAAGGAAGTTGCCACCTTTGGTGACATTTAATTTTTTTGTGATGGAGGCTATTGTCCATCACTATTTCTCATATGAAATGGTGACAGTCACTATCTGTCATTATAAATCATTATTCGTGACGGACTTTGAATGTCACCACAACACCTATACTTTTGGCGATGCCACCTTTGGTGACATTTAGTTTTTGGTGACGAAGGCTCTTTTGACCCTCACCAATGAGCTTATGGTGACATTTTTCACCCCTCACCAATGTCCCTTTTTCTTGTAGTGTAAGAAGGATAATAAATTATCTCCAAAGTACTATGGTCCTTACAAGGTGTTGCAAAAGGTTGGTACTATGGCATAAAAATTGAAGCTTCCTGCTTCTTCATGAGTGCATCCAATTTTCCATGTTTCATGCTTAAAGAAGGTTCTTGGTGACAAAATTCTAGTTCAAACAATATTTCCAAAACTTTATGAGGAAGGAAATATCATATTGGAACCTGAAACTGTCACAGAAACAAGAACTTGACAACTACAAAATCGATCAATTTCAAAGTATCTCATCAAAATGGAAGAACTTACGCACTTACGATTATACATGGGAGGATGAGAATTTTATACACAAGCATTCAGAGCTACTCAAGCGTCGAGGACAACACTTTTTGGAAGTAGACAGGCATGTTAGGTCCCTATATTATTAGTGTAGTCCCTTATTTTGTTAGTGTAGCCTCCTTATTTTTATTTTTGTACCCATGTAACCCCCATATTGTTATTATTATGCCCTTACATTATTATTGGTAGGTTGGCCAGGATTATACTGTGACCCCATGGACTCCTATATATAGAAGGAGGTTTTTTTCATTTGTATCATCCAAGAATTGTTCATTTATGTAATGTAAAGGAGGTTTCCGCATCGAAGTGGCTTATTTCTAAGGTGTTGATCCCTCTTTTCTTCTATTTTTGGAGTTGGAGCCTGATGAATGTGAGTTGATTGTTGATTATGATATGGTTGATAGTCTTGGAAAAAGTTGATTTCAAATTTATAGATATTTTGTATTGATATTTGGAGCATGTGGTTGACATGTGTGTTCAGTTACAAGGCAACATGCTTGGAATAATAAGGTAAGGTAACTGGTATATTGTTATATTTATTTACGTGATGAAATTTATGTGTTTATGGAAATATGATGTAGGTGATTGCATGGCATAAGGACCACCATGAAATCTTGGACGAGGCTCAAGTTGAGTTTTTTCTTTGACGTACTAGGGAGCCATGGGGATTGATTTATGGTGTGTGTCGAGAGTATTTTTATTTTTGTCTTTGATATTTTTTTGTGCTTGATTGGAAGTTTTTTTTTATGTTTGGTGCAAGGCCTTGCCACTTTTTTTGCGGTGTCATATTGTTATTGGTTTTCATGGTTTTCTTCTTGTTTGTTTCTTGTATTTCTTTTATGTTTTGAGTTTCTTGGGAATGGGTTGAGAAAGAGGAAAGTTCATGGATTTTGGGGAGAGATGTGTGGTACCCAATAGGTAATGGAATACTTGGATGAACCTCAGTGCATGAGTAAGCACAACGGAACATAAGAAAGTGACAGTCAGTTGGAATAGTTGGGTCCATTGAGGTAAATGGATCGTGGAAGAACCGTCATGAGAAATCTAACACGAAAGGTAAAGTGAGTGGGGTAAATTGAATGGATATGAGGTATTATATGTCTTGGATATTTTAGTAGTTTTGATTCTCAGTGTTGTGCATATTTTGCATGGATAAAGGAAGTTCTCTTAGCCCATACCATATGATATTTAGCAATTGTGTTTTGATCATGATTATGTCGATGTTTATATATGTATACATGTATGTATGTTTTTCGTGCCTGACAGGGTCATCATATATCATGATTGTTTAATGCTAATATTTATACATATATATGTGTGTATGTATGTCATTGTTAGACATGATAATGATTGTTTTATGCTAATTATTATATATATGTATGTAGCTATGTATCTAGGTCACTATATGACAAGGTTTTCAAGGATCATTCTTCTGGAGGAATGATTTCTTATATAGGTCAATAGCATGAATAGGTTCTTGGTCTTATGAGGAATCAAGTGGGAAGAGTAACCCTAACAGATCTATGAGGTTACTAGAATGTGGAAAATGAACTGATATTATACGCTTGTGTTATGCCTACGTTTATGTTATGGACAGGTAATGCTGAGGGTTACATCGAAGAAGTGAAAGTAGTGTGATCTACAACATGCTAGGATAAGCATTCATAGTGGAAAGACATTAGAAGCAAGGTTGCTTATGGGGTTAGTTTTTGTTCTATGGATGTATAATAATATTGTTGTGTATATGTTTTTCATGGTCTATATTCATTGATTGTACCTATGGTGATGTGTAATGTTGCATATGTATAATTGTGTACATACAATGTTGTATGTCTATTGTATATATGGTGTTGTGTGTATATTGCATATGCAGTGTTAGGTATAGATGGTGCTATGTACATGTTGGATATGCAGTGTTGTGTACATATCGTACTGTGTGCATGTTGGATATGTGGTGTTGTCTACATAGGGTGTTGTGTGCATGTTGGATATGCGATGTTATATACGTATGGCGCTATGTGCATGATGTATATGAATTTCTATGTACATATGGTGTTGTGTGCATGTCATACATATGGTGCTATGTACATATGTTGTTGGGTTCATGATTGTACACTTGGTGATGTGTGCATGTGGTGTTGTGTACATCTTGTACATGTGGTGCAGTGTGTAGGTGATGTCGTGTATGTGTCGTGCACATGGCGTTGTGTACATGTGGTGTCTTGTACATATTGTACATGTGGTGTTGTGTACATTTGGTATTATGTACACATTTTACAGGTGGTGTGAGGTAAATTTGGCATTGTGTACATGTTGTGCGGATGGTGCCATGTACATGTGATGTTGTGCACATGTTGCGTAGGTAGTGTTGTGTATATGTGGTATTGTGTACATGTTGAGAATATGGTGCTTGTATATATGTGGTATTGTGTGCATGTCGTGCAGTGTTGCAAGCATGTGGTACTATATCTATGCATGGTGTAGTCGTGGTATTGTGGCATGTGTATTCATTGTGTTGTGTGTTGTATATGTATTTGTATTGTGTTGTTTTGTACATTAGGTGTTGGTGTATGTGTCGTATGTCGGTGTAGGTGTATGTATTGTGGTGTATTGTGCACAGGGTGTAGGTGTATGTGTCGTATGCCACTGTTGGTATGTGATTTAAAAGAAGAAAAGGAACTGGGTACTTTCTGAGTGTGGAAACAGATCCAGTGTGAGTACAGAAAGAAAAAATGCAGAAGTAAAGGCTGATGAAGGATAAGTATCAATATTTTACTTCATTTTTATTATGCATGAGATGTATGATTCTAGTTGATGATGATTACATGTGATTTATGATTATAGATTGTCATGATTTCATGTGATTCATGATTTTCACCTATGATGTTTGTGCTTTGAACTAAACAGATGTGATATGTTTATACATACTGATTGATCAAACAACTAGTTTGACTTGTTGTGATAGGAAGTAAATAGGATTGCAAGTGTACCTTATTGACAAGCTACCAATTAAGTATGATGTGAAAATATTTCAATTTATTTTGAATCTAATGGTAATTATGTGCTAGGTATAGGAAGCACGAAAATGATAGTCGAATGGTTGAGACCAATTGCAAGAACTAGCAGCGTCAGCAAAAGGAATTGGAACATGCAGCTAAGTGTTGGGAAAGCACTCTAGGAAAAGGACCATTGTGGGACACTAGTACCCAATAGTGCCCATTGATTTCCAAGAGAATTCTACGACTGGTATGATGGTTTTGAGGCAGGTATATTCTTTTTGGTTTTATCTTCCGATGTGAGGAAGCCTTGCCAAGGAATGGATCACCTAAGATAGAGGATTTCGAGGAACTTGGAAGGTGAGTGACTACACGGAAGGGGATGACTAGATTACCCAAGGGACTGTGTAGCAGACAAGGGAAGGTGAGGGACGGAATTTTTTTTTTTCATTAGCATTTCTAGATGGAATCATATGCACATTGGGAGTGTTCCTTGCAACAATGAGCTGGTAATTGTTCACTGAGGGTACAATAGCATATTATTGTAGCGTTGGGCATTAGATGCATCTTTGACTATGACAGTCAATTATGGAATTCCTGGGAAGGAAGTGAATCCCAGTACTACTTTTAGGGTGGAGGTGTGAGCCTCAAGATTCCCTTATTGTTGATATGGGAGTCATATCCTTTAATTTGTTGGTTGAGAAAATGTGTATATTTGTATACTATTGTAAATAAGGTAATGAGATGTGTTATAAAGCTATAGTACACGATATTATTGTCATGATAATTTTTTATTTTGAGCACATTATTTATTGTAAATACTAAAACGAGCTATGTTATAAAGCTCCATGGGAAGTATGTTTTCTTTTCAGTGGTTTTGCTAAGGTATATGTGTGGTTAAATATTGAGGACGGTTTCCCCCAAGGGGGAGGATTATGTAACAACCCTGGTGAAAATTCCATGTAATAAAAGTAAAAATAATAACCACGGTTGATGGGACATGTATTCCAAGATGAATGTTGGGAAAAACATCCTAGCGGATGTTCACTTCTGTTTATTATGGCTAAAGGAAAAGGCAAAGCCTTTGGAGAGGAAAAATGGCATTTTTGACACATTTATTAATGAAAATAATTTAAACTAGGTGAAAAGGGAGATGAAAGGTTAGAGATTTCATGTGAGGAGGAAAATGAAGAAAATATAGGCCTCATTGATAAAAAATTATTTTGAGTTGGTTCAACCTTTTGTTAGTGCATTTCTAGAGCTCTGTCATTATTATTTCTCTCTCTCTCTCTATTTCTCACTGTCACTCTTGGACACACAAATTTTTTGGATCATTTTGGTATTGGACCAAGAAAGGAAAGAAAGTAGGTAAAAGGAGGAGGCAAGTAAGGCAAAGGAAGATGAAGCTTCTACAATAAGATTCTTTACAGGTATCTATTTTCATATGTGATTTCCTTGCTATATATAGCATGCATGGTATTGCATGTGGTGTATTGTTGTCTTGGAATGGGTCTTTCCATGTGTGACAGTGGGTTTTAGCCTAGCGTTGCAATTTTTGTATAGCTTTGATGAGATGGGTTTCACATAATTTTGTTGAGAAGAAATTCCAAATGGATTCGAAGCTGAGTAGGGTGGATCGTTGAAATTATAAACACATGACCTAGTGGTACCTAAACTGGACTATGGATCATGGTAAAGCCACTGGCATAGTAACCCTTGAGCCAGACTGTGGGTTGAGGTAAAGCTAGATTGTGTGCATTAGTAGTCCTAGGAATACTTGTTGACAAATGACAGGAAATACAGTAAAACCAAGAGGTGGATTTCAATCCGTTGGGCCAAATAGTCCCGAGATGGGATGTATGGTAAATACTAGCGAGATGGTCTCAATGTAGGGCCTAGTGACCCCTAGATCAGACTGTGGGTTAAATTAAAGCTAGAGGCACTAGGAGGTACTCAAATTACTCACAATGTAGGCGTAGAACTCTAGTAGCATCCATGGTTGTTTGGTTCTTTTTCGGTTGGTTATGAGTCCCACATTCATGCTTCAAATATGGCACGGGGGTGATTGGCTGAAGAGAGATTTGGCTCAACCAATCTATTGACGGGTGGTACGTGGAAGTCCTTTATCCATTTGGTTTTTAAATTTAGTAATGAAAAGCTCATTCCTCTAGTATTCGGTATGAAATGTATTGGTTTATGTATGGATTTTTTTACTGTTATATCCATTTTATTTCTATTTTTATTATGCTAGTTATAGGCATCTATTTGATCAGTGATGATGTATGGCTCTAACTATATTTTTACCGGTAAATGAATGAAAAATGTATCTATGGTCAAATATACTATATTGTAGCTGATGATGTAGGGGAGCAATGTTTCTTACCTATTATCATATTTGTAAGAGACCCCCATGTTTAATTTTTTTGTTTACAGCTATAGATGCAATGTTTGTGACATGCTTGAAGATATTCCTATTATGGTCGAGAGGGGTGTATATGAGTTCCCGATGATGTAATTTCTTTCGTACCTTTGTTCTAATTTTATTTATAATCTCCTAAATTTTCATGAAGTTCTAGGTAGTGACCTGGGCTCTGGGGCTGAAAAGGATGCGAAAATCCCAGATTTGTAGGCACAAAACAGACCTTTGGGGCCCTGGCCACAAATTTTCCATCGCATGCCCACAGCTATGGGATTTTATTAACTCCCTTTCCCTTACATGCTCGCGGTTAAGGCTCGAAATTGTAAAAAATCAAATCCCCCTCAGGGTTCAGGGGTCAGAGAAGTTAGGTTACCTCCTAGAGGTGTTGTTTATGTTGTGTATAGTATGTTTGTCAGGTTCCCTTCGGTTCATCTTCCTTAAAGTCATATAGGAGGTTGAATCTCATATTAGTAGCCTCTCATCGCATGCTTACCTCTGTTGGTCTGTTACTTAGGTAGATGTGGGAAAAAGATGTTATAGTAGTAGGATGAGTATAGATGTGATAGAGATATTAGACAAAGAAATACCAGTTTAAAGAAAAGAATGAATAAGTGGAAGCACCCGCTTACATATGGCAGTATGATGTGCCAGAAGAAAAGTTGCATACAGTTTCCGCATCGTTATATTGTAAATACCACGAGTCTTTACCATTGTATTAGCACATAGTATTGAGTGCGCCAATGGATATTTGATCTCGTAAAATAATACCATCGACATTACTAAGGTTTTGACCTAAGGTATTGGCTAAGGCCTAAGCTATATAGGAAGATGGAGATCAAAGTGTTAGGGGTGAATGTGATGATTTATTTATGAATGAATTGATCTAAAATAGGTGTGCACCAAGGAGTGTGAAAATGGATCATATATTATAGATCTGAAATGAATAGATAATGAATAATCTACTTATGGATTGATATATCTGTGATGATGATGTTCTGATGTTTGTCTATTACAGTAAATGTCGATATTTGGGTTGACTGATGTTTTATTGCGAATTGAAGGCATGAGTCAGTAGTTGCAAATCTATACCAAGGTTTACTTCAAAAATATCGTGTACAGACATGTACCTACTTCTAGATAGTCACTTATATATTCTTGATTATGGATAGATCTATACACGTGTGTCAGGCATAAAAGGCACATACATATGCAAAAGTGTTTCATAATGGTCACTTACATCTTATAGGGTTTTGCAACATGAGTTGATGATAATGACTGATTTGTTTTGTTATATTCATTCTTCTTTTTCAATGATGTCTCTTTCATGATAATCTGTGTGTGATACTAAATATGATGCTACTATGAGATGATCTATGTGGTTTAAATATTTTTGATGGGGTATGTATGTGTTTCAGTGATCGTTTCAGTAGTGCAGTGATTCATATTGAGGGTTCAATTTGTTGAGATCTGTAGGCATGTATACTTTAGGGGAAATGTGCATATACATGAATATTCTTTAGAAAAATAGCGTGTATATTCTGACATATTATTAATTATGGTTTGAAATGGAAATAATTGGTTTTAGGGATGGGTAATAGTGTGTAGCTTGTTATCTCGATAAGTGGATGTGCATTGAAGTTTCTGATATATTCTAGTTTAGTTTGATATAGTTGGACTGGTTGCATTGGTTGATTGAAATTCCAAGATTGATTCAGTTATTTCAATAATTAAGTGAATTGATTCAACATCTGGTTATGTATTTTTCTTAGTAATATGTGATGGTTTCAAAGCATGATTGAGTGATTGATTGAGTTGTACATAGATGGAGATTCAAATTTTTAGTGTATTGAGATATGTACGGAGGTATTCATGAGGTAAAGCACGTACATACATGGGTATGACTCACAACAGTACTGTATACATTCTAACATATGATTGATCAGTGTTTGCAGTGACAGGATCTGATTTCATTGATGAACAATATGTGGTCTGGTATTATGATGAATGGGTATACAATGATATAATTTGTTTGTTTGTTTGTGAATAAGTTATTTCAATTAATGATTTGGTTATTCATTTTGTTCAGTGATTAAGTGATTTGATACAATGATTGGTTTCATTATTGTTATTTCGACTGCACTTAAATGATGGTAGTGGGTCCAATCTAGAAATATGATAAAAAGTGGCCTATACATTTTATGTTTGGTTCATGTGGATCCAATATGAAATATTATGAAATGTGGTCCATGAAGGTGTTGAAGGATAGAACTTTTAGTGAGGAAGTTGAAGATTCCTTCTAGTGGTAGCAAGTAAATCTGATGAGGGGGTTGGAGTTCCCTTCTAGTGGGTGCTGAAGAATGAGAGAAGGTGGTAGCCTTCTGGATGTGGGTGCTTGCGTGATAGTATGAGTCCATGTCAGTACAATATTGTAGGATTTTTTCTCTATAATAAAATATAAAGAGAGGGACAACAACAACATTGGTTTTCTACCACATTGGGTTTCCACCTAAAAATCCCCGTGTTCATGTGTGTTGTTGTGTTTCTTATGTGTGATGGTTTATTCTATTCTTATTGCACATGGTTACCATTTAATTAATGTCTAAATAATGACTGATGCACCGGTTCAAGTTAAAAAGATGGTGAATTGATTGATAAGTTAGTTAACTGAATATACCCTACTTGTCCTCATCATATTCGTGTACATATGCATGTTCACTTCATTAAGGTAGTGTACCAAAATATGAATAAGAAATTGAAAGCTTGAAGTGAGTTTTAAGTATTGATTCACCCCCCTCCCCCCCTCCCCTTCTTGGTATTTTTCCCAACATTTTTTTCATACATAGATCAAATTCTTGTGCTTAAAATATCATAAGTTATGCCTTATTTTTTGTTGGCACCTTTTTTAATTGTTTTCTACCTTCCTCCTGCCTAGTGCCACTTTGAATTGTTTAATGACTCCAAAGACCTCCTCTGTAAAAGGACAATCAAGGCTAGAATATCTTAGGCCCAAAATCATTAAAGGGAGAAGATATTCAAGCAATATAGGCTCCTTGAGGGATGAAGATATTAAAAACCTCAAGAAAATAAAAAATATGTCTTTCTTGGTAGGAGTAAAATTCTACCATTTCAAGAGTGCTTTGTTTCTTACCTCCATTAAGCCTCATTTTATACCAATTCAAATTGATAGAGATATTTTTGACATGGGTTTTAGGAGTTAAAAAAATTAGTTTTCTTATAAACACTACTAAAGAGCACAAAATTTATATATTTTTATTGACTTTTTAAGATTCATACACCTTTTTTTAGGGCATAAGTGTATATGTTTGCACCTTTTCTAGGTATAAAGGGCATATATAATGATACGGAAGTCTTTTAGGTTAGTGTGAAGGGTGGGTTGAGAGTATAAGACATTGGTAACAAGGGTGTAATAGCCAAATCAAGGCATATATGACATGGACTTTTCAAAGATGCCACGACACTAGGTTCATCTTAATGTTTTTGTTCATGCTTCATGCATATATCTTTATCTATTACATATGGAGAGTTGAACTTAAGTATCCAATATTTAAAGCCTCTCTCCCTTACATTCCATGTGAGATGCAAAGTCTAAAAAAATGATTTTTTTTTTTTTTTCTTGTCATTTCTTCACATTAGCTATTCCATAATTCCTGCTATGTTGTTAAATCTACATCTAATTTATCATTCCTTGAATTTTAGTTAAAAACATTAAAATATAGGCTTCTTCGAAGACAATCATTCTTCCGTTTCAAGACTTTCATAAACATCTCCAAGACATTAAGATATATGCTTCTTCGAAGACAATCAGCGAGGAAATGAGTTAAAAACATGCTTGAATTAAATAAAAGCTTGTCGCACATCAAAACATTCCCAACCATAAAAATATAGCTAAAAAAAATTAATAAATTAATCATTTTAGTTCTACAAAACTCTTTTAGGAAACATAATAACCTGGGGAATTTTTTTTGACGAGGCGGGACTTTTGTTTTTCTTATAAAAAATTTCACTCAAATCAATTCATCTACACCTCATAGATATTTATATTAAAAATTAATATGTTTTAAATTAAATATAATTTTTATTAATTTTAACAATTTAAACAACCTTCCATTAAAATTTCCTAAAATACAAGCCAATTTTCTATGTTAACACACCAAATTAATTAATTAATTAATAATATTAATGTAAAATCTATTATAAAATTAAAATAAGTTTTGACCTCACGGGACTAAGAGACTCGACCATGGGCACTCAGCAAAAACTGATCCCAATGATTGCAAATGCCATGGAACTAGACTCAGCCGAAAAGCTGTAGATCGAAAGGATGGAGTAATGCGAGAAACATTACTAACTTTCCGTGATGCTTTCTAATATTTTTGTAAAAATCGTACCCAACTTATAAAATAATGGTATCAGATATAGAACTATTCTTCAAATCATTTGAAGGAATTTATATCAACAAATTGTGAACTTTTAATACTTCACTTACAGATGAGAAAAAGTTTCGACCTTAGAATGGTTATACTGCTAAAACGTGTTCAGGTTTTGTTGTCTAGTGTTAGTCGGATCTGGTTTGTTATTTTTATATTAAGGGCTTCAATTCTTGTATTAGATAATTAAAACTTATCATGAATTAATAATTCTAAAGGTCGTTTCCATTTTTAGTAGTTTGTATAAATTTGCTGAGAGTTTTGCGTCTTATTGAAATATCAAACGTAGATTTTACTATGGAAATGCAAATATTAACTTCCGACTATTTATTTATTATATAGGAACTTAGATATATAATAATAATTTTTTAACCCAAAATGTATAAATTAATTTAGAATTGCAAATACATTAAATTCATTTTAATTATATTATATAAATTTAAAATAATATCAAATTTTAATTATATTATATAAATTTAAAGTAACATCAAATTTTCATAAGTTAAATTTATGGTTTTAGATATTGGGCACACTGACTTTTATGTCTGGATTACTAGAGTCTTAACAACACACTTTTTACATACTCTTTACAATCGAACCAAACTCTACATTTTAATTTTAATTAATTAGTAACTATTTAATATGATTGACCAAATTCTACATTTTAATTTTAATTGCTTAGTAACTATTTAAAATAGTAACTCTACATTTTTAATTTTAATTAATTAGTAACTATTTAATATGATTGACCAAATTCTACATTTTAATTTTAATTGCTTAGTAACTATTTAATGTAGTTGATCCTTGTCTTGCGAACAAGCCACATTATACTATTCAAAATGTTTACCCACAAATGATAATGTTATTGATCCTAAACAAAATTAATATAAATCACAAAAATCTTAAATGAATAAAACACTTTAATTTTTCAAACATTACAACCTCTTTTCCATAACAACCCTCTTTAAGCGATAAGAATCTTAAATATCTAAATTTCTAGAAACGTCCTTCTTCACCCAAATAAAATTACCGACTGTACCGTTTAGAAATGCATGGCAGCATTCAAATCAAGATGACAAAGTTCCAAGTAGTTTCAGCTTTCAGGACACTGAAATCTGCAGTTTCCAGAGACTGAGACAACTATGTTAAAACTTTGAAGATTTGTTGACAACCGCTGCCATGTTCTAGTAGTTTTGAATCAGCTTTATACATCCATTGTGGGTACAACCTTGACAGCTCGAGAAAAGGAGCTGCAGCCACAGAGCTGTGACGTAGTGTCAGTTTTCTGTTAATCGCTGGATTCCAGCCGACACCCACTGTAAATGATCAGCCCACCAGCGAGATTTTAGCCGCTACTGTCAGCAATCATCGCTACCGGTCTTAACATTGCTGTTTCAGGGACTGGAACGCCTGGTTAACAGAGTTGAAATTTATTGGAGGCATTAACAAATAAGGAGGAGTTGTTTTTAGTGCGATTTTTGTGACTTTTGTATGGGAATTTGTGAAAAGAAATTGAGATGAAATTTTGATTTCTGTTATTTAAACTGGTTTTTTTTCTATATAGATTCAACACTTCGAAAAATTTAAGGGTATTTTTATTATGAATAGATTAGCCATGAAAATTGAGATTCCAATAAATTACTGTTTCATTTTAGAAAAATTAGATTTTAAAAGTCCAAAAACAATTCCAAAAAATCTGGAACAAAATATAAGTCAGACTCTTACTCTTTCATAGATAATAAAATTAAAATGATAACAACAAAATCTTATATTATATTATATAAAAATCTTATATTATATCCCTAATTATAATAAAAAAATATGATATAATGATTAGGTGAAGAAATTTGATCCTGCAATCCCAAACAAAACTATATATACGCGTGAAAGATAATATTTTCGATCATGAGATATGATTTGGAGAAGAGTTGTTTTTTTGTTTTTTTTAAACTAAGACTAAGATAATATTTTCGATCATGAGATATGATTTGGAGAAGAGTTGTTTTTTTGTTTTTTTTAAACTAAGACTTATTTTTGCCTGTGGTTTATTAGGGTTTTGCGCTCTGGCCTCTCTTTTGTGAAGATTGTTTTTTTTCTTTGAAAGATGTTGCCTAT
Organism: Pinus albicaulis; assembly: GCA_034641835.2. Lineage (NCBI taxonomy): Eukaryota > Viridiplantae > Streptophyta > Pinopsida > Pinales > Pinaceae > Pinus > Pinus albicaulis. Next base: position 849,049,847 of record CM076571.1, read on the forward strand.
TAAGACTCTCTTTTCATTTTTGCCTGTGCTCTTTTAGGGTTTCACACTCCCTTCCCATCTTCAGGCTATCTTTGGGACATAGGAAATTCTACCTTGAAAAGCATAAAGCAAGGTTTTCTTTATAAGTCGTTAGTCGCATTCGTGAATTTCATCTAATCCCTAAATATGTGGCTTGGGATCTAGTCTTTATTAGTTGCACGCGGCCTCTTATTGCACTAGTCATCTAATATCAGTTGAACGATCCATACCTTGGGCGACCCACTTGCCAGTGCGACCTTGCCACTATTCCCAATAAGTCACATGTGACTGCTCTTTAAAGGGTTGCATGCCAAGGTTGTTGAGAAATTCAGCAAGAAATTTTTAATATTGTTTTTCGTTTATTAAATTGAGAAAATTTGAATTTTCACATCAACAAACAACTAAGACGATGTTTACTTGTGTAACATGTCTTGTAACACCCAATGTATTTAGTAAATTCGAGTTGGAGCAGTTAGAGTCTAGTTAAACATGGTAACACCCAATGTATTTAGTAAATTCGAGTTGGAGCAGTTAGAGTCTAGTTAAACATGTTTTCTTGCTAATTTAGCAATCAAGGTGAGTTATCTAAGGTACTTTTTAGTTAAACTAGTTCATGTTGTTGGAAGAACTAGTGGAGGGTCAAGTTGTGCAGTGTGACATCATTCAAATTTAGTGATCATCTAGTTAATTGATCAATCAACACAAAATAGCTAGTGCATGCGGAGAAGTTGAGTTCCCCGGGCTTGGTGGAGATTCTAGGGCAGTGTAACATTAGTTGTAGACTAGTCTTGAGTGTACATGTGTTTCATGCAGTTAGATGATCAACTTAAGGAATTGCAAAATTCAATTTGAGGAATTTCCTAAATAATAGGGGCCTAATTCTTCAAGGAACAACGTAAGGATATAGGAGCTCAAGCCAAGGAAAAAATTGTTTAATTTTGACTGAGAGGCCTTTAGTGAGCAAAGAGATAGGTTATGCACTTGTAGGTTGTGCTCAGTTGAGCAAATAAATTGTAATGCATCTCTATTCATTTGATTAATGCAAACAGGTAAAGGGTTTTTAAGCAGATTTCTTTCCCCATATAAAAATACTTGTTGCATGTGTGTTATTTCTTCGTGCATGTCTAAAAAATTTGTTTTAAATTGTGCAATAATTTCCACAGAGTAGTAGTGTGATATTGATTACAACTTCACGACAAGTTGAAAATCTACAATATAATTTCTACATGGTATCAGAGAAGGATTCACAGTAGAGTAGAAATTCAAAGTTGTTACTCGGAGGTTAGAATTTTTAGATCAATGTGGTGGGTTTTCTTTAGAACTAAGAAGATGGATTTCAATGGACTAAGGCTAGAGTATGTCTTGGAAGACACCTCTAATTTTGTTGTTTGAAAGGATCACATGGAGACAGTATTGGATGACAATGGAATACTAGAATACATTAAGATAGATGTTGCACAACCACCGGAATTTGATGCCCAGAATTGTGCTCAGTGGAAGAAAGATGTATCCTAAGTGAGGAGAATCATATTGGAGGGAGTACGATATCACATTCTATAAAATATCCATGGAAAGGAAACTATGTTCTTGATGATAAAAGCACTGACAAAACTATTCGAGAACAATATTGACCATAGGAAGCTGGCACTCAAGGATAAACTTTGAAGTATCAAGATGTAGAAGAATGACACAAATCTACAGTATCTAAGTAGGTTCATGCAATATCATGATCATCTTGGTGGGGTAAATATTAATGTCCCAAAAGAGGACATGCTAAGCCTATCCCTTCTACGCATTCCCAAGAGCTAGAATAACTATCAAGATTCAATGAATGGGAGGGATACACTACCGAATTGAGAGCACTTATGGTCTAATTTGTCACACGAGGAAATAAGATAGAATACCAGATATGGGACTTCCTCCCACGGCGAGGATTAATAAAAAAATTCATTTCTTGGAAAGATAAATAAGGGAAAAGAAAAGAAATCCCAATCCAAATGAGAATCTGGTCAAAGGGGAAAGAAGAAAGAGTTGTGAAAAATCAAATCCTTACATTGTCATGAATTCAGGAAATATGCAACGAAGTGTCCACAAAATAAAACAAACAAGAACACCTCAAGACGACTAGCAGGTGAAGCCTTAGATTCACAGTTTCAGCTTGAATCTCACATCATTGCATTCATGTCAAACACAGTGATGGGGAGTGTGTGGTACTTCGACTTAGGTGCATTGTTCCACATGACACAGAATAGGGATTTTTTCAGTGACTTGGAGGAGAAGGACTTGTAGAGGCACATTGAGATGGGGGACAATGGAAAGTACAATGCGACCAAGATTGGTACATTCACCTTTTAGAGGGATTCAGGCTCCCACCTTAGTCTCAAGGATGTCATGTTTGTTCTGAGCTTAAATAAAAATATCATCTTCGTTGCAATTTTGGAAGAACTTGATTATGATGTGATATACATCAAAGAAAATTAATTCTTGAAACATAGGGTTATGGGACAAGTCAATCATATCAGGGTTTGTTTGAAGAAGCTATATTATATATATGTGGAGGATTGTACTGCATTGAGCACACAGGTGGGGAAGGTGCAGAGTTGTAATGTCAGTGAAATTTGGCATAAATGACTTGTCCATTTCAATCATGGCACTTGAAATGTCATGCAATAGATAACCACGGGCCTTCCCAAAGGAGCACTTGAGAAATATGATGTATGCAAAGGATGTACTTTGGGGAAGTACACAAAATACACTTTCCATGATCGGGACAACAAAGCACATGTAGTCTTGGAAAGGATCCACTCTGAGGTCTGTGAATATTTCTCGACAACCTCCAATTCAAGCCACAAGGATTTTGTGATTTTTGTTGATGACTTCTCATAGAATTGTTGGATCATCTTCATGCAAAAGAAATATGAGACATTCTCCAATTTACTAGAATTCAAGGCACTGGTTGAGAAAGAAATGGGTACGAAGGTGAAGGATCTCATGAGAAATAATGGAGGTGAGTATGCATCGAATGAGTTTAAAAATCTATGTTCAAAAGAAGGCATTCGACAAGAATTGACAACACCCTAAAATCCACAATAGAATGGGGAGTTCATAGAGAAAAAATGGTATTTCTATGGGAAAATTGAGGGAGACGTTGTGTGACCAAATACTACCACTTCACTTGTGGGTTGAAGCATGCAAAAAATCAGTCTATTTGTAGAACCAGACTCCTCCGCTAATTATTGGCATGATTACACGAGGAGGATTTCTTGGGAAGGAAGGCATATGTGTCGTACATCAGGATATTTGAAGCCTCTTTCTACTTCCATGTATCCAAAGGTACCAAGAATAAGCTAGAGCCAAAACAGAGTTGGGGGTATTTGTGTGGTACACAGAAACTCCTTACAACTACTGTGTATACTTATCATCCCTCATAATGCTAGTTGTGTGAAGGGATGTAAAATTTGATGAGGAAAAATCGATGTGATGCTCTCTTGAGAGGAAGAATCATGTACCACTAAAAGAGGATCTTTTACCTCCAAAGGAGGAACCTGAATAAGTTGTGGAGCAACCAAAAATTGAGGATCAGAGAGGGGAAACATCCACTCAAGAAAAAACATCGAGAGAAGGTAGGAAAAGGACAAGGGAAGCTTAGACACTTGTATAAGATGAAAAAGAGAATGTGGGTGCTCCTTAAAATGTGTGCAGGAGGAGACAGTCACCAAATTGGTACACTAGCTACATGACTCTAATCATTGAGCTTGTAGAGATGGAGTCATTGACTTTCAAGGAGGAACTAGAGCAACCATGCAATAGATGGAAGCATAGAAAAGTAAAATGCCATATTTGTCGTTGACGGGTACTTTGAAGTTAAGGGGATTGAATATTAGGATAAATTTTCTCTTGTCTGATGGTACTCATCCATCAGATCAATTCTTGCTCTGACTGTGCAAATGGGGTCGAATATGCCCTAGATGGATGTGAAAACAAAATTCCTTAATGGAGTTATTAAGGAGGAAGTGTACATCAAGTAACCAGAAGGTTTACAGACATTTCATAGGGAGTATCATGTGTGGAGACTCAACTAATAATTGTACTATCTCAAGTAGGCACCGCGTGCTTGTTACACCTAGATTGATAACTATCTCACCGGTTTGGGCTTCACGAAAAGTCAAGCAGATGAATCAAGGTAAGTTTTTTATTATTGTCTTATATGTGAGGAAGTGGATGCTACTATTTACTGATAGTAGATTCAAGTTGTTCAAACTCTTCCTCCTTTTGGCACCACTCGTGACTGAAATCACGTAGGAGAGGGTTGCAGTGCACCTGAGATCGCAGCTGCATAACTATTTCCAACAGTGTTGCACCCTGATAAATATAAGATGTAATCGTAGTGGTGGCCTCTGTGACCAACATGACTTGATGGGATCTTACCTCAGGTGGTGTTTCTGGCTGCAATTTGGCCTATAAGGTAGCCATCCGTTGTTCCATTTCTGTCTTGACCATCTGAATTTCAGTCCTCTAAACCCTTAGCGGTACAATAATCCCCTCAATATTGGCCTAGGGGGTGGAAGAAACTAGGATATCCTTAATGACATCTACGCATAGCATACTGATTAGGCGTTCCAACTCTTTCTGTTGTGTGGTGGCGAGGGTGCATGCAGCCTATGCCTGGGACACTTCGGCTGTTTTCTCCATAATCATCTACTCATCTGTACTGAGCTACTGGTGCACCTAGCGGTCTCTATGTTGAATTTCTTCGAAAAGGGAGGCATGGAGGACATGCAATGGTTCATGTGGTAGCCGGGCTAAATCCAATTGTACCTCTACATAGGCCTGGACCTGCGCTCCTAAGTCAGGTGGGCTCAGGACGAATGCTACACCTGGCAGGGGGAAGAGGCATATTTTTGTTGTGCTGATCAATTCACTGCTTGATGCCAGGGGCAGCCTTGTCTGAATCATACTCCTCTGTAGGGTGTCGGTTTTGAGCTGCAAAGCTCAGAGCTTAGACTGGAGAGTAGCTACCGTGGCCTTCTGTAGCTCTTCCAAAGCTATCCATTTATCATCTGAGGCCAGGGTGACTATGTCCGTGATCTACTCCAGATCCTCCTCTATCAAAGTAGTCCTAGTGTCTTGATCTAGTCTTGTAGCTCGTTTTTTCTTCCTTGGGCCTTTAACAGGGTCACTAGTTCATTTCGTACCTCGAAGGGAGTCAACACCTCCTACATCTTGACCCTTCGTGCCTAGAGCCTGCTGCAAATCCTTCTATGATTCTTGCTATGCTCCCTTCTCAGAATTATTTCCCTGTCTGTCTATTTCTTTGATGGTGTCAGGCGGGGTGACCTTCGTAGTTCTCGTACCTGCAGTGTCCTTTGTGCCTGATTTGAAGTCGAGCTTCCAATGTGGAGGCCAAGTAGTAATAAGGTGGTCAATCTCTTCGTGACCGACCATATACTGGAGTGATACCAATGTTGGATCCTTGCGGCCCTTGATCTGTACATTGTGCATTTTTACATGAAATGCTGCGATGCTCTTGTACTTGTCATAAATTGCTGGTGATAAGCATAGTCGGGAGTGAATGGAAACTACGAGCCCGCTCTGGAATAGGACCCATAAGACCTTATTATCTTAAATTCTCTTTCCATACTTTGGATCCCACAGATCTGCATACCGAGCCGCTTCACAGATATCTGGCTCTAGCTTGGGTAGGACCGAATCTTCAGGTGTTTCCCATGCAACAAACCCGATGAGAAGCAGCAACCAACAGTTGCAGAAAGCCCTTCCATGATCCTGGGCTTCACGCACATTCTCCAGAAATTCATTGCATGGGAACTAGGACCAGTTGAAGCAGACCCCCTTTTTGCAATAGTCGACCAACTGGATGACATATGCGAGGACCGTGGCAGCTTGGAATTTTCACATCATCTTGATGCTAACAATAAGGTGGCCATGCCCGCACCATGGTCACTAATAGTGTTGATCATGAACCCCCTGGTGTTTCGTTCAACGTGATAATCATCACGCACATTATCAGTGATTTTTTGTTCATATTTCTGCCTAACGCACTCCATGGGATTCATCCCTTTCATGGGAAGATGATTTATATGGTGAATGAGCGATGCATCTATGGGGATGCAGTCCTGAATCCATAAGCAGTCGTCATGGACCAGAGAAAGCAGTTGTCACACAATCCTATCAGTGATATTGTAGTGGCTGAAGTGAGGCATCTACGACAAGTTTAGTAGCTCGGACCCAGCCAATCCACTTTCCCATGACATAGGAACTACCTTCAGTATGTCATCCTCCAAGACCCTCTCTAGATACAACTTCGGTGCCAGTTCGGGGAAGGCCTCCAGGTTGGCTAGGTCTTGATCGTCAGATTTGACTGTATGGAGCTTTCCAAAGGAGTCTCCAATGATGAGGACCTTTCCTGGAATCAAAGGAATTTGAAGATAAGTTCGTATGCCATCGAGATTCTTGGGCGTGCGCATCAAGGGTCTGCGAGGCTGCACATAGGGTGGTAGCCAACTTATTGGTTCAATGATTTGGGCATGTTCCTGAGCAGAAAAAAGGTCTCTTTAATGGGTTGGGTGACTGTGCCTAGGGCACCGTTCTCGGGGATTTCGCATTTCGAGCGGAGGTGCGTGGCTTCACCCAGGCCCATTTTATAGTCCCCCCCAGCCCTTGCTTTTGGCCTTCTCCCTTCCCCTTCTCCTTCTCTATCTGCTTTCCCTTGCTTAGCGTGGATACAACTACCTCAACCTAAGGGGTGACCTATTCAACCTCATCAATAGAAACCATGGTCTTCAAATATTCTATTGGATTAGTTGCCATAATTCTTGCTCGGAAGATAAATTTAGGGTTGCTACTATCAGAAGGATAATCTCGCTTAGACATTAACAAGACACAATAATCACAGAGTTTCACAAGCACCAACTATTCAAGATGAACAGAACCCCCTTATAATCTACCCTTCTACTTTTATAGCCTTGGAGATCAACCAACGGTTGGATGAGGCTTATTAGAAACTTACCATCAAATAAACTGTTACGAAACTAGCTCCAAAAATAGAAGAAAAGAGAGATCAACGCCTTAGAAATTAGCCACTTTGAGGGGCCAACCTCCAATACATTACATAAATGAACAATTATTGGATCATACAAATGACCAAAACCTCCTTCTATATATAGGAGTCCATGGGCCCACAATATAACCCTAGCTGACCTAACAATAACAATGTAAAGGCACAATAATAACAATATTGGGGTTACAGGGGTACAACAATGACAATAAGGGGGATACACTAATAACAATAAGGGACTAAACTAGTAATATAGGAAACTAATATGCCCCTCTCCTTAAAAAAAGTGTTGTCCTCAACACTTGAGTAGCTCTGGGTGCTTCTGTATAAAATTCTCATCCTCCCATTTAGAATCTTCAGTGGGTAAGTTCTTCCACCTGATGAGATACTATGAAATTGATCGACTTCGTAGCTGTCGAGTTATTTTTTTTGTGACCGCTTCAGGTTCCAATATGATTTTTCCTTCCTCATAAAGTTCTAGAAATATTTTTTGAACTAGAAGATTTTCACCTATAACCTTCTTTAAGCATGAAACATGGAAAACTGGATGCACTCGCGAAGAAGCACGAAGCTCCAGTTTGTATGCCATAGTACTAATATTTTTCAACACTTTGTAAGGACCATAGTACTTTGCCGATACCTTATTATCCTTCTTAGCTTGCTTGAGGGACATTTGTTTATACAGTTCTAGTTGTAAAAATACCCAGTCTCTTACATCAAAACTTCTCTCGCTGTGATGTTGATTTACCTGTTGATTCGTTCGATTTCCTACCAAATTTAGGTTATACTTTAAGAGTTGGAGAACTTTTTGTTGATGCTCAATGTGATCTTCCACTGCTTCAACCTTAGAATTTCTCTTAAATATGATGTGATGATGGTGAATTATATCCATAAAGTTCCATAAATGGGATGATTTTTGCTGCAGTATGGAAGGAATTGTTATACCACCATTCATCGAGAGGTAACCACTTGACCCATTGTGTTTGTTTATCAGATACAAAACAACAAAGATATCCTTCCAAATTATTCATTATCTTAGTTTGACCATCATATTGAGGATGATAATATGAGCTATGAGCTAACTGATTACCCAAACAAGAAAATAACTCCGTCCAAAAATTTCCAGGAAAAATCGGATCTATGTCGCTCACAATAACCTTTGGGTTTCCATGCAGCTTTGAATTGTGTCCATAAATGTAGTAGCAACAATACTTGCTTTAAATGGATGAGATAATGCACAAAATTGTGCATACTTGGTAAGTCTATCAACTACCACCATGATGACACTCTTTCCTTCCAACTTAGGTAAACCTGTGATAAAATCCATTGAAATATCCTCCCAATGTTGACTTGGAATGGATAAAATTTGTAGAAGACCCGGGGTCTTAATTGTATCAACCTTATTCTACTGGCAAACCAAACATTCTGCCTCAAAATTTTGAATATCAGATTTAAGGTCATCCCAAAAAAATCCTTTCTTCACCCTATGGTAAGTTTTTAAAAATCATGTGTTTCCTCCTAAAGGAGAAGTGTGCAATTCCAAAAGAATATTTTGTTTTAGTTGGGAACTCTTACAAATATATAAGCGACCTTTGTAACATAAGGAATCATTTCTCCAACTAAATGTATCAGATGTACTAGGATCTTGCTACATCTTTTGAATGAGTGTTCACACTTCTTCATCCTTCTTCCATTCATCCCTTGCTTTGGTTATTCAATCTGGTTGGATAATAGAAATGGCACAAAGAAATGCTTCCACCTCTTCATTCTTTCTTGAGAGTGCATCTGCAACAACATTTAACTTCCCCTTTTCATATAATATTTAAAAGGCGTAACCCAACATCTTTGTGACCCATTTTTGCTGCTCTTCTGAAGATAGTCTTTGTTCAAAAAAGTGTTTAAGACTATCATGTTTAGTTTTTACCTTGAAGTGTCTTCCCATTAGGTAAGGTCCCCATTTCTTTGGTGCATGTAGTATTGGTAACATTTCCTTCTCATAAATAGCTTTCTTTAAATACTTTCCTTTGATTGGATGACATTGAAAAGAAATGGGTCTTCCTTCTTGCATTAAAACGACACCAATTCCATTTCCCGAGGCATCACATTCCACAATAAGAGTTTTTGTGAAGTCTGGCGTAGCTGAGAACGATGCTAGGCACATTCCCTCTTTAAGATGTTCAAAGGCCTTAGTTGCTTTAGGAGTCCATGAAAATTCATCTTTCTTCAATAATTTTGTTTAAGGTGCTGCTATTCTCCCATAATTCTTAACAAACTTGCAATAATACCCTGTTAACCCAAGAAATCCTCACAACTGCTTGATGGTTGTGGGGACTTTCCATTCCTTAATGGCTTTAATTTTGTTACGGTCTACCTTAACACCCTCGTGAGATACAATATAACCCAAATATTCAATCTCTTGTACTCCAAAGAAACATTTGGATGTTTTTGCATATAATTTTTCTCTTGCAATAGTTTGAGCACCTTGTCAACATGTTGAACATAATCCTTCCAAGGCCTGTTGTAGATTAGTATATCATCAAAAAATACTATCACAAATTTTCTACGGAAGTGTTTGAAAATGGAATTCATCAACCCTTGAAATGTAGAAGGTGCATTGGTAAGGCCAAAAGGCATGACCAAAAATTCATAATGACCTTGATGAGTTTGAAATGATGTTTTCAAATTATCTTTAGTCTTCATTCTAATTTGATGAAGATCCAACTTTGTAAAATAAATTGCTCCATGTAATTCATCCAATAATTCATCAATCACATGAATGGGAAATTTATCTTTAATGGTGAGCTTATTGAGCTCCCTATAATCCAGACACATGTACCATGATCCATCCTTTTTGTGCACCAATACTACTGGAGCAGAGAAATAAATTTGACTAGATTGAATTATACCAACCTCTAACATTTCTGCAATCATACGTGCAATTTCGATCTTTTGGAAATAAGGATATCTATAAGGCCTAATGTTTTGAGGAAAAATTCCTGGAATCAAATGAATAGCATGATCATGATCATGAATAGGAGGGAGTCCTTTGGGAGTTTCAAACACCTTGGAATGATTGTCCAAGATGTTTTGGAGATCTGCAGAAATAGATGATTTTGATGTTGGAACTTCTAGTGAGCATAATTGTGCAATTACGCCTCGTTGTTCTTTATTCATAAGCTTTGTCATGAAATTAGAGCTTATTATCTTTTATGGCTTCCATGTGATACCCCATAATTCGACTTCCTTTCCTTCCAAAACAAATTTCAAGAAAATTTCTTTAAAATTAAAAGCTATCGTCCCCAAAGATTGTAACCATTGTACTCCTAGTACAACATCAGCACCTCCCATAGGAATGGAAAACATTGAACTATTCAATACATATTCCCCGGAATTTTCCAAAGAAATTTATAGTTCCTCCATTTTCAACCATCACTTGACATTCTGGTGCTGAGTATAGGAAACAATTCAATTCCTTGGCTACCTTACAATGAATAAAATTATGGGTACTACTCGAATAAATCAACACTATTACCTTTTTCTTCTTGATATGTCCTTCTATCTTGAGAGTTTGAGGAGTGGTAATTCCTGTCAATGCATTACACGATATGGCTAGACTCATTTCTTCCTCTTCTAGGGTTCATTCCTGGTGTATATCCTCTTCTTTTGAATATTCTTGTTCATTTTTTTCTTCATCTTCACAGTCTATGTAAAATAATTTCTTCTCAGCACACTTATGACCTTTAGTGTATGTTCTATCACAACTATAGCAAAGCCCTTTTGCTCTTTTTTCTTCCAATTTTTGTGGTGTCAACCTCATAGGTTGTGGATGTCTAGGAGTAGCAACACTTCCATATTTATATATGTGAGTAGTAGGCTTCCTTGTTGCCATAATTTTACATTCAAATTTTATTGCCAACCTGAATGCCTTTTCCAATGAATCAAGTTCCCAGAAACAAACTTCATGTTGGATGTTATCCTTTAAAGTCCCTATGAAGACATCAATCCTATGTTCCTCTCAAATATTAGTTACCCTTATATTCAATTTTTAGAAGTCCTTAATGTGCTCCACCACTGAACCCTTTTGTTCGATATTTATCAATTGGATAAAGAAGGTTTTTATTTTTGTATCCTCATAATGTGCTATCATTTCCTCCATAAAAATTGACCAAGTGACAATTTTTTTACGGGAGAAAAGCAATCGATACGATACAAATGTATTTTGTGCTAAATGTAAAGTTGCAATGCGTATCTTTTGTGTGTTTTTCACATTATTGAGATCAAAATATTGCTCCATCTGTAGTATCCATGTTACAGGATCCTTTCCATCAAACTTCCTCATATCCATCTTTCGAATATGGTGGTTCTTCCATGCAATATTAGAGTTTATGAAATCATGATTAACTTTTATTTTGTTCTCATCATGAGTTTCCTCTACTATCTTTTCTCCATTAGGAAACATTTCTTGTATTAAATTTTCCAAACCTTTGATGTCTACTTTTAGATCATTCTTCATGTTTTCCATGTTTTCATTCATTTTTTCATCGATCTTAACTTCCATGTCATGCATCTTAGCTTCCATGCCATCCCTCTTTGCTTCCATGCCTACCTCCATGCCATCCATCTTAGCTTCCAAACCATTCATCTTAGCTTCCACGTCATTCCTCAAACCATCCATCTTAGTTTCCATGCCTTTCTTCAGAAATTCCATTTGATTTTTTGTTGCTCTTTGCAATAGCGAAATTTGGTGCACTTGCCCTTGTAATTTTTATATCTCATGTTGTGTTTCTTCGTCTTCATGAGTCATCGTAGAACCTTTTGAATGTTTAATGGGTGTTGAATTCTTTTTAGGGGGCATTTTAGAATCTAATACTAATATCTATTCTTCAATATTCCCTTGGAATAAATTCAAACTAATTTTTTTTTCAAACGAGAATTATGTAATTCGAAAAAAATACACACCTTTTTCTTGCTTTTAAGGAGCTTGATATTGAAACTGAATTATCTCTATGATTTCAGATCTTCAATATTTAAAATTCGACCCCAAAGTAGACCTCTGAATCTTCTTTCAAATGCCATAGGTATAACCTAATTTTGATTCTTCAAGACAAAGTTATGCCCAAACTCACATGATTACCTAATTATGGACTAGTTTAGTAGAGTGAAATTGTACAATTTTCCATGTGTCAATTTTTCCTCCTTCGGTTCTGAAATTGATATACCAAAAACCAAATTCTTTGTAATTGTAGCCACTTTTTACCAAATCCCAATCTGACACTCATAGAGAGATTTATGATTTTTTTCCCACAGTCACCTCTTTGAGATGAAATTCAAGAGCCTGAAACAATCCTAACTTCTAGAGATCATACCTCCAAAAATTTTGTGAACCAAAATCTAAAATTTTTACAAGAGGTTTCTCTAGATTTGGCTTCATACTATAGAAATTTAAGATTCTGAAACTTCGTATACAAAAATTTATAGCGAACATTCCACGATGACCTTTTTTAGCTGAAATTCTAGAGCCTAAAAAAACCCTAACTTCCCTAGAGGATATCTTTGAAAGTATTGCAAACCAAGATCTGTAATTTTTACAAGAGATTCCTTAGGACTTCGGCTTCATAATGTACTAATTTTAGCTTCTGAACCTTCGTAGAAAAATATTTATTGTGAAAATTCCACTATGTCCTGTTTGGAGCAGTGAAACCCTAGAATCCAAAGCTCTGATACCAAATGTTATGAAATCAGCTACAAAAATAGCAGAAAAGAGAGATCAACACCTTATAAATCAGCCACTTCGAGGGGGAAACCTCCAATACATTACGTAAATGAACAATTATTTGATCATACAAATGAGCAAAACCTCCTTCTATATATAGGAGTTAATGGGCACACAATATAATCCTAGCCAACCTAACAATAACAATGTAAGGGCACAATAATAACAATATTGGGGTTACAAGGGTACAACAATAACAATAAGGGGGCTACACTAATAACAATAAGGGACTAAAATAGTAATATAGGAACCTAACATAAATAGTAGAAAACCTTCGGAGATCGCCTCATTAATTGTCACCCACTCGCTCCTTTCAACAGTAAAATTTTCTTTGTACCCAATTTTACTATTCCAACAGCTATTTTTCACAGCTGCATATTACCCCTGCACCGCTAGTGCACCTTGTTCACTTCCAGTGCACCCCTACACTCATGGTGCACCTCTTCAGGATACGATCGACCCCTGTGCACCCAACGCACCTCCCTGGGCTTCCAGACCTTCGAATCAGCCCTGCACATACCATGGTCCTACGTTCTTTCGTACTCCTGCCTACGCGCCTCCCACCCCATATAGCTACTTTGGCCATATATTCATTTGATCTGGAATGGTTTGAGGCAAATGCCATTGACATATCTTGGTACCATATCACTACACAGCATGGCTACCCGGACAGCTCCTCCATCAGTAATTTATTTTACCATATAGGGACCTAGCTAGTACTGGCAGAATTTCCAAAGGTGCTTTGCAAACTAGCTATCTTATAGCAGGACCAATTCTCCCTCTGTAAATATCTTTTTCCGAATATGTCGATCATGCAATGATTTTTCCCGAGCCTTCTGAACTTACTGATGGAATTTCGCAATGAATTCATCTTCCTCCAAGGCCATGAGCTGTGCTAACCGCTCCTCCATGATATTGAACTCGGCTATGTTTTTAAAGGCTATGATGCATAGGCTAGGAACAATATACTCCATCGGCATAATGGCATCCTTTCCGTAAACCATCAGAAACAATTTTTTCCTAGTCAGCTTCTTAGAGGTGGTTCAATAGGCCCAAAGGACTGATGGGATGCACACATCCCAGTCATTGCGGCTGGAATTATAGAAATTGGTCAGTACATGTTCTAAGATTTTATTAAAAGCTTCTACAACTCCATTAGCCTGTGGATGATACAGAGTTCTTTTCGCGTGGTGGATCTGAAATTCTTCACTCAAAGCCTGTATTGTTTCATTAACAAAATGCATACCTCTATCGCTCATCAAGATCTTTGGATAACCGAACCCAGTTAGAATATGTTCCAAAATGACGTGCGCATATGTATCTATAATGCAATCCTTCACATCTTGCGCTTTGGCCCATATGGTTACATAGTCAATCGTAGTGATGATGTAGCATGCACCTGTCTTCTTCCTTGGGGGGTGGATGGGCCCAACAAATTTGATGGCCCATTTGTCAAATGCTTGCAGGGCCATTGTGTTTGGAGGACATTTCATCTCTACGCGACGACCTCCCTGTCCTTTTTCATGTATCATAGGCTTTACAATAATCGTGAGAGTCGCTTTGCAGTGTGGGCCATGATAGCCCAGCTCTCAAGATCTTTTCTGTTGTTTCTTTCCCTACATAGTGAACTCTTGCTACTCCTCTATGGGCTTCTTCCAGGATGGCGTGTCTTTCATGTTCCAAATTGTACCTTTGCAGCACTTCATCAGATCCTAGCTTGTATATATCGCCCGCTATGATGGTATAATCCACTGTGTGGGTTACCAACTCCTTCTTATGTTGTATCGAATACTCTATAGGTGCCATTCCCGTAGTTAAGAAGTGGATGATTTCATTGAAGTGCGCATCAGCGACCTTAATAGAAAATAGCTACACATCAGGCAGACCTTCTTCTAGGTTGGTTGGATCTTCGCAACTTTGAATTCAGGATAAGGGGTCTGGTCTGGCATTTAGATTCCCTGGTTTGACAATAATCTCAAAGTCATATTCTTGAAATAGCAGCAGCCATCAGCAAATCTTCCCCTGTAACATAGGCTTATTCACTAGGTACTTCAAAGCAGAGTGATATTTAAACATCTTGAAGTGCCCCCCTAGCAGGTACTGTCGGTATTTCTACAAGGCGTATACCATGGCCAATCCCTCGCGCTCAGTAGTGGAGTATTTACACTCTATAATAGAGAGTTTTCTACTAGAAAATGCAACTGGATGGTCGATATCTCCTTCCCCAGGCCGTGTAAGGACAGCTCCTAGGGCGATCCTTGACACATCTACATGAACATGGAAAACCTTTGCCTAGTTAGGTAACATGAGGATAGGTGTAGAGACAATCTTCTCCTTGAATAATTCGAAACTCTTTTAACACTCCTTGTCCCAAACAAACGAAAAATCCTTCTTTAGCAACTTTTCCATTGGTGTTGTGATCAGCGCGTACCCTTGAATGAACTTTCTATAGTAGCTTGTATGTCCGAGGATAGAGCACAACTATTTCTCATTTGTAGGGACTGCCAAGTTGATGATAACTGCTACCTTGTCAGGGTCAACCATCAATCCTTTTTGACAGACTATATGGCCTAGCAAGATCCCGAAGGGTAAGCAAAATATGCACTTCATAATATTTAGGGAAATCTGGTGCTTTCTATAAGCATCCAACATCATGTGCATATTTGAAACGTGCTTCTTTACCAACCCAAATACAATCCAGTCATCAAAATATAGTTCTAAGAACTTGTGGATGAACTCCTTGAATACTGCAACCACCACTCACGAAAATATGGCAGGGGAATTCTTGAGCCCAAACGGCATGACACTGTACTAGAAAGATCTCCATTCAGTGATGAAAGTATTTTTGTTGCGATCTTCAAGTGTGATCCTGATCTGATGGTAGCCTGAAAACCTGTCTGTGAACGAGTACACTTCTCGCCCCCCACGTTGTCAAGGATTTCATCTGAGAAGGGCGTATGAAAGGAATCATGTACACAGACATCATTCATTTTATGCGGGTCAACAAAAATATGTATTTCTCCTTTACTCTTTTTCTCTTGAACGACCATAGGACTTACCCAATCTGGCTATTCGATTGGCTTGATGATACCTGTGGCTATCATTTTGTCAATGTATTCCTTGAATTTCTTCTTATACTTGGGGTTCAATCGATAAGGGTTCTGCTTCACAAGGCGCACATCTAGTTTTAGAGTGATGTGCATGACCCCTAGGTCCCCTGTAATCCCCTTGAGTACTGAGAACTTCGTCGGAAAGAGGTCCTGGTATTCGGTGAGGAGTTCCGTGACTCTTCCAACAATATCATCATCTCAATAGCCCCTAATTTTAGCTAGCTTAGGTTGCTCCTCCATTCCAATGTTGAATTATCGCAGCTTAATGTTAGGACCTCACAATGTACCATTTTGACCACACATTTTGACACCACTTTACTCCTTATAGTCTATATTTAAAAGGTTACATTATCATTTCCATGCATTTTATCCAAAGGTATATGAAATCCTTCTCTTTACTATGTATTTAATTTGTTTTGCATATAATTCCACATTACTTTTATATTTAATCATTAATCGAAGATAGATAGTTGCTAAGACAAGTCTAAAGGATCACAAATAAATCATGAAGGATCGCGTTGCTGCAACAGTCGAACCCGTTGCTGAAATAGTCAACAGACACGCAAATCCTGTAGCTGAGACAGCTCCTGATTTGCGTTCTTCAAATGTATTTTAAGAATGATGACAGCGGGACAAAGACGAGCAAGGGAAGCTGTTACATGGACCGTTTTGAAGCTAGTATTTTGGAACTTATTTGTAACAGCATTCCAGGATGGAAGAACATAAAAGATCCTGTATTAAAACAAGAGATTAGATTTGGATAAAAATAGGATTTCTCTGATGTAACTGTAATAGATGTCTCCTCTTTAAAAAGAGGAGACATCATCATTAGAAGAGAAGGTTAGAAACGACGGGAGTACCTTTTCTTGAAGCAAGAAAGAGCCTTTTCTCTGTTGTAATGTATCATTTCTTGACAGATGAATAAAAATCCATTTTGAGCACTTCAATCTAATTTCTTTCCTTGGGGAATCTTGTGAGAAGGACAAGGCCCGCCTTCATCACAAGATTCACCCAATTTCTCTTATAGTTTGTTCCTGTTTATGTTATTCGCACCTTAATTTAACCTTGTTTGCTGAAGAATTTATACATTTTTGTGTATCTTATTAAGCACTCTGTTTTCTTTAACACTGCATTAAGCTTTATACCATTCATTCTTAAGAAGCTGAGAGTTACTTTATTTTCAGTTATTTTTTTACTAGATGAATGTGTGATAAATCGATATCGGGAAATAGGTGCTGAAGATTCCTGTTCGGAGGAATAGGGTCCTGTTCTCCATAGGTTGATCTTCTTTTTCTGCAGTGTGATTGATATCAGGAAACAGGTGCTGAAGATTCCTGTTCAAGGGAATAGGGTCCTGTTTTCTATGGATTGTTTTTTTCCATAGTGTGATTAATATCAGGCAACAGGTGCTGAAGATTCCTGTTTGGAGGAATAGGGTCCTGTTCTCTGTTATGGTTGATTGATCTCCTTTTCTACAGTGTGAATTCCTTTCATTATTTTTCCCTAGGATTCTTTTAATGAAAGTCTGCAATAGAGGGATTGTTTCTGCTATAACACAAGTAGGCTTCAGCTTTGTTAAAGTGTGGTGTGAATAGTTTGATTGATATTTGTGTGACTGATGCTACAACATTTCTTTGATTTTGGAATTGAGCATATCCAGTGCGTGATTGTATTTTGAATAAACATACCTTCCTGGGTTGAAAATTTATGTGGTGCTTGAATTGTTAAAACAATTAAAGTGACCAACATTTTGGCGCCATTGCCGGGGAAGGAAATTATAGATTTCAAAAGCATTGATGTTTTCTTTCTAGATGTGTAGATTGTATGAGAGGACGCAGAACCCAGAAGAAAACTAACCCTACAGGTGGCAGGGGCAAAGGAAGGGGAGGAAGAAAGAATTTTATTGACGAAATTGTATCGAAGGCTGAATCATCACATAGATTAAGCTCTCGAAGACCAAAACCTCAATGCTCCCCTCAATCAGATTACAAAATAGAAGAAGTTGTGAGCCCCAAAAATGTAGAGGAACTAGTAACAGATATTAAAGAACCAATAGCCAGTGCTGAAGAATCAAAAGAAAGCACTAAGGAATCACCAGAGAATGTTGAGGAACTAACAGAAGATATTGGACAGCCGGTGGAAAACATTGAGGAACCAGTAGAAGATTTTGAGGATTGAGAAAGTGTAGTAATGAAAGTCTGCAATAGAGGGATTGTTTCTACTGTAACACAAGTAGGCTTCAGCTTTGTTAAAGTGAGGTGTGAAAAGTTTGATTGATATTTGTGTGACTGATGCTACAACATTTCTTTGCTTTTGGAATTGAGCATATCCAGTGCGTGATTGTCTTTGGAATAAACATACCTTCCTAGGTTGAAAATTTATGTGGTGCTTGAATTGTTAAAAAAATTAAAGCGACCAACACTTAAGAGGCTTAGTGACATCGACATTCTGCAGTGGGGGTCCCGCAACTGTGGGCTCTCCCTCTGACTCTAGGATAGAGATATTTCGTGAGTCTTCATCACATTCCTCCATTGACAGATTGAGATAGTTGATAGTATATTGCATCTGCGTCTCCCACGTTGGTGCCCCATATGTTACTTGAGGGCATGATTCATCAAATACTAAGGCATCTATAACTTTTAGAACTTCGTTGAGTGCCTTCATTTTGCCTATCAACCCAAATGTCCCTAAAAATTCATCCTTCACCGTGTCCCAGTGGTGGGTGTGTTGATGTAGTTCTACATCTAAATACCATGCAGTGGGGATAGGCCCCAATGCATGAATGAATAGGTGGACCCATTTGTACATATTTCTTTCACACCATTCCTCCATCCATGCAGAAAAGTGCTCGTGCGGGTCTCTTAGGCCAAGGAAAGTCTTCACGCTCAAGTGAACTAGGGGTTTAAATAGTAGGATCATCATTTCGCGACATTCCTTCCAATCCTGGAATGCTTCCTTATGAGTTTCTCAGCACCTCGTAGGGGTTGCGTGAATGGCTACGTTAAGTGCCCACATCCTTCGCTCCCTTGGGACTTCTACTTCAAATGTCCACAAAAGCTCCCTAATACTACCAGAACCATCAAAGTAAGGTAGTTCTCTTACCTCTAAGGAGATACATCAGAATATTTTCATGATCCTAAGACAACATAGTGTAACCGATTTTTTTAGTTTTCTATCTCCCCATCGGAGTCAGATAGGCATTCACTGTCCTTGTCCTAGTAGAGCACACCATCAGTTGTAGGATTGATCCAATTTTCATCCTGAGTAGTTAATTTATAAATGTGATCCACATCCTCTTCTTTGCGCACCGGATCTGTATACCACTCTCCTTCTACAGGGTCTAGCGGGACTATCACCCTCGTACCCTCGTTCTCAAAGAGAATGCTCCTTTTATTTAGGTAGATAACTCCTCCCATTTTTATTGCCCAATATAGTCCTAGGAGCACAGAATAAGGGTCCACATCCACAATGTGAATGGCTTCAAAGTCTGCGCATACCTTAACTCCTGTTATATCTACCATAATCCTTGACAGCCTCCCTAATGGTATGATTTTATATTGGTTAGCCATGCATAGTTATATAGTGGACCATTCCAGCTTAGGCTCTCCCATTCGCTGCCAAGTTTTCTTTGGTAGTACGTTCACATCTGAACCTAGGTCCAAGACAACCTGATCCATTTCATAGTCACCAATCTATGCTATTAGCTGCATTTCTCGACCAATATGTTTCTTATGCTTGTGCATCTTGTGCACATCTCTAACCTCTGTAGGAATCTAATTTCATTCCATGCAACTATATATCAGTGTCTAGAGATTTTTTATCGCCTTCTGGTTGCATAGTAGCTTCATACATGCTTGTAGGAATGGCTCAACTTCGTCATCCATTCTTAGGTTTGTTGGGACCCTGGTGGTAGATGCCTCATCCTTAGTAAAGTCTTTGCAAGCTGCAACGAAGGTTTCCTTCTCCTTTTTTAGGTCCAATCTTTCTTTCTTGACAACAGCCTTCCGGATAAGGGGTTCAGTCACAGCCTTTTCTTTGGCTCCTCCAGTAGCAATGCCATTGTTCTCTATGACATTGATAGTTGGTTCTTCATCACGCGGTTCCACCTTAACCCTCTACACATTTTGCGTAGGTATCTTTTGTTTTTCCTACATTTTTGCTATCAGGACAAGGCAATATTTGGTCACGTGATCCAATTGTCTACAATATCAGCAAGATTTTCGTGTAGGGTTCGGACAGTCCCTTACAAAGTACCCTATTTCCCCACAGTTGTAACCTATCAATTGCCCTCTTCCCTAACCTATGCCTCCACCCCTTCCCCCTCCCCTACCTCTTTCTAGGGAGCCTCCTCTACTTGAGGGGGATAGTGGTGAATAAGGGTCAGCCTGTACCCTATATAGGTTCCCTTAGTCTATCATCAAATCATAGGTCTGACAGTGTAATATTCCCAAATGGGGAATGCGACAATATATGAATATAAAACTAGAAATATCAATGTAAATCAAATCATTAACATTGGAGACTAATATGGAGTCATAAGATCATGTAATAGATCAGAAAGTTAACACAAAATAGTGAGGCATACATCAAATACAATGAAGGAACAAGTCTCCCATTAGCAATCACTCCCAAAATGAGCTCCTATCACAATACAAAATTCCAAAGAGATGATACAACACAGTCATATTATGCATAGCTATAGCTAGAGATGATAAAATGATACAAAAAAACTGATATAGGCTCCAATAGAGTCTAAACATAAAAATATGGGCACTAGATCAGCTTCCCAAGACAACCCAAGGTTTATTGTTGCTAAGGAGATCTATGGGCCTCCCCACCCATTTATTCATCTACCTAGTGACAAAATGATCTATAATATTCCATTTATCTTAAAGCTAAATTTTAGGAATATTATAGTCCTCTCCTCAAAAATTTTGCTTGTCCTCAAGCAACTGTAAAGGTGGAGCAAAATTTCCCCCCTCCTCCTCTTGTGGCCTCCTCATCAATAGTCCCCACGACTACTCAAAATAACCTATAATAAATATTCTTCCCAATATTTCCTCCCAAGTATGCAAAACCAAATGGCTCACATCATGAGAAAGTGGAAGGTGTAAGTGGAAACCTTCCTATTGTCCAATGGCCTCCTCAAGGTAGGGGTGATGACAAGAATAGGGGATCTCCAACCAATGAGAGACTCCCATCTCTATGTTATCATCCAAATGAAATGAGCCATCCTAGGTAGCTCATCGAAGATATCCTGAACCCCCTGTTAATGAAATGTATTGGGTCTATATGGAGAGATTATATTTTTTCACCCATGTTGTTTCTCTCTCCATTTATGATATGTATGGGGCTACTACTAACCTTGGGCTGAAATTTTATGGTCTCCAAGAATGTCCCAAGTTACCCCATCAATAAAAACATCCATGAAGTGCCCCTCCCAAGAACTCAAGTTCTCCAAATGGCTCATCCCACATGAAGACAAGAGATGTAGTGTGGAAATCATGGTTTGCCCATTATTTCTCATGAAACATGAAACATATGAAATATGGAGAATCACACTCCTAATGGACACCTACAACTCTTGTGCCATCCTCCCAGCAAAGCTTCCCATAAGAACAAGAACATCATCAATATATGGAAGCAAAAACAAATAAAAAAAATTTGCCATATGACAACCGGGAGGTGGATCATAGTTCCACATTTGGAACTAGTGTAGTGCATCCCATATCTACCTCAAAAAAAAGTATAAAAAGTTTCTTTTTAGCCACTTTTTTTTTGTCACAGCCATCCTACAAGATAGGATCATAAAAGCAAAATTTGGTGCCAATGGTGCACACCAAGAATCATGTGGCATCCCCCACAAACCACCAATAGAATGGCCAACACCAATTCCACAAATGGCCTCAAGTACATCACGATAAAATATATAAGAAGGAATGATCCTCCTTGGTACAATATGATTCTCACAAAAATTAAGCGAGTATAAATCACAATGCATAAATGCACATCCTCTACTTTGTACCTTGGTCATTGAACTGAAATAGCTCAACTAAAGTTCTCCCTCACTCTTAATGAGTAGGGAAGTGGTTATGACAACCTCTCCATCATCATCTAGTCTATGAATCTCTCCATTTTCTGATATACATCCTATTGGATTCCCTCCCAAGTGAACTCATCCATCAAGGAATGATATGCATCAAAGTGCATGGAAATAAAGTCCAATTGTGGTGCATGTAACAACTTCTCCTTGATCTCATAAGCTTTAGTCAAGAAGACTCTTCCATAATAATAGATGACCTCATCATCCACCATGTATCTATCATCTCCCTCTGGATCATCAAGAATCATGCAAGCACCAAGATCCTTGGAGTACTCTACCAAAATTTGAGACCTCCAATATGGATCAATCCTCCTAAGAGACAACGCTGAAGATCTGAAATGTGAAGCTCCCTCCATGCTGTTGTATTTTCTTGTGACATCCCTCATGCCAAAGTAATCCTCCAAAGTGTTTCCATTCCCATGATGCAGCTGCTCATGCTCAAGTAGAAGTGGTGGCCTTTGGAAGTTGGCCTCCCATGAGAAGCTACCTTCCAAAAATAACCTCCTGATATTGACTAATGTAAGCACGAGTGGCCTCCATCTACTCCAATATATGGAGGATTCATTCCTCAAGGGAAGTACCCTCTGTTTCTCCAAATCCATGGGGTAGCTTCCTTGGACCATGGTGGTCCCATCCTCCATCACTGTAGCAACTTTTGTTAGCGCATAATATGTAGTGAGAGTGGGTAATGCTGAAAATGGGAGAGTATATCCCTCCTCCTTGAGTCTATCCCAGACTCTCTACACTGTGTCAAGTCCTCCCAAGGTCCTCACCCCTCTAAAATCAATGAGTGGTGTGACTAAATGTGAATAATCTTTCATCATACCCTGATCTAGTGGTCTCCCAGGTGGAATGCCTCCATGCAATGAGACATCAATATCAAGAGTAGACTTCATATATGAATGGACAACTTTGTCCCCGCCCTCACTATGCAAATCAATCTGCCTCTTCTATGTATCAACCTTCTAGAATATATAGGGTTGTGTTCTCTTAATCATATGATGTTGTCCATCCTCCCTACCTTCTCCTTTCATCTACAAGGTCTCACAATTTATCAATAATGGCACATGTTGTTCATGGATTATGCCTTGATCTCTACATATGAGATCCTTTGGGATTCCTTGTGAAGACACAATAATTCCTCTTGTGGGAGAAAGTGCTCCATATTCCTCTACATGAGGTGCTATATATGCCTTGGATATGACAATGCTATTGCCTCCATCCTTCTCTTCCTCTTCAATATGAATGGGAGTCACCTTCTCAATAAGAGGATCCTCTTTTGAAAAAGGGATCTCCATGCTCTCTTTTCCAGGTGTATGAGATAGAGGTCTTGCCTCTAGCAAGATATTATGCAAGATGTTTGCCTCTTCAATAGTAAGTGGAGTTGGGTTTATAGATCCTTAAAACCCATGCAAAGGTTTTGTTGGTTTGATTTGTTTAGCTCTACCAAAGGTGTTTCAAAATGTTTTTCATCAAACCTTTCCACTATTCTCCTAGTGAAATTTGCATAAGTATATGTATTTTCATTTTTTAATGAAAAATATTTAAACATCCACCAAGCATAGGCCTTACCTTCAAAATTCAGTGCTGCTACTTTGATGGCCTCATTTTCTAAAACTTGGTGTTCCTGCAAATAGGTGTCTAGCTCCTCCACCCAAGCCCTAGCTGAAAATTTAGGTGAACCGTCAAAAGTAGATAGAAAGAATCTACCCACATCATGTTGCTTGCTCCTTGTGCTACTTTCCTCCTTTATCTTTCAAAGCCCTTGGAATTTTAGGTGATCTTTAAACCTCTTAGATTGAGATTCATACTCTTGCAAATAGTCACTAGGAGTCTCTTTCTTTGGCACATCTTCTTCCTCCATCTTTCCTATAGTGAAACTAGGCATAAGACTGTGCTATGAATCATAATGTGTGGCTGCATGCTCAAACTCATCATGAAAAAATATATGGCTTGCTTCATATTCAAACCCCCTTGTAGATTCCCTACACATCTCCCTTCTCGTCTTCTTGATATCTCCCTTGATGCTCTGCATAGTTTGAAAAAAAATCTCTGCGAGCTCCTTTTCCTCTCTTCCTCCAAATAATGGAGTCATGTATTTTTTTTTTCTGTACAACTCCTCTTGTTGTGATAAGCTTCTCCTTATGGTGACATATTGGCTGAGCGCACAAGCTGAGCCAAGATTATGCTTTGATACCACTGTAATATTCCCAAATGGGGAATGGAACAATATATGTACACAAAACTGGAAATAGCAGTGTAAATCAAATCATTAACATTGGAGACCAATATGGAGTCATAACATCATGTATTAGATCATAAAATCAATACAAAATAGTGAGGCATACATCGAATACAATGAAAGAATAAGCCCCCATAATCAATCACTCCCAAAATGAGTTGTTGTCACAACACAAAATGCTGGAGAGCTGCTATAGCACAGTCATATTATGCATAAATATAGATGGATATGATAAAATGATACAAAAATACTGATATAGGCCCTAATATAATCTAAACATACAGATTTTAGCACTAGATCAACTTCCCAAGACAACCCAAGAGGGTTTTCGGAAAATGCACACAATGTGCCAATGTAAGCTGCAGCCCTAGGGCTGAAGATATGCTGCAAAAAAAGAAATGAGAATACATGGTGGAATATATTGTAGAAATCTATAGATCTTCTCCAATAGATCCTCCAGATGAAAGAATGGCTCCTCCACTGACGAAATATCCTTCCAAAACAACCACTGCAACTACCCCTACAACTCCTCCCTAAAATAATGCAGATCTGGACTGAAACTGTGCTATAGGGGATAATTACTCCTTGGCCTAATTCCAGATGTGTCCATAAAGCCCAAGGGGCTTCTTTACAGGCCTCTCAATGGATGGATACCTTCCTCCACTAAAAAAATTGCTCTGAAGACAACTGATCTAATTCTCCACTGCTTCACCCTACAACACAACAAAATATCCTGTAGAAACTGTGCCGATGAAGAAATTTGTAGCTTGGATGGAAAAAATGAATGTGGAAATGAAATGCAATGATCTTCCAGGAGGCCTCTCAAGGAAAGAGGTGGGATTTCCGCTCCGGAACACCTGGTGCTAAACATCACAACAATCTCAACTAAACACCTGAAGAATGCAAGATGTCTAAACATGCCACATACAAAATAATAATCCAAAACATAACCCCATATGGCTGTCATCCTCTTCCTTATATATATTACGAGCTTCCTTTCCCTTGGCCCCACTCAATTAGGTCATTTCCTCCATGCAATCCATCTCCCTCCAAAACTGCATTATTCCTCATTTAATGTCCACTCCTCCATAACAACGTTGTTGACTTGGTCAAATTAGACCTGTTCAACATGATCCAACCTTTGTTCATACTCAAAGGTGCTTTATTTATCTATTTAGAAGGTCTCCTTTCACACATGACGTGTTTTTATTGCTGCTAAGGAGATCTATGGACCTCCCCACCCATTTATTCAACTACCTAGTGACAAAATGATCTATAATATTCCATTTAGCTAAAAGCTAAATTTTAGGAATATTATAGATAGTTATGCTCATCATGTCCCACCGAGGAGCAGAATAGACAACATTTTTTCTTCAATTCTGGAACATACACACCAAGATAGGGATAGTGCTTGGTATCTTGTAGTCAGGCAATGCGATAATCAACGCACCATAATGTTGGACCACTTGGCCCTGCAGCTTCTTTAGGGCGCAGTGGGCTAGGTCAACCAGCCTACCGGTAGTCTGCCAATAGAGGGCACTGATCGTTGGTGTGGCCAAATTCCCTCCATCATATGCAGCATAAGTCTAGGCTAGCTTCCTTCCCTCTTTCTTTTCATAAATTCTAGATTTCAAGGTGCATTGCCTCCAGCTGTCCCTGGATCTGCTACGCCCCAAGCTGGGCATCATCTCTTAGTGAAACTTCTAGTTTCATAGAAATCTCCAATGATTTCTCCTACATCTCAATCAATTGTTGACCCATAGGTCCATGCAAGTGAGGTAGCAGCATAGCAATAAACCATTCCTTGTGTTGCCTATCATCATACTGAAATTTTGCATCTCTGATAACCTTCTTTAACCATTGATTACCTTCCCATACAGACTTAGTGGGTCCTTGTCTAAAGTATTTTAGGTCAGTTACCAGCTGCAAGTAGGTCTTTGGTTTCCAGAATTGATGTTTTAATGCTTTCTTAATTTCTTGAATAGATGGATCCACATGTTGGCCTACGTACCCCATATACCAGTTCAAATCCCTTCCTTCAAAAGTGAGGGATAGATGCGCTCTCTTTATAGCGTTGGTAGCCACATTCTCCGCAGGCCATACTAATTCCACTATGAACCAAAATTGGTCCATGTCTTCATCCCCTACACCCTTGAAGGTGGGTAGCTTCATGTGTGTGGCCATATTTTCTTTTGGTGGTGGCGGAGGTGTAGGTGAGTTCTTACCCTTATGCTGACTTGAAGGTGGTGTAGCTGGGGGACTATTTCCTTCGTGAGCATCCAATTCTCTTAATGGACTATAGATGGATCAATCTCCTTCTCGATTGGTTAGGTAGTACTTGCCACTTCGTGTTGTACTCTCGCTTAGATCAGACGTCATTCACTCGGTGTGGCTACATAGAATGCCCTTTTCGCATGACAATATTTTGATCAACAATAGAATTTTTTTCAAGAACTTACCCTAGAAACCCTTGAAAAACCTCCGCTCTGCCTCAGAATAGGCTATGAAGTGATCAACTACGAATTCTGTCACGAATCCTCCCAGCACACTATCTACCTAATGATCTACTGTACCAGTGATTGTCTTGTCAATACTCTCCTATTGTTGAATCAATTCTGGTGTGTACTGCGTAACCTGATTTTCCTTCTAACATGTCTAAAATTATACTAGCCTTGCTAGCCACTCCTGAAGCTCATGCGCAAAAGTTACAAAGAAAATTTCATAAACTTCAGTGAAGATATACTTATTCTTCCACTTCTCGGTCATCAGCTTTGTGCTGCAATTCTATTTTACAACAAATTCCTGAATATGTGTTTTAAACTAATCTTCAATTTCCAACCTCTGAGGTCTACAATGACCTCATTGAATTATACGATCTCTCTCTCAAAATTCTCTCGGTCTCAGCAACGGGTTAAGGTTTTCCAACAAACCCCTGTACTACTGGCTCTTTTCGACAATGACCTACCTGTGCAGGCCAAGGTCTCACACGAAGTAGCATGGGAGGGTGTTGGAAGCAGGTTTCTACACCCTGAGAGAGAGAGAACATAATTCGAGTCAGATCTGGGTTCGTACCAAATAGTTCTATTCGAATCTCTTTTAGTAGTGTAATCAACACATAACCATAACAAAGCTATTATCATCAACAGATTTAACCAATACATTCGCATCCACGTGCACATTACCAATTATCAACACATAACTCTATAATCGCAGCTAATATCAGATCACAAATGTATTCGCACTAATTCCAGATCACAGATACATTCATAGCTTAAATAAATGTCATAGATGTGCTTCAGCAGTAACCACATTCTATTCAAATAACACACAGATACTTCAACCATACTTCACATTTATTGATATCAAAGATCCACTTACAACCCAAACATAGCCCACGCACACAGCCTAGGAGGTTATGCACACAACAGGACTGAGGATCTTTGCACACATAGCCAATAGGATTCCTTACCCAAAACAACCCAAATAAATCCTAACAGTTCGCACATAGCATCAATCTATCGACTTACTTCCCTACTAGACCCAACTATCTATCTATTTATAATATCGTAGCATTCGCTATTCTATGGTTCGCAAACCATGGTTTGCAGACACTAGAGCTATCCTTTATCCCATTACAAAACATTAGGGGCTTTGATCCACCCCATAAACCATAATAAGGAACAACTATTACAAAATTATACAAAAAACCCACGTTAGGGAACCCCATTCCAACACCATTTATGTGACTGTGTGCAGAGGTGGATAATGTTGTTGTAGTACATTCTTAAAAAAAGAACAATATGTTGACATTTTTACAAAGGCCTTGTCAAGAGGGAAGTCCAAGTTCCATAGGTGCAGGATAGGGGTGGTTGATAATCCCTCTGTTTCTGAGAGGTAGTGTTGAAAAATGAAACAGGGAATTCTCAATTTTATTTTTCCTTGATTAAATTAGGAAAATATGAATTTCCATATCAACAGATAACTTGGATGATTTTTACTTTTGTAACATGGCATGTGTCACACAAGTTACTCAGTAAATTCAAGTTGGATGAGTTAGAGTTCAATTAATCATGTCTGATTGCTAATTTGTAGTAATCAAGGTCAGCTATCTAAGGCTGTTTTTAGTTAAACTAGTTCAAACTGTTGGAAGAAATAATGGATGGTCAATTTTTGCAGTGGGACTTCACTCAAACTCAATAATCATCCAGTTAAATGAATAATTAACCTAAAATAGCTAGTGCATGGAAATAATTTGAGTTCCCCAAGCTTGGTGGAGATTCCAAGGCAATGTAGCATCAGTTGTAGACTAGTCATGATTGTACAAGTGTTTCATGGAGTCAGATGGTCAGCATAAGGAATTGCGCAATTCAATTTAAGTAAATTTATAAAAAATAGCAGTCTACATCGTTAGTTACAACATAAGAAAATAGGAGCTCAAGCCAACACATAAATTGAATAAGTCTGGGTCATAGGCCTTCAGTGACCAGAGAGATGGGTTATGCACCTGTTGGTTGTGCTCAGTTGAGAAAATAAATTTTAATACATATGTATTCATTTGATTAATGAAATCAAGAAAAGTGGTTTTTATAATATGACTATATCAAGATAAAAATACTTGTTACATGTGTGTTTCTTACTCATGCATGTATGGAATTTTTGTTCTCAATTGTGAAATATTGTGTGCAGAGAAGTAGTGTAGGTTTTTTTCTTGTGATTTTGATTAAAACATCATGAACAACTGCAAATCTAAAACATAATTTATACAATGCTTTTCTCAGCGCAAACTCTTTTTGCAATCTCCATTACATGTTAGTCAAACACGGCCCTATCCATGCCCACTCTCTGGTTGCAACCCATCTCCTCACTTGTGCACACTTTTTATATATCATCATGACCCCTACCCTACATTCTCACTCCCCATATGAGCGTACAAATATCTCCACCAACCATCGACCTCATGACCCTACAGGTATGCGACGCTTCCTTTTCCTGCAATCATTTCCTTCTTTGAATTTTCGACTCGTCGTCTCCCTCAATGCCCTCCATATACATTTTCCTCCTAAAACCTTCATATGACTCCCCTCACCATAAATAAAATTGACCTTTCACCATTTTTTCCCTATCCCCCTAGCACTCAACCATGCGTCTTAATATCGATGGAGTGTCTAATGAATCTGGATCATGTACCCTTGTCATCGTTTCTCCTTTCTAAGAAAAATCCTCATCCTTATCCCACACCTGAATTTCAATGACTCCAAGTATTATGTGAGCTCTCTCTCCACCTAGGTATTTCTCTTATTCCTAATGAAACTTAGAACCATGACCCACCATTATGCTTTGCTTCTCTACCCAAATTCATGACCATTACCTCTTTGTTGATGAACCTTCTCCAAATTGTCTCAATCATTGGTTGCATGTCGTTCGAATCGAGATTTCATAGATGAGAAATCCTATCTATCAAATTATTTTACATGATATAAAAATTCCTAAGTCTTATAGTCGCGAAGTCAAAATCGAGATGGATAGTGTCTCTTGCAACGTATCATTCCATGTGACCTAGTGACCTCTTCTACTTGTGGCATTCCCCTTGCTATAACCCTACGACCACTGCTACTAATGATCGCATATCCAAAACAATGTGACTTCAATTTTTTTTTAACTTGTGACCGCCTGTCTAGCATGAAATTACGACCTATTTTTGTACTCAATTTGCAACCCCCTTAGTGTCAGTGTTTACTTAGGCTACCACTAATCGCATAGTCAATATATCTTGCAAACCCTCTCCAACATGAATTTGCAGCCTTCAATGAAATGTGACCGATCCTTTGAATTTATTTATTATCTATCTCACCTTTTGCAACATACACCTTCTTCACTAACTCAAATTGAGAGCAAGTGACTCACCTATTTTATATTTACGATATTTCGTCCATGTTCGTGATTTTTATTCATGCTAACCTCTTTTTCTTGGGATCAAATTTTTTAAATTTCAAGTGTTTTTGATATGGATTGCATTAGTATTTCACCCTTCTCTGAAGAGATGGCACTAACAGTAGTGAATATTTCTTCCAAGTGTTGGAGTAAGAGTTTAGCTAGAGTAGAGAGCAACATATAAGGAATTATAGACAACCCACCTACTTTGCCAATTTATGTGGAAATTTCTTGCAATATAAATAAGAAGAAAATTTTTACTTGGTGGTAAAATTTACTCATATTTTTCTAACCAGGACATCCTTAAAGAAAGAGGATATTTCAAAGTAAATATTAATGTTAAAATATCTTGGTTTCACAAGGTAGTTGCATAGTCACCAGTCTTCTCGTGTGTTTAAATCATTAATTGGATATTGCAGTGTACAGGTCAATGTTATTGATCCAGGTGGATATTGGTGGCCACCCACTTATTCCATTTGGACCCGCACTATCAATTCTTGTAGCTTTTCACATTCAGCACAACTTACTAGTTTTAGCAGGTTTTGAGTCCTCCACTTCCGAAGCCGTTTTGGGGCCTTAATGATCCAGGTGGATATTGGTGGCCACCCACCTATTCCATTGCAACCCCCACCATCAATTTTTTTAGTTTTTAAGTTGCAGCACAACTTACTATTTTTAGCAGTTTTTCGGGTCCTGAACTTCTGGAGCCGTTTTGAGGCCCTAAATGACGTTTTTTGGGAAAACCGAGAGCAACATGGGTCTATTGATTGATGTTTCTCACATAGAAAGTTGTACTCCTTGGATTGATATTTCTAACAAGCTATTGAGTGCATCAAATGAAGTTCGGATGCCAAAGTTACGTCCCCAGGAAGTTGAAACACCAATTTACCCAAACGATACCCACAGTTTTGGCGCTTCATCTCCTAGAGTTAGGTTTTTGGATATTTCAGTTTTTACATTATTTCTAAATAATAAATAGGCCCTCGAGCCTCATTGTAACATATTTCGGAGGTATGTAGCCCCCACATCTCTTCTCAGAGTTTCGCTACCAGCACCCTAGCTATTTTATTTCAATCATTTCTGTAAGCTTATTTCAGTCATTCTTTTATTAATGAAATGAAGCATTATTTCCGCTACATCTCTATGTTTATGGTTATTTATGTATTTTGTTGCATTCATGCATAAATATGAATCAGTGGTATAAGAGCGATCTTCTCTTCCTTTTTTTTTCTTTGCATTTCCCCAATGTGGTCGGGTATAAGGATTTAGGGTTCAATCTAGTTGAACCCTCGCAAGGTCATCCTCACAAACCCCGATGACCTCCCATGACGGAAGAAAATAAATACCATAGAGGAGGATATCCTATCAAAATATTACTCAAGGAGGCCCTTGAGGAACAAAGGAACACAATGATGATAACTTTTCTCAGATCCTTCAACGACTACCCACCTACGGTGCATCTCCATCCAACAGCCACTCTGGAGGCACCACTCCCTTCAAGGTACAGGTAAACTTTGAAATTTCTATATTTAAAGGCCAAATAGATGTAAACAACATAGATAGATGGTTGAATTTGCTGGAAGGGTATTTCTCGGTCCATGATTTCTATTACCAAGAAAAGATTATTTTTGCACTCCACAAAGCTACCCCCCATGTCAAATATTGGTGGGAAACCTACTATGAGCAAGAGGACGAAGGGGAACCCTCTTTGTTATCAGCCACACCTAATTGGAATTCATTTTGAGATGACATCAAGGAACAATATTACCCCATGGGGAGGTATGAGGACAAATACATCCAATGAACAATGCTGCGGCAACAAAGGGATCAAGATGTGCATGAACTGTCGAATCTGTTCCATACCCTGCACACAAAGTTGAGTATTAAAGATTAAGAGATACATTTGGTGCTCAAGTACCATGGCTATCTACACAAAAACATTTAGGAGGAAATGGAGTTCCTCGACATTACATTGCTTGGCACGGCATATCACTATGCCACCAAGATCGAGAATAAATTTATGCAGAAGAAGCAAGACTTTGGATCTGTGAATTCGAAGGGTGCCCTCGAACAAAAGAATAAGTGGCAAGGCCAAAGTGGTCAGACTCAGAACAACTCCACAAATCTAAAGAAGTAAACAGGGAAGTGGTGTGAATTTCATAATAGCCCCACTCACAACACAAACGAGTGTCGGGCCAAACCGTCATTGGTGGCCAACTAAAGGCACCCGAATCAGATATATTTTCTGATCCTCAATGAGAACCAGACAAAGGAAATGAAAAATCGAAGTAGATCATTGATGCGGATCCCAGTGCCATTGTTTCTGCCACAAAGATCCAGAGGGAGGATCCAGAGGATCCAAAGGAGGGGAAGCACCTCTTCCATTTGCAGATGTGGGTGAAGGGTTCTCCACTGCAATTTCTTGTCGATAGCGAAATCCAAAAGAACCTCATTTCCGCAGAGGTCGTGAAGCATCTTGGCCTACCAACCATAGCACACCCACAACCGTATACCATCGATCAACTTCACCTAGGGAGAGATATCCACATCCACCAACGATGAAGCCTTCCGTACAGCATCAAGCCATTCACGGATGAGGTATTATGTGATGTTTCTCCTCTGGATGTAGCTGATGTATTATTGGGAAAACCATACCTGTGGAGGTGACATGTTATGTACGATTCTAGGCCTCGTGTTGTTATTATTACTTTAGGAAATAATTTTTACAGCATACCGGAGGTAGTACCACCTCCTGTGATCTCTTTGGCTACTGAAAAACAACGCAGTAATATTGTTTCCCAAACCAGGAAATTTATTTTCCTTAAAATTCGCTCACATGGAAATAATAATATAGTGGCCACAACCTCGAAACAAGGCTCCCCTGCACAGCTACAACAAATGGACAAATTCATGAAGGAATACGAGGACATTTTCTCCTCACTCAAAAAGGTTCCTCTACACTGTCTGGACAAGCACTCCATTGATATGACCCCCAACACACCGCCTCCTAATGTTGCCATACCTACTACAAATACACATACATAATCCGCACATGTATTTTCTGAGGCTGATAAAAAAACCAAATTTACTAAATGCATCCAGCATGTCCGCCCATAGGTCCATGACATCTTCAAAAAATATAATACCTAGTTCAACAGAATTTACCTCATCTTAGGGAGGATCTCAATGCAATGGGGACCATTTCTTCCTAAGTAGGGAGGAATGATCTAGGTGGATATCGATGGCCACCCACCTATTCCATTTGGACCCGCACTATCAATTCTTGCAACTTTTCACATTCGGCACAACTTACTATTTTTAGCAGGTTTTTCGGGTCCTCCATTGATCTGGATTTACATAGGAATGCAAAAGAATACAGAAATGACCATAAACATAGAGATGCAGTGGAAATAATGCTTCATTTCATTAATAAAAGAATGACTGAAATAAGCTTACATACATGATGGAAATGAAATAGCTAGGGTGCTGGTAGAAAATCTCTAAGAAGAGATGTGGTAGCTACATACCTTTGAACTATGTTACAGTGAGGCTCGAGGGCCTATTTATTATTGAGAAACAATGGAAAAAATGAAACATCCAAAAACCTAACTCTAGGAAATGAAGCACCAAAATTGTGGGTCTTGTTTGGGTAAATGGGTGTTTCAGCTTCCTGAGGATGTAACTTTGGCATACGATCTTTATTTGATGCGCTTGATAGCTCATTAGAAAGATATATGTGAGGAGTAAAACTTTTGATGTGAGAAACATCAGTCCATGGAAACATGTTTCTCTTGAGTTTCCAAAAAAATGTCCTTTAGGGCCTCAAAATGGCTCCGGAAGTTCAGGACCCGAAAAATTGCTAAAACTAGTAGGTTGTGCAACAACTTAAAAACTAAATGAAATGATGGTGGGGGTTCCAATGGAATAGGTGGGTGGCCACCAATATCCACCTAGATCAGTCATTGAGAAATTAAGAGGTATTATGGATATATTTTGGCATCTTTCATCACTGCCGATATTTCTAGCTATTACAAGCTACATAAATGGGAAGAGTCTTTTAACACTAGATGGCTGCCAAATTTCAATGAAACCACCAAAGACATTAAAGACAGTTTAAAATCATGGTTGAAAGAACCAAATAGATTCAGGGTTAGGCCAAATCAAATCTATAAGATAGAATTCCTTAGAAATGTGTATCCGTTGATGGCTACGATGATGAGTACATTCTACAGGAGAGATGATATAGATACCTTTCTTGGATCATGGGTACTTATGATGCACACAGTTTCCATTAGAGGGACTATATTCAATTTGGCAAGTATTTTGGCATCCACACTCAAGCGTCTAAGAATCTGGAGAAAGGTAGAACATTGGAATTTTACATGGCATATTATCTTATGGATGTCATTTGTGCATGATATCAATTCTAAGGTTGGATTTTTAAATGGACCCCATAGTTACTAGAGCCAATACATATTTAGTATAATTTCTTTCAGAATCAAATTTACAAGGCTTCATTTAAAACTACTACAGAATATTTTATTTCTCTATTATAGTAGTAATTCTTTGATAATGACTGACCTTGTAAGTTAGAGTGAGTTTAGAATACCCTTATTGAGGTGGAATATTGGTTCCATATTAGGGAAGAAACATATATAAGGGTTTTTCGTGCATACAAGCCCTCCTCACACCCTCAAAAAAATAGTAACTTATATATTAATCTTACAAGAATATTGCTATGATTTGAGTAATGGACTACCTAAGACATCAAAAAAAGGGAAGAATGGGTTGTGGCATGTGTCCCCTTTAAAAATTGGAGCATAATCTCTAGAGAACTTCAAAGAAGCTAAAGCAAAAGATGAGGGAATAACGAGTTTCTATTTTGTCAATTTAAGTCTCTGAAAGTATAATCCAAAAGGTATTGCGGAAATACATTGTAAAGCAGTTGGATTTGGGTGGTCCTATAGACACTCTAAATCATATGAAGAATATAAGGGGAGAACATTCTATAATGCTTCTAGGGCACTGGGTTCGAATGAGAAGCAAGAAGAAGAAGAAGAGAAATCATATTATGAGGAAAAATATGACATGAATCTTGAGGACCAAAGAAAAATTCTTAAAAGGAAGAAGGAGAAACAAAACAAGAACGAGAAAAAAAAGAAGAATTAGGGTGACCAACAAAGAGAAACTAATCCAAAACCCAGAAAAGGAAAAGAAAACCAAAATTATTAACAAGAAGAAAGTGATCAAGAAGGATACCTAAAAAAAAGGAATTTGACAAAAGCTCAGAGAAGAAAAGAAAAGAAGAAAAAATGAGAAGAGGAGTAGATAAAACATGGAGATGAAGAAAGGAGGATATAAGAGGAAGAAATCTTGAAGAAACAACAAGATGAAGAAAATAAATGAAACATGGAAGAGGAAGAACTATAATATCCCAGATTTCAGTTCATTATGTTTAAGACTTTAAACTATTTGTAGGAAGTATAACATATTATGCTGGGCCTAAGAAAAATTTATAATTCTGTAAGGATTATTTGTTGAAATAATATTAAGAAAAGTTTAATACTAATATGGAAAAGGTGGAGTATAAGGAGATCCTAAATATCGTTCCATGTGGATATGATGGAATTTTTACACTTTCCCAAATCTCCAGGAAAATAAACTTAGAGAGTAATAAATGATTTAATTTATTTTAGATTGGATAAAAATATCTAAGAAAACCCCAGTGAGGAGGAATCAACACTAGGAAGGGGTAGGAAAAGCACTAATGTGGAAAAAGAGGGCCTTAAATAATAAAAGCTATACTTCTGTTAAAAAATCCTAGGATATGGGGATCACGATAACGAGAGGTTTGTTAGTTCTATGATAAGGAGGTATCTTCTCGGGGGAGAGACTGGAGGAAGAGGCTCGTGGATGGGAGGAAAAATTATCTTTTCGAGTTAGTATGATTCTTTCTGTATAACTCCAATATCCATTCTTTGTGTATTATGTGAATGATGAATTATCACAATGCATTTATTGTTTACATATCGGGTATTAGAATAGTAGTTAATTGTTATATAGTTTATGATGAGTTAGTACAACTCGATAATTCGGTGTAGATTATATATTAGCATGGATTAGAATCTGTTACAACTTTTTCCTTAATGTGTAGTACATGCTACTGATCAAAATTAATAACTAGGCACGGTGAATAGTATTATCCAGGTTATGGACAAAACATATGTGCATGATAGTATCATCGTAACAAATGACGTGCTAAGACTTAAAATATGTAGACTCTGCAGGGATATGTCTTTCAAAGCTTAAATAGAATGTGGCATGACTATGTGATTTTTATTATAGTAAGTTAACTTTAAAGAATTATGTTTTCATCACTAGGATTTTTCTCATAAGTCACCAAGTTAAATCAAGTTGTGGAATACTATAAATGACAGCACAATGGAGGTAATCATTCGAGTGGAGATTTACCTTTGTTGAGTCGTATTATCGTATGATGTTAGCGCTTTATTCTAACTCCACAAGTGAGACTAGAATTAGAGGCTTAATGTCTTCGTGAAGAACAAAAAATAGGAGGAAAATAGCTACAATATTGAAGTAGACTAATGATAAAATGACAGTATTACATGCACACTTTGAGTTAACATTAAGCCACTAAAAAATAATAATTGTTAATAAAATGTAGGATAGACAATGCGACAGAGGCTATCTGAGGAGCCTACATATCTCAAAACGCCAAATTGTAATGTAGAGAGAATATTCAAGACTATGCATCAAATTTGATATAATAATAATAATAAATAACAAATCATATAATTAATGCTCCAGAGTATGCATTCATAAAAAAATAACGATGACAAAATATTAATACACAAACCCAACATCATTATTATTTTCATCCACAATTCAAACAAGCGAGTCATTGACAGTAAATTCAAATTGAGTGGATAAAAAAATGAGTAAGTATTCAGGACATAGAACTACAACATAGATCACCAATCAAATTACACAGTTTGTAGTTAACCATATATAAACAGCTAATTTATGGGGAATAAAATTAAGAAGGTACATTTGTAAGTCGCAAAACCCATTATACATCTCGGTATCACTCTGTAATTTTTTGATGTTGCAAAGAAAATGACAAAGGTAACCTTAGAGCCACTTCGGAAACTGGGAATATATCCCTTCCATTTTCAGAGAGGGATCTATCTTTACATTTTAGGTTTCTTTGAATGAAGGTATTAGGCTAGCTATTAATTTCATGTTTGGGTCTTTTATGTTGTTGGGTTAACACTGTGAATACAGGCCATCGGGAAAAGGGAGTCACAGGTTTAGATTGATCGAATACAAAGTTGGCAGGCTAACATTATAGAGAATGGTAGTAAAATGCAATGCATCCTATAAAATATGTCAAGTGGAGGAGAGGAAAAGAATTAGAAATCAACTTAAAAATAGAGAAATTAAAAAATTTTATTTTAGTCTTCAATGGGAAACATAAAAGTTATTATTAAGCCAAATATAGAGTGTAGATTTAAACAAGTTTTTTTCTTTATCTATTTAGAAAAATTTGGATTTTAGAAAAAAATATCATAAAAAGGAGAAAACAAATTGACTAAAAGAGATGCACTTCACGAATAAAATTGACACGATAATCATGTAATAATTGCACTGTATTACTAAAAATCTTATCAGTGGTTGCTCTATGAGCTACTTTACAATGATAGTCATTTCTTCAAACAAGTCCCATGTAGGAATTTACAGGATAATTTTCTTAGATACAAAATCTAATGTCACCTCTCATAAATACATCATAAATCAATACACTAGTATTTTATGTGGTTAAAACCCTCGAAGAGGGAAACAGTCCACGGCCTAAGCCAATGCAACCACTTCAGGAAATTTATTAATATAAAGAAAGAAAATTTACAAAATCTTCTCTCATAAACAGTCACTAAAAAAATGGACCTCCACGCTATTCAAACAGAGGTCATGGACCAATCGGGTGTTAATCCATCAATCAAGTGTCGGTAATATGAAGGAGAGAATGAACCTTCAGATCACTACATATCGTGACCGACAAATTATAAGTTACAAAACTACATACTAAAGAAATAGAATTTACCTAACTCTACATTAGACCAAGTTATACTTTACTATTTCTTATGTGCTATAATATCCTAACATCCCCCCTTAAGAACAAATTAGGATAGGGTTGAAGGATTTACAAAGGTGAAACAATAGTAGAAGGAAGGAGGCGTTAGAGACGATCCCCCCTTAATGATAACTTTCCTGAAATCCAAGCATAGATCAAAGTTTGGTAAACTATGCTTCTGTAAGAGCCTTTGTAAAGATATCAACAACTTTGTCATTGGTTGAACAATAGTGAACCTTAAGAATAGTGACAATCATAAATGAGCTTTCTGATGAAGTTTATGTGTAGCTCAATGGATTTCATGCGTT
The DNA here is from genome assembly GCA_034641835.2 of Pinus albicaulis. Classification (NCBI taxonomy): domain Eukaryota; kingdom Viridiplantae; phylum Streptophyta; class Pinopsida; order Pinales; family Pinaceae; genus Pinus; species Pinus albicaulis. Next base: position 849,088,559 of record CM076571.1, read on the forward strand.
GATGGTGAACTGGATCCTTTCATATCTGAATGGAACTCTGATTATCACACCAAAGTGTAGTTGGATGTTGTTGATGAAGACCAAATTTAGACAAGATCTAATGAATCGAAAGGGCTTCCTTGTTGGCTTTAACAACGCCATGATACTTTGCTTCATACAAAGAAAGAGATATTTCACTTTTTTTCTTACAAGACCATGTAATAGGTCTTGAACTGAGAGTGAATATGAAACTTGTAGTAGACTTTTGATCATAAGGGTCGCTAGCCCAATCAGAATCAATGAAACCAATTAACAATGGAGATTCTACTACATGGTAATGAATCCTGAACTGAACTATACCTCAAATATATAGAAGTATTCTTTTAGCTTCTTTCCAGTGACTTTCAGGAGGTTTGTACATAAATCGACCAACACGTCCAATGAAAATGGAAAGGTCAGTACAGGTATGGATTAGATACAAAATGTTTCCAACAAGTTGATGGTATAATGTAGCATCAACTTCAGGGGAAGTACAAGTGACTAGAAGCTTGAATCTAGACTGAAAGGGATAAGGGACTAGCTTATAGTCTTCCATGTAAAAGTGGCATAGAAGATCACATTGATACTTGGACTGAGAAAGGGTAATGCCTTATTTGGATTGCAACACTTGAAGAGCAAGGAAATAATAAAAGTGTCATAAGTATGTCATTTCAAAATTATTTTTGAGACTAGACTTCACATGGTTTATATGGTTGGGATCACTACCTATAATGATAATATCATCAACATAAAGAACAAGAATGATTAAGGCTTTACCCACTTTCTTGGTGTAGACAGTGTTTTCGAAATGAAATCTAGAAAATCCATTATCTAAGAGAAAGCTACCAAATTTTCCATACCATGCTCGAGGGGATTGTTTGATACCATAGAGAGACTTATGGCGACAAACAAGGCTAGAGTCATTTTGGATATATCAAGGTGGTTGTTTTATGTAGATTTATACATGCAAGTCCCCATGTAAGGAGGCAGATTTAACATCCATCTGATAGACTTCCCATTTAAAGGAGGCAGCAAGGGAAATAAAAAGGTAGATATAATTCATTTTGGAAACAAGTAAGAATGTTTTAGTATATTCAATGCCTTCAACTTGTGAACATCCTTTAGTAACAAGACAATTTTTATGTTTATCGACTTTTCCATCTCGTCCAATTTGTTTTCTGTAAACCCATTTTCATATGACAAGTTTTATTCCCTTTGGAAGAGGAGCAATATCCCAAGTATCATTTTCTAATAACGAATGAAATTCTTCATTCATAACTGCATCCCAATCTAGATGACCTAAATCTTCTTCAAAGGTATATATATCATGATTTCCTAGAGATTTAGCCAATAAGGAAGAGGCATTGTCAAACTAAAAACATGTATGACATGGATCTCCAGGGTCACCTACAAGAGAACCTACATCCCAAGTAGAGTGGACTCATTTTGGAATTTTTGGAGCTGAAGGAAGATCATGAGGAGGTGGAGGAGGATTTTCATCCTCGCTGTCATCATCCAAAGTAGAAGGAATGCTATCAAAAGTAGAAGAGATACAAAGAGGTGAAAGATATGTCGAGTCATGCTTGTAGGCCAAAGGTGGTACACTTGCCGAAATAAGTTCACAGGATGATATATTTTCATCAAATTTTACATCTCTTCTAATGATTACATTTTTGGATTTGGGCTGAAGAATTTTATATCCTTTTACATGTTCAAAATATCCAACAAAAATACATTTTTCACTCTTATGTTCTAAGGCTTTATGTTTCTCATCGGGAATATGGGACCAAGCTTCACTTCCAAAAAAAAAAGTGACTTACATTTGGTTTGATTGAGATCTATGCTTCACCTGAAGTGATATTCCTTGAAACCTTAATAGGAGTACGAATTACTATGTAATTTGCACATTTAATTGATTCTGCCAAAAAATTAAGACTAAGTCCTTTAGATTGAAGCATATAATTAGCTATTTCTTTTATAGTGCAATTCTTCCTTTGAGCTACAAAATTTTATTCTGGAGTATACAAAACAATATGTTACAATTGAATGCCATGCTTAGTGCAAAATTTGATAAATTTTTTGTTACCATATTTTACTCTATTTTCAGATCTTAACCTAAGAAGGTGATGTCCATATTGTTTCTCAACCAAGGCCTTAAATGCAAAGAACATGTTAAAAAATTCACTCTTGAGTTTTAAGAAGTATACCCAAGGTCATCAGGAAAAATCATCAATGAAATTTAAGCAGTACTTGTAGTGAGAGAAAGAAACAAATGGAAGTGGACCGCATAAATCACTATGCACAAGCTACAAAGGGGCTCAAGTGTGCCAAGGGGCACGTTTTTCGAAACTACCCTGATGATGTTCTCTGAATACACAACCATAACAAACGCTATCCCAACAATATACCATAGGAAGACATATCACCATATTTTATTTACATATAGTTTGAAGAGAGCGATAGTTTAAGTGACCAAATCGCTCATGCGAAAGTTTTCTCAGTCCATCATTATGAGAAAAAAAAACAGAGGGGAGACATGATGACCCAAATTTTTCAAAATTATGCAAACTTGTCGAATCATCAGCAATTCCAGTAGCTAAAATATTTCTAGGATCTCTTAGTTCCTTAATTACAACATCATGAGGTGATAATTTTATGGATTTCCCTTCACCTAAATGAGTTATTTGATAAACAGATAGAAGGTTACAGGAAAAGGTAGGAAAACATTATACATCATTGAATTGACCATTATCTAGATAAATTGTTCCAGACCCTACAACACTAATAGATCTATTATGACCAACATAAATATTTTTGGTGTTACAATCATTTAAAGAAGAAAACATGGCTTTAATTTTGGCCATCTGCTAAGAGGCTCCAAAATCAATGAGCCAGTCATGAGAATGAGAATAAGAAGATACATTCAATGCATAACCATATCTTGATGCTTGAAAACCACATGCAAAAGGTGCCATTCCCAAAAATAAAGCTGAAGAGTTATCCAAATTGATGTTGTGCTTCTTCATTGCTGCTTCCAAGGCTTCCATATTCTTAAAACATTTTGACTCTACGTGGCCATCATGATAACAGAAGTTGCAATGTCTATCTATCTTCTTTCATTTGTTTTTATTTTCCTTATCAGTTTGTTGAGTTTTTTTTTTAGTTTTCGGTTGAGATTTCTTAAGACCCTTTTTTGGTTTAATACCATTATTTTTAGGATGTTTATTCTTAGGATTCTTTGGATTTGGTTGCTACTGGGTTGTTAAGGCTTTCTTATAAGAGTTTCCAGTATTAATAAGACCAAGGTGTAAGTTTTTTTCTTGTTCTATTATCAAATAATCAGAAAAGGCATCAAAACAGGGGGACTTGTTGGTTGTTCCTTGAGAAATGAGGGCTTCTCTAGTGGAATGGAAGGTGGAAACAAATACAGAGTATGTGTGGCCTAGCCTAAAAAAAATGGAATAGATAAGACTACCGTCTTCCTTTCTGACCTTAAAACGTTATAAAAGAAGTCTAAGGGTCTTGAATTTGGACCAAAAATCTTCAATAGAGGGGAAATTATTGGGGTACAAGGTAAGCAATTCATTGTCAAGCTAGTGGGCGCTGATTTCATTTTGAATTCTAAAAACAATATTTATCTTTTTCATAGCTTCATAAGGGGAGTCAATTTTTTGGATATGAAATCTAAGATCTTGAGAAATGAACATTCCTATCAACCATCATGCTTGGAATTTTTTATTCTCCCATTTATCATGTTTATCTCCATAAGTAGGTTTAGATTCTAGTCTTGAGGTTATTCTATAAAGCCCTTTCCTTCTAAGTAAGTCTACCATGTAGAATAGCCATTGTAAATAATTGGTTCTATTAAGAATAAGCGAGCATGCACTTTACATTTTCCAAAATTGAAGCTATAAATGTTGAGACTAAATGCTCCAATGGAAATATCTAGAAAAATTAGTTCGGTTAAAAAGAAATGGCTCTGTAAATGGCTTCCAAATGAAGAAGTTATGCATTTTTAAAGAAATTTTGAAGTAGATGCCAAGTAGTCACGTGATAGGTTGAATATTGATGATGAAGTTGTACTTTACAAAAATAAAATTTCCCATATTCTCCAAATTTAATATAATAAGCTAACTTCAAAAAGAAAAAATTACTACTTTATGTCACCCATTTTTATAAATAAGTGAGAGTCACTTTTACAATGTTACTTTATGAACTACTGATGAAGTAGACCACAACTTAAATAAAAGGTAAAGTGAATTTAGAAGGTAAGTGACTCACTTTTTATAATAGGTGACAAACACTATTACATAAACTAACTTTAAAACACAAGTTACATGTGTTTTTCTTTTCAAACTTGACAGAAAACGTTTTAGAAAAAGTAACTTGACAATTTTATTTTTAGAAAAAGTAACTTGACAAAGAAACTTGAACCGAAGGCTTGTATTCTCATAAAGTAACTTTAGACCAAGTGAGATAGTAAAAATATTTAGTAATTGTTGGAAATGAGGATGGGGTTTGTTAATTTTTTTTTCTACTCTTTAAGGTGCATGCTTTCTTCCTACAAAAAACAACCACACAAAAAAAAAAAACATAAAAAATACAACCCTTTAGGCTTGTTGTTACATTTACGGTTAGTTCGCCCAAAAACTATATATTTTTCTCGTTATTTCTCATTTCTCGAGATCGCACAATGTTGCAGGGAAGGAACATACGTAGGAGAAAAATATTGTCTTTTTGTTTTTGATTTTCCATATCGCACACTGTGTAAATAAAAGAGCATACATAGAAAATATGGTATAATATCGGTAATAAAAAAAATGACTATAAACGAAAATAAAGACGGGGATAGTTAAATATAACTGCAAAAAAATACTTTATACCTCCATATCTAAAATGACAAAGTTAGGGCACCCAGAAACCTTTCCGCATGAAAGGAAAGGGGTTCCTCACTAAAACAGAGGCTCCGGGCACAACAGAGTAGTTCTCCCAGCCTGAAAGTGGTCAGGAATAGTAGATCTGGAAAATAGTAGCCACATGTAGTGAAAACTAACTTCATATTTGGATCAACAACATATGTGGCTCTTAAACAGCTCTGATACCATGTAGGAATTTACAAGGTAAGTTCCTTAGATCAAACACCAAAGGTCATCGCTCATAAAAATATCATAGATAAACAGAATAGTATTTGACGTGGTTAAAACCCTCGAATAGGGAAACTATTCATGGCCTGAGCCAACACGACCACTTCAGGAAATTTATTAATATAAGAAAAAATTACATAAGCTTCTCTCATAAACGGTCACCAAACAAATGACCATCCATTCTCTTTAAATGAATATCATGGAACAATCAGGTGTTAAGCCATGGATCAAGTGTTGTTAATACCGAGGAGAGAAGGAAGCATCAGATCACTACCTATTTTTAGGGTACTATAATAATAGGATTCATAATTTTTGAATTGACTATAATTAGTCTTGTAAACATGTACATACCTTTCTTGCTGCGAGTTGTTTTCCCATATTTGAAAATAATAAAAAATGAAAAGAGGGTAAGAGTCTTAAAAGAAATATCAAAGGAATTGAAAATAAAAAGATCAAAAAGAATAAAAAATTAACCCCAAAAAGCAAAAACGAGATAAGAATAAGACGTGAAAGTGATAAGTCAATGTTCCACTACTTTTACTTTTACTACAAAAATAATGATTATGTGCAGCTTGTTCAAAATGCCATAATCCATGATGAGTTAAAATAGTTTAATCTTAACTTTTTCATGCTTTAAATTTCATGTTTATTAATAGAGAATAAAGATATGTCAAATAGTTTAAACTTGAAAAATCAGTAGATAGTTAGAGAATAAATGAGGAGCTCAACAGTTTAATCTAAGCCCTTGGATGAAATAAGGTTCGAATTAGATAGTTTTATGCTTTAAAATAAAAAATGGATTTAGCATTGCAAGCTTAAAAGCACCCATGCAAACAATGAAAAAATGTTAGAATAATGATGGGTAGGTAGAAATAAGTTGTACAAAGGCATGTAATAAAACTTCATTTAGCAAAAATTACTAATTTCCCCTCCCCTCGAAGTATTCAATACTCAAAACCTTCACTTAAAAAGGCTTAGAGCATTTTTCTGACTTTTTTTGGGACCAAACCCAATGCTTAATAACTGATTAGTAATAAGTATTGGATTCCCTTCATAAAAACCCATTTCCTCAACATAATCACCCTTTTCCAAAGGTATAATCTCTTTTCTTAAGTTAAAAACACTTTTTCCTTGGGGAAAGTAAAAAATCCCCTTTAGCTAATTCCATTTCATGCAAAAACACTCAAAAAACCCACAAAATACAATGTATCCTAAGTATTATGTATACATGTTTAAAATGGGACCATTATTGTGCTCAAATGCCAATTTTACACTTTTCTTAGTTGATGTTGTATGTTTTTTCTCATCATATTCCTTTCACATGACCTTTAACATAATATATTAATTCCGTTATAAAATCCCCTTCCCGTAGATATATTAAATCCCTTACTAAATACCCCAAAACCCACTTTAATAACATTTAATCCTATGGTTTTAATTCCGATGTGTTAAATATTATCCGGCTATCCCCATAGGTTAAAATATGTTATGTATAATATAACCCACCTGTCTAAAAACACATGTAAATAACCTATTTACTGTGTAAATGCATATACCCCACCCATTACATTTAAACATTGGTTTATATGTTTAAACTATGTTTAAACGTATAAATTAACCCCGACGCATATAAACTCTCAGGCCCCACGCCCCATATCCAGAGCTACTCCACTGCTAGATCTCAGCTGTTTGCAAGCCTTTTGCTTAGATCCAACGATCCAGATGTGATATCACATTTCCAAAAGCGGGATCACTAATCAAATTGAAATTTGCGAAATGGGTGGTTTAACCCTATTCTCTCTCCTCCATGCAGAAATAAGAGATTGGATCACATATGATCCAAATAAACCACTTACAGCTCCTAGCACGTGCGATAACCATTGGTGGTATTTCTCCCATGAACTCCAAAACCACACTCTGTTCTGACTTGACCGACATTTAGTGCGTATACTCTTTTAAACCGAAAACTCTATAAAACTTCATATAACATAGTTTAAATTTTTTCTTCGTTTTCTACTGTTTTAAACCCTTCTGACTGAAGAAACAAGCAGTGTACACCATTTACATGCCCAAAGAACCAGAAAAAAATAGTAAATTGCTGCTGAGACCAACTGAAGCCTCCATTTTTACTTCAAAGGGCTGCAACAGCTTCCAAAATCCCTTTAACACCTCAGAAACCCTGTTTAAAGACCATATACCTGCAAGAACATGTATTCTTCAAAAAAAGAAATCTTCCTATCATTTGAAAAAGAGTTTCTTGTGAAATTGATAGCCTTAAACCCTGTTTTCCCATAAAAATACCTGTATTTACCTTCAAAGAGCGGATTTATCGAGAAACCTTGATCAAATTTCCATTTTGATAGTATATCTAGTTTTAAAAGGAAATTGAATATAGTTTAGCCTTTGCAGAACTTAAAGGAACTTCCAATTAATCCAAAAACCGTTTTGCAAATAATCAGAACCCTCTATATATGAATCAAACTAGTTTTTAGTATACTTTATCCAGGAAGAACATCAAAACCCTTGCTATATATTTTCGGAGTATGTAAAAGAGTTTGAAGATGAAATTTGAAACCAAATTGAAGGTTAAAACCATAAGAAAGCCTGATTGTACCTTTTTCGATTCAATAGACCTATGTTAAACCAAAAGTACCTTCTGTAAATAGTTTAGGATTACAGAAGAGTATAAAAAAAAGCCCAAAAACAGAGTTTTAACATTCAAAAGGTAAAAATTGTCAAAAATAAACTCAGAAATGGCCTCTAAAAATACTATTTTTTTCAACCCACTAAAACCTCTTGTTTAGATACTGAGCATATGCCCCTAGCTGATGTTGATTACAAAATAACTAATCCAGTGATAGAATTCAATCTTTTATACCTCCACTGCTTGAGTCTAGAAAAATCCTTAGATCAGGGAGATGAAGTACAGATTTGGGAGTTCAATTTACCCAAGTATGTAGTTCCACATACTCATCAGTGTCTGGAATTCATTAGGTTGTGTCAAACCTATTATTCCCTTGAACAAAAAGCTATGATTGATGCTAATAAAGAAGCATTGTTCACTATTACTGTAGAGTCTATAAACCTAATGCTTCAACTGAAACCAGATCCCAATGCAGTTCCCTTATTCATAGAAGCACTCACAAAGCTTTACATTAATTTACACTTTCCTAAAAGGTTTCAAATCTTCCAAACATTCATGCCTCCATATGTTGAATTCCCAAAAATAAACCCTCCCTATTCTACTTCCAAATTTCTTGAAGGATTAAGGCACGTCATTTCAATGTTATCCTTTATCCTAGGTTATTTTACTGATGAGCATACTGATGAGTCAATTCTTGGTTTTCTATCTACCTTTGTGCCTCGTCAACCTCCTTATGTCATTTACAATTATGCTGAATACATAGCTGATAGTATCCATGATCGACTTGTGAAATTTCCCAGTTAAGGAGTTTTCAGATATTCATCCTTCCTCTTTCACATGTTTCTTTACTTCCAAGCAGAAAAATTCCCAATAAATCTTCAAAAATTGGATGTAGAAGGGAATCCATTATCATTCTTCTTCTGGACCTCACTAATCAGAAAAGAATCAACATAATTCACTAATGTGGATTTCATAGATTGTTTTTTCATCCAGTGATAAACATGCTTACAAACAATTTACAACCAAGAATAAGAAATGAGATAAAGAACGTGTTACAGCTGTCAGAACAAAGCAGAACTGGAGATTGGTACCTTTACAAAAATGATATATATATTAGAGTCTATGGGTCTAACCTTATGCCCTATAAATTGCCAGAATACTTGAGGAATGAGAGTGTTTTCCTTAGAGTACATAAGAAAAATTCTCAGTTATGACTCTATAAAATTCTTGGCTACCAAAATAAGACTCAATTAAAGTTAAAGAACCAGGTAGGACATTTCATTTGCAATCACAGGGATGCGGGAATAGAGGCAGAAAAAGAGTTGCTGGAATATAAATTTGAAGAACTTTTCTTGTGGAATCATGATCCCCATGGAATAATAAGTAAAATGAGGGTAAAATGAAAGCTAACGCCTTATATCTATGATAAAAGGTTTGAGATTGAACAATTTTCTAATCAAACAGAGTGGTGGGAAAATACCTTGATGGAGACAGTTAAACAGGGTGGTACTAGTCATAACTTGAAAATTGTAAATCAAGAGGAAAAAAATACCAAAAGAGTTAGAGAAGAAGGTACTTACACAGCTGAAACAACAACAGAGACCAGATTCAAGCTTAGATATAACAAGAAACCCAAGATCAATCAAGTAAATAAGGAAAAAGAAACAATTGAGGTGCTAGATGAAGAAAACATAGAGAAAAACACATATGCTGCTACAATTATTGTGAATGAGAAAGAAAATGATACTTTAGACACTCAGGTGATTGAAAAATAGCAAAACATGGAGGCATCCTCGTCATAGCAAGAAGAGATTACAAATTTGGATATGAAAGAGAAATATAAACAGATCAAGGCCGTGAATGATGAGATGAAGAATGAAATTTATTCACAGTATTTGAAGCAAACTCCAGGCAATCAAAACTGGCTTCCCTAAGATTTTGACTATACAAATAAAAATATGATAATGTCTATACTTCAGCCTACATTAAAATCACCTCAAACATCAGCATATTATAAGACAGTTGATTTAGAAGTACTAGTACAAAGCATTCATCCTTTAGATCAAATTGAGTTTCATAAAAAAAGCTCTGAAATACTTTATTCTACTATGACTACAAAGGAAATGAGTGCCCAAAATATTTAGAATAACATAACCAATTTGAGAGATCATATTAGGACTGAAAAGGCCTCTTCTCATGCTAAAGACAGTAGAATCATGTCTTTAGAAGAACTAGTAGTTGAAGTAGGGCCTGACCCTGAAAATGTATAAGTTGCAGAAGAGATTATAAAGAAGAAAAATGCTAACATAGTAGCACTTAGAAAATAATTGAAGCTTCCTCCAACAGAGCATCCACAAAATAAAGAGATTCTTTCAAGAGGAAAAACAGAAAGATGAGATGATGAATCTCATACAACAAATGACAACATAGATTAAAGACATGGAGATAGAAAAGGATAAGCTTGTCCTAGAGAAAGAAACAACTAAAACTCAGAGTGTCCCTCCTACAGTCATCCCAATGGTAACTACAACAGTTCCTTCAACCTTAGCAGAAGAATTAGCACCAAAAGTACCATTGGCTACAATTGTGCCAGTGACATCTTCTACTACTTCTGCTACTGAATCATCTACATCAACAGTGCAACAAAAAAATGAGGCAAGAAAGCTCATTAAAGCTATGGAAGAGATGTCTATATAGAGTAATGAAATCGATATGTTTAAATAACAAATCAAAAACTTGGAAGATGCCAAGAAATTATCTCCAATTAATGCTAAAAATGAGGAACATAAAGCCAAAAGGGCAAGTGAACAGTTGAAGAAAGTTGAAGCAGACTTAACTTTAAATGAACCAATGGCTTTCATAAAAAATCAGTTGTGGTCCAAGATCATTGAGTCAATCAATGACACTTGGCCTTCTATTCAAGTAATTTATGAACAAAAGGACTTGCTTAAAGTAGCAAAAGAATAAATTGTGAAAACAAAGGAAAAACTACGTGCCAAACCTGAAGGGGCTCTAGAAATAATCAAATTTTTGAACACCAAAAACGAACAAGAATTGGATGAAATAGGCATAACTGATAGAACTGAAACAATTCTTAAAGTAAAAAAGGTAATTACAAAGAAAATTTTGATGAAGTAGCTTGAAGAGAAGTGCCAAAACATGGATTTGGCCATAACTAGATTTATGGTAAAGTTTGATATATTGAGGCAGAAAGGCTTGCCAAAATTCTTGTTTTAAATGAAAAATTAATGAAGCAAGAGGATTACAAAAAAAATATCAGAGATTTTTCTAAAGAACATGTAAACAAGGAATATTGGCAAGGAATACCCACAGGAAGATTCTTGCACAAAATAATTGAAGATTTGTTTTATTTGTAGCATGAAATAAAACATCTCTTTGTGATCAAACCAACATTTTTCAGATACACAGAGGCTGATGAAAACTACAGAAAACTTACTAATATCAGGTTACCTGATGAAGAATTTTGGCAGAAGCTTACTGATTTGCTGTAAAATACAGTTTTACAGTGAAAGAGGAAGAAAATAGAGTGTTGTTTTTACACAGTAAAAACAGAATTTACAACAATAAACTACTCAAAATAGCAGATGAAAGAGTATCAGATAAAGATATAATGTTTCAAAAAATATTTAAAATATGTTTTGACAGCATTGAACACAACACAACAACCAACTACACCCAATTCAAAACAACATTTCTATTTTATTTGGATAAATAGGACAAATTGCTAAGTTTTTAAGAAGCTATTACTATATTTTTGTAAAAGATATTTTATTTTCATTAGAAAATTGCTATGAGTACTCTAGGATATTTTTTAAACATTTTTGTATAAATACTTCACTCTTTGAAGTATTATTGTGGAATAAATTGTTGAATATTACTATAGTCATTTTTGTTGTACCTGAAGGATTTCTTGTAGCAAGTTCAAATAGTAGACTAGATCAAAATCATAAAGCATCATATTTCAGGATTCATGTGATGAGCCATTGATGTGAAGTACATTCTACTCTCATTTTTTATCTTCTTATGTTTTACATACTTCCATAAATGTGTTCTAAATTTGAATGATAAATCAAGAATATTATTACAAAATTTGTTAAAATCACTCTCTCTTGAACTATTTATAATTTCTATGTTTTTTGCTGATTTCCAGAGTAGGGAACCCTTAATTTCTCCCTCTTTCGAATGACCTCTTTCTTCTCCTTCCTTATCCGAATCAAATAATTCTTAACTACTCTTTATCCTGATTAATTCAATTCACCAATCAGCCTTTGAATATCTTTAGTGACTTCTCTATCTTTCCTTGAAAATATTTGTCTTTTGATCTTGATCTTGAGCTATCTGCTTGACATATTGACTCCTTTTACACAGTGGAAAAACAGATCTACTACTATATATCTCTTTAAGTGTTTCTTCCCACCAACTAGAAAAAAATCTTTAAACCAAACTTTCCTTATAACTAGCCTAAAATCAAACATTAAAACAAAGTTAAATCTTATAGAGAGAGCCCTCTCTGAATCCTTGGAAGGCTAGATCCTAGAGTTTAAAAGTAGGTTTGTGGTTATCTCTAATTTTCTTTAAAATATAAATTAAAATCTCACAACTTGGAGAATTATTATAGTGATAACACTTATCATGACCATCATATTATAACTTACAAAATTACATACTAAAGAAACACACTTTATCTAAATTTACGTTAGACCAAGTTATACTTAACTATTTCCTATGTGACAGAATATCCTAACATCCTAACCCCTACTAGTTCGAATATTGAAGTATTTATACAAAAATGTATCAAAAACTATCTTGAGTGAAACTCTCAGGATTTTTACAAAATATTACAAAACAGTTTACAAAAATAGAACAAGAAAATAGAAAATGTGAAACTAATGTTCTTGTTGGCTCTATTTTTTCAGCTGATTGTTCATGAGTGGACCTCCAAATATACTGGGTTTTTTTCCTTTCTATCGAAGATTAAAAAGATTCTTCACTCTAGTAATTCACATAGTTTCTCCCATAGGTCTTCAATTGGGATAGAAAATTTGATTAATTTTCTATAGGTCTCATCCACATCTATGTATTTCGTAATCGTAGGCTTGATGATGAACAAATTTTTTATTTCATGACTGGTGAACAAGTAAAATTCTATGGCCTCCATGAATCTTTTCCCTGATATATGCCCTTTTATATCCAAAAATCATGATTTGTCTTGGGAAATATTGCCTATTTTTTCTTTGTACTCATTCAAGCTTATCAACTTGTCTCCCACATCAATCACTCTTGGTAGTCATTTCTTGTTTAGCTCCTTCATCTTCTTATGAAATATTTGGATGTTGGTTTCCAGATTTTGACATTTTTTTATCTAACTATGGCATAAGATTCATTTTGGAATGCATCCTCTTCACTTCCAAAATAGTTTATATCCTACCTTGAATTCCCAACTGCTCTAATTCTTCTCTTTTTTTGGAATTCAGGAGTTTGATGATGGCTGGTTCTTCCCCAGGTTTTTGTCCCAAGTCTATTTTGATTTGTTTTAATGCCTCTTTGGATCTTTGTATTAACTCTTGCTACTAAAAAATAATCTAAATTGAAGGAAAAATTTATGTGATGGCTTCATTGATCTTTGTCCATATGTTTCCTTTTTCTTGTGCTAGAGTTTGAGCCATTGAGGATTCACTTTGTAATTTTTCCACATTGACAGTGAGTTGTTGGGTTTTCTACAACTCTGCAACGTAAGAATTATCAATTCTTAATTTCTTCTCTCACGGTGTTTTGAGCTGAGATTTTAAATTAGCAATTTATTTCCCCTGAATGGTCCTATTTTCCATGTCTTTAACTACATTACTTGCAGGATCTAATGTCTGTGTTGGTGTTGAAGTTGATGTAGATGCTCCTAGGTTTGTGGCCACAGAAATTGGGACTTTTGTGAGTGCAACTATGGCCAACTGTGATGTGTGCTCTTTTTCTTTGAGCATTTCCTCTAGCTCCACTTCCATGTCTCAGATTTGGTTATTCTGTTCAATTATTATCCTGAACATGTCATATTTCTCCTTTTCCATCTCTTCGAAATCCTTAGCTTATGGATGCTCTATGGTGGGAAAATTTAGCTTCTTCCTCAATGCTGCTATATCAACATTTTTCCTTTTCACAATTTTCTCTGCTACATTCACATCACTGGGATTATATGCCAATTTAATCACCAAGTCTTCCAGTGAATTGATCTTGGTATCCTTGGTTAAGGATGATCTCCTTTCCAACTTGAGTTGTGTCTATGTATTGTTGAATAATAGCTACAATATGGAAGATGACATGGAATCATTATTTAGTGTAGAATATCTAATCTCATTTGTTTGTTTATGCATTTCTATTTAGTGAATTGGATGGATTTTATTTTCATGAAATGAAAATACATGTTCTTTGTAATCTGCTGGTGTACTTGGGGCTGCCAATTTTTCCTCAAGGAATGAAATTTTCATTTGGCCTTGCTTTGTGTCAAAGGTTGATAGGATCCTATGCTATGATGTGGATGTCTCCTTCCATAACTATGTATATGTTGTGGCTTTAAGCATCTCATTCTTTTGTTTGATTTCCTTGTACTTGGCAAAAATATTAGGCTCACCAGTGTCTTGAGCCAATTCAGTTGTTTGTGGTGTTTTTGGAGGCTCTTTATATGTTTATGAAGAGGGAGATCATGTGAAGATGTCATCATCACTGGTAGACACATGAGGACCTATCATAACACTTGTTTATGACTCCTTGTCATCCCTACTAAGAAAATAGTTCACAATTAGTTTTATGTTTCTTCGTGTATATTAGGAACTCCTTAGCCCCAATTTATGTCACTAGGGAATATTCTTATTCTCTTATCCCTTTCTCCTGCTTTTCTTGAGGCGTTGGATTTTGAAAGGTGGTTTTTTATATAACATGTTCTTCAACCTCCTCCAGTGTGTTCTCCTCCCACTAATTTTTGTTCATGTATTCTTCTATCTCTACTCGAGGAGTGTGTGTGTAGGGTGTGGTTTTTTGCTCCACCCTCAGCTTTGAAATCGGGCTAAAAGGGTCATAATTGCAAGTAAATCTCAACTTGAAATTCATCTTCTTCAAAAGAAAAACTGCCTCTTTACCAGTTGTTCTGGTATTGCAAAAAATTTCTCTAAGCCATGATTTGATTTCAAACTCTACTTTCTTTTTAGTTGCAACAAAATGCAAGTCATCCATATGAATCACTTGTCTAATTTACTCTAATGAGAAAAGTCTCATGAACACAAATTTTGACAACTTGTAAGGTGGAAACTCACACCCATAGATCTTGATCTTTGTGTAGTTTTGGAATAGATACCAGTCACTTGTCTTCACATGGTCACTAAGATGCAATAAATTCTGAATATATGGTTCTCTCCTAGGCTCTGGATCACTATTTAATAAATAAATAACTGTGTACAAGAACTGATCAACATAGTCTCTGAAATTAAACTCTATGGATATTTTCGTCACCAAGAAGGTCTAATGGATAGTTGATTGAGCATTTCCCTACTCATCCATATTATGAAAAGAAAAGGGAACCATGTCTACCCCGTGATAGATAAAAAATTTAACTAGAAAATCAGTGTATTTGAAATCTCCTTTTGTAGGAAACTTAATGAATTGATCATGCATTACATCTGTAATGTACTCACTGTAATTAAAAATAATAGGTTTCTCCTCAGTGGTAAAAATTGACAAGAAGCCAATAATGACCAAATCAACCCACTGATCAGAGTGGTAACCAATAATATATGAGATAATTGTGATGATTTGTTTGGTTAGCTCAGGGAACATTGAAGATAGGTATGGAGGGTTTGATTTGGGGAACTGGGCATCTTCAGGGAGAAATATTTTGAAGATCTTAGCTCTTTATGGGAAGGTCAAATTTTTGTAGACCTCTGTGAGAGAGTCTACTGAAAATGGATTTGAAAATTCTAGTTTTTTTACTTCGATAATTTGATAAATGGCTTCAGTTATAATGGTGAGCAGAACTTCACCATTGTGGCTCAAAATTTCTCTTTGGGATGGCACATAGCTAGGTTAACACCAGGAGATTAGCTCAGAGAATTGATGTGTTTGTGGGAACATGAGTTGCTGTAGGGAAGACTCCCATATGCCCAATTCATCTTGTTGATCTAAACATTTATGTTTTAACCAAATTTTAAGTTCGACCAAGACGAATTGACATTTGGTCTCAACAATTTTATATTGTAGGTCAACTAGAGGCATGTGATCTAGGTCTATGGGAGCGGGAAACATTGGATTTTCTTCAGGTTTCTTGCCTTTTATGGGGGGGAATTAAATTTTAGGGCCATTATAAAATATCAAATAGAACGTATGGATGAATACTATGAAATTTCCTAGTCACTGTGAAAGAGAGAAAGACAGTAAAATTTCATTGGTCATGAAAAATAATGAGGAAAACAAGTTTTACGGCTTAACAATGTTTAATAGAGTAATTTCAAAATTATTGTTAGATTTTTACCATTATCCAAGAGTGAGTACTTTGCAAGGGGAGGTAGAAGAATTAACTGTTGTAATAGATTGTTGATGTGGGCAAGGAAGTGCCATCTGCTAGCATCTCATTGGGAGTGAGATAGATTTTTGGGAAAAAATCAAATAGAAGGGAAGGTTGTGGGATTGGGTTCCACAAGTCTCAGTTGGCGGATGGTAAGTGGAGGAAGGTCACCTGAGGTGGGTGGAGTCATGGTGGGGTCAGGAAGGGTGTCATGGCAGATGGGCATTGGCGGAGGGGCGAGGGGTCAATGTTGGAGAAATATTTAGAGGAGGGGGGGAGGGGGCGTGTGATGAGTGAACAGGAATGGGGGGATGAAAAATGATATGGGGATGACACGTAAGGCAATGGTTTTAACCCTTTCGAATCCCCGCACCCCTCCCCCCTGCCCAAAGGGAGATGGAGCTCAGGGGAGCCCAAAAACACTTCCTCATCGCTGATCTGAGCAGGGGAAAACCTGATCCAATGATTTTTTTCCTAAGTTCATTGTATATAGTTATATCTCAAAATTTATTAGATGCAATAAAGAACGATTAATATTTTGATTAAACTAATATAATCAAAGATTAATAACCTCATTAAAACTACTTATAAATTCTCTAATGTTGCATTTGAGTTAGCAAAGGATTGTTTGATCCTTTCTCTATCAGTTTACCACGATTAAATGGCGTGATTAACTTCACTAACCTAGCTCAACCATGATGAAGTTTTGTGATTGAATTATTTTCTAAAATAATCTATTTTATTTTTATCCTAATCACATTTAAACAATATGATTAGATTAATTATTTCTTCTTAACCTATTTACAATGTGGCATTTTGGCTAGCAGCATATTTATTCTAAATTTATAAGTATGAAGTGATGCATTTTATTGCTTGAGTGGAATTTAGGCTTGCTCACTCCTATATATATTTTTGGGGTTTGTTCATTTTCCTTTTTATTCTATTTTTCTATTTCTCATATACATTTTTTATACCCTGTTCTAATTATCTCTCTATATATATATATATATATATATATATATATATATATATATATATATATATATATATATATATATATATATATATATATATATATATATATATATATATATATATATATATATATATATTGTAAATAATTTGCATAATACAATATTTGTCAACTAAAAGAAAATAGTCAATCATAATTTGAAAGGGTTAAACAGTCTTTCAGGCGATTGGCCTTAGCAACTAGACCATCATTATGAAAGTTAAAATGATACCCTCAAACCTAATCATTCGACACTCAAACATAACCAAATAAATTAACTAGGAGGATCAGCTACCTCTATGGTTCTAACAAAGTTAAGAGACCAACCTGGATAGAAAGAGCCAAGGGTTAAAATCCATCTGAAATCCTCAAGCCTTAGCTTGAAGGAAGAAGAGGAGCCAGTGAAACTGACCTACACATACCAATAGAAAAACATGGTTAAAAATATTAACGCATAGAATAAAGAGGAAGCATTTAAAACGATATGATTACGAAATAACTAAGGGATCGTTACCCTTTGCGACCTGCAGATGAGTCGACACCTGGTATACCTCTGCACGTAAAGGAAATCCTTTAAAGACATATAGGAGGGATAGCCAGAAGTTTCCTTCGATTCCTATAGGATTTAAAAACCGAGTGAAAATAAATAGTAAAGGAAATATACAAATTAGCTACGGAATATTGAAATAAAAGGTTTGGAGTTCCATCAACATCTCTCGAATAAAATTCTTCAAAGAACCCTACAAACCATAGGTACTAGAAGTTAGCACACCATAGTAACATGGACGATTGGAAATTAGAACCAAACCCTAGCCTGCAAGAGGAACTTACCAATGATTTTTAGTTGAAAATGTGGCAATTAAAATGATGCTCCGATCAAACCCCAAATTTATATTAAACCCAGTAAGATATCATCACCAATCGTGGGGGATTACGACCATCCTAGTACTCCTACAACTCAAAATTTGAATGAGGCATTAAACCATGGATTTCTGCTTTAAATAACATGCAACAGAGGAAAGAAACTAATTAAATAATAAAGGGAAGGGAATTCTTGCCTTCTGGGCATTAATAATGGGAAGCCTCTGTTGTATCAACAGATGGAACCATTTGACCCAATGCTAGCCCAGATACAACGGAACCATGATGTTAACATAAACAAATTACTAAGAGGAGTGTATCCCCATAGTCATGTTTTTCCCCATCCTTTTAGAACTCCTAAAATGACAACCAAACAATAGTTAGTAAATGAAAAATCATTATTAGAGCGAATTTCATAAGACATTAATTGAATGACACATTTGAATCATGAAATAAGATAGTTTTGACTGTAAATAGATCGCCCCGACCACCATGAAGTAAATCCTTTGCACTTTACTGTAATGGATTTGGACCCATGTGTGGAACACAACATACTCGAACAAGGAAAGTTGTCTGAGGTTTCTCATACCATGGATAGGTTGAGGTGAGCCACAACCCCATCATTGTAGACTCACAGTGCAACAACAGAAAAAATGCAAAAAATCAGCGAAGGAAAATACCTTAGGGTTTGAAACATTGTTTACAGACCGTAAATCATTCATTGTTGATCACCACCATCCATGCCAACCTACCTTGAGCCAAGTGTAGGCCACATTAGAGACACCAAAATTTACGTGATTGTGCCATATGCCACTCGAAGGGTGGGTGGTAGGTCCAGGTGTAACACTTGCCATGCCTCTATGGCAGAGTGTTGGAAATGAATGTAAAATTTGGTGCTAGACTATAGTTTTAACCATAAGTGATGTTATGCATGATAAAAATTTGGTTGGTCTTAAGTTAATTAGGTTGAGTAATTTATGGTTGAATAAGGTCTTTTCAATTTTTAATTTTCAAAAATGTACATATGTGGGGGTCTTAAAGGTCATCATTTAGGCGATAGGTCTCAATGTGAAATACAAATGCCAAAAATATCTCATGCATGAGAAAATATGGACATTATATGACAATTTTACCAAAGTTCGTAGTGAAATCAGTGTAAAAAAGACAGAATTCGCTAAGGACTTGCCTAAAAAATCTGTTTTTCCAGTGAGCTAAATTTTTGGTATTTTTCAAGCATTTAATGTATTTCAGAGAGAAAATGAGTCATCAAAAGAGTTGAGGAGTATCATTGAGACACTTTTTCATGAAGATCACTGAGCAAAAGGATGAAACGACTGCCAGCACACTAATGATGCCACCCCACAAGATTAGACACTCACCATCTCAAATAAGGTTTAAAAGGTCTTAACTCTCGTGTATCAGTTGGCCAACACCTTAACATGTTAGTTTGGTTTGATAGATATGGTGCAAGAGGAATTGAAGATAAAGGGTTTAAAGATGATAGTAATGGATGACCCTACTGCCCCCCATAAGATAGTAAGTGTTAACAATAGAAAATCGTACAAGAAAAAGATGACATTATTTAATGTCAAGAAAAAGGATTTATAGGGCTAGAAGAAATTAAAAAATCTAGAAAGTATTTAAAAATCTCTAAGGTCTGAGGAAAAATAAAATTTTAACAAGTCCTAAATTATTTTTCACACATTATCCTTTGTGAAGAGTGCCTTGGCGCATCTTATGGCTTGAAATACACGTAATCCTGGTAGTGGCGAAATGTCACTTTTTGAAACCACAAAAAGCATACGACAAGTGATTCCTCACTTCAAGACGCCTAAGGATAGCTACCAATGCCTCCTTAGAAATCAAGTGAGCACACAATCGAATATTTGGAACACACAAATGCATCATACCCCTCTCTTGGGTCACCATCCACACTGTACCAAGAGATGGAAGGAAGATTTGAAATCTCCTATATAAGGCCAACATGAGATGAAGAATGGGTGAATAAATTGTTATGCTAGCCAGAATTGCCCAAGAAAATATAGCAGTGTCTGATCCAGAGTTGAAGATAGAGGGGACTCAATTGTTGGCCATCCAACAAGTTCAGTCCACCACAGTAGAGAGAGAGGGATACTGCATTGAGGCAAGCTTGGGATAAAAACATCCTTGCATCGGGACTTAGAACCCATGTTCTAGGGTCCCTTTGGCAAGAGGGTAAAGTTTCACTCTTATTCCTACTAGCGCTCAATAAGAGGGGCCTAGAGTCACCGTTCATATTATTGTTTTTGTTTGACTCTTTTCAAATCTCGTGTTTATTTTTTTTAGTTTTTAGTGTATTTTTAGTTTCTATATGCATCCTATTTCTCTATCTAGTATGCTTAAGATTCTAGCTTGTTCCACTAACTTTCTTGACTCCACTTCTTTTTCTTCTTGTTACGAATAACTTAAGTGAGTATACCAGACCCCTTAAGTTGGTGTGATTTCATACATACGTGCACCAAAGACACTTCAACAGGATTGGAAACTCCACTAAGTTTATTATCAAGTTTATGTGGTTGTACCTTTTTTGGAGAGACCTGTATTTGTGATGTGGAGTAGAAATCAATTTCCCTTGATTTCTCTTACAATCCATAAGTCATCCAAAGTGACAAATTGAAGCAGAAAAACTCAAAAATTTACTTGAAGTAATTTTCACACTTTTTCTTCCCACGGACCCTCCTAGGGCATGCATTCAGAGATAACCTGCATGTAGACATCACCCCTATTTCAACCTTTTGTGTATAAAAGACAAAAAGAGAAAAATCTCCCTTATTTCCATATTTTCTTTCTTTTAAAGTGAAGGTAGGCCCTAATACACCTACCATCACTAGTTGTGGTACCTCGCAGCTTGCTAAAGCTCATTCTTAGCTGTTTTTTGTAGGCTTAGTTTCAGTTTTATTTCAAGTTGATTTCTACAAAGTTCACACATAGTCTAAGTAGGGGGACAAAATAAATTACATTATGAAAAAAAAATTATGTTTTGAAAATTTTCGTACTAACACACCTAGATAACTAGCCAAAGTAAGTAGCCCAAGATCATGCATGCATAGCTAGTTTCTTTTTACTAGTGCAAAAGTTATTAGTTTAGTTCAATTTTTGCACTAGGATTTTCGGGACTAGGATTGAATTGTTGATATAAGAGCAAGTAATATCTGCTACCTCTGCACCCTCAGGTGATCCTAGGTAATCATATTAATGCTCCCTATTCACAACTCGCCATCTCCCTATAGTTGATCACACATATTAACTAGGAAAAATAGAAAGTGGCCCACATCCGCACATGTTTTTATTTTGAGCAAGGAACAATACAACATAGTTTAAATAGGTGATTTTGAAAAGCATCATAGAATATCCACTCATTCAAACTATGTGCTTGTCCACTTTGTGCTCACACACATTCACTCACTAAGCGAAACAAAGACACCTAAAACTAACTTAACCAAACTCACTAAATTCTCCCCACAGGGGCCACAAAAGAATTTATAGCTTAGGTTAGGATGAAGGGGGTAGGCATCCAATAAGCCACCTTGATCATTATTCATCTTGAAATATATAATTTGACTATTTAGGGAGCTTCAAATGCACCTATCAACCCATGGAAAAGAAAACCCAACTGCGGGAGAGACCCGTTTCAGAGGGGGTTAGGCTTAGGTACAGTGCAGGAAAGTATCAGTCAGGGCTACCTAACTTGGCTAATACTCGGTATTGTTAGTTAACTTAACAAGAATCCCAAGATTCGAATGCTCATGTCGGATGGTGGTACTTAGTGACCAAAACTAGGGCATCCTTTCCCTATAGGTGATGGTGCAGGCAATCACCAGACCCTCTACCATTACCTTGGTGTTTTTTCTTCGGCTGACTGGGGGCATTGCCAGCTATTACGAGACGTTGTGCTAGCACTTGCAAGTTATCTTCTCATGGCCCAGTTACATTTGAGTTTGTGAGGATGAATAGGTCTTCTATTATTTTGATTATTATGAGAAAAAAAACAATAACCAATATTTTATTGCTTGATCACATAGAATTAAATTAAAGGGAAAATATATTTTATTTTTGCTTTGTTTTATGTATGTGACCAGAATTTTTCTTTGATCATAGACTCTATCCTCTCAATATTTTCCAAAACCAAACCTAGTCAACACCAGAACAGACCAAATTTGACCTCATCAATCTACGCCTGTTTTTGACCCCCTCCATTACCAGGAGGGGTTCCAGCTCTTTCACCATTTAGGCATCAAAGATGGAAAACTTCCACCATTATTGGTTCATCCTTTATTGGGGCATCCTTAGTTGGGAACCCTAGTTGGTCTCCCAACAACACACTACACACCACTTCTCCCACAATCCCTAGGGTGTAGAGGAGTGCGTCCCATTCGAGAAGCCAACTAAATACACAACAGGGTATGTCACAGACCAACCCTCTTCCTAACGAGAAATTTGTGTTTTCTCACATTCCAATGGCGTCAACCCCCCAGTCACCTTTCTTAGCTTCATTGAATCTGCTTGATTCAACCAAGCTTATGAATGACCCATCACACACAACCATACATGGCCTTCCATGCCCACGAAACTACCTTCAAATATTACAAAGTTTGAAGGAAAGCAAGCAAAAGACCTAGGTAATCATATCATGACCTTCCACCTATGGTGCTCATCGAACAATATCATTGATGACACTATTCGATTGAGACTATTTCAATGCACTCTGACTATAGTTGCCACGAAGTAGTACACGAAGCAACCCTCAACTTCAAGTCGAACCTTTGGCGCCCTCACCACTACACTCCTAACATATTTTTAGTTACCCATTCAACATGATTCTAGAATGGAATTACTGACACATTTTAGACAAAACCCCGCTGTCCACATCTCGGACCATCTCCATGAATGGAGAGGGAGTCATTATTAGTTTATTTAAAGCTAAACTCAATGACCAGGTTCTTTTAGATTTGTTCCTAAAAAATTTCACGACAGAGATTTCAAAGGATGTGTCGCAACAAAGGCTCACATCCGAAGAGGATGCCATCATCAAAGCTTAATAGCTTGAGCTGATTTCTACGCAATCATGATACATTTACAACATCATGCCTAACACCCTGCACTTGAAAACCTATCAGGAATTTCCAGGCACGTCAAACTCTACAGACAGACTAATTACGTCATTGACCCAGGGTTACCTAGGCGGCAGCAGTCAAAACCCTAGTAACATGTACACTTCTACCAAGAACATACCTCGACCCAGTTTTCAAAGTCATCATATGCCTTAGCAAAATTTGACCAATAGGGCGCCAGTGTATCACCAGGGAGGACCTTATCCTCTGACTCAGGGGACCCAGTATGGAGAAAGAAACACTGACGGAAGAGCTCCCCTCCAACAGCCATGTGAAAACCAAGGATTGCGTTATGCTCATCCCCAAGCACAAAACCCACCTATGAAGACTAACGCACAGGTGAAATTTGTGGAGCCATCCCAAAACCAACCAGAACAATACAAGCAGGAGACATAATGTCATAACGTGGTGAAGAAAAAATTAAAAAACAAGCCAAAAGGGAACCCTAGACAAGGGGGCAACAACCAAAAACACCCACCATGATCTAAGGCTGGAGGCAACTCCAACCAGAATCAGAGCCAGGAGCCAAGTAGTGCCCAATGACAGAGTGAAAGGCCACCTCTTCGAACAAACCATTCTTGTTCGATATGTTGTGAGTAAGACCACTATACTCACCACTATCCTGATCTCCCTGAGCTGAAGAAGCTACAGAGTAACCGAGGACAAGAAGGATCTTCCCAGAAACCAGCTGTGATGCAAGAACCTTTCCCCCATCAAGGGATGCTCAGCACTCAATAGAAAAATAAAGACAACTCCAGGAAATGAAACCATGAAATGTACATGATTGGTGAAGAGATGTTTTTCCAAACACGAAATCAAAATTACAAAACCCCACTAGACACCAATGTGTCAGGGGAAAGTACCAGTGCACCGACTACACCTTTGACCATTTCAAATATTCCTATCGAACCATTGGCAAAAATGGTGACGGGACCCGATAGGCGAGCAGGAAACTACTCCAAAGTGGCCCATAATTATAGTATCGTGGATGATTTAGCACAATCTCCCACTGCTATGTCAGCTTTGGAAGTATTGCAGTCATGCCCAAAACAATGGAAATCCCTAATTTCCGCATTAGGTGCTATCAACCCTGCAAATACACGCATAACAGATTTTGACTTAGACAAAGCCACCCCAAGGCTTCCTTCCATGGTTTCCTTCCAAATACCAATGTCAGTCCAGAATATTGCAATTCAACTATATGTCATAGACAAGGGTGCATCCATGTACATCATGTCCAAAAATGTTTGGCAGAAGTTAGGGTCTCCTAAACTAAAACCCTTAGTCATTACTCTTAGAGCAGATGACGGTCGTCCATTAACCCTTGTCAGCCTCTACCAAAACTTCCCGGTTTGCTTAGCTGAAAAGATGGTCCACATAGACTTTGATGTCTTGGATGAACACCTAGACTACAATATACTCCTTGGGTGGAGTTATATGTATGCAATGTCTTCCATAGCCTCCTTTGTCTTCTGCATCATGATGTTCCCCCATGAGGACCACATCATTACTCTAGACCAATTGACGCACAACAAGAAGCGACCGCTAACAAACACTGATTTAATTCTACCCTATGTACATACATCCTCGGATGCTCTCTCATGGTACCAAAAATATGACCCCAGCCAATTCAAACCATCATCCACTCTAGGTTCATTCCTAGGAGATCCTCCCATAATCCCTGAGTCATCACTCGATGTCACAGGAGCTCCAGTGTGCATGATGTCCACATCAAGCATCAAAGCTAGTTAGGACATGGACACAAGTAGTAGTGGCAATGAGTCGTCAGCCATGACAACCTCTCTAGCCTACACCACCTCCCAAACCCCTTTCCTCTACCCCCAAGCTGGTTTTGGCAACACTGGTATTACCAAACATATCATTAGTAGTATTAGTTTGGTACCTCATTCCCCCTGCGAGAACAAGAGCTACCCACGTCACTGCCATAGGATTGAAGCCCCTCAGTCCTGAGGAGGCCCCACTCATCCAAGAAATAGTAAAAACCACCCCTACAAGGGAAATTCCCATTGAAAAACTGGTGATCACAACTAAGAAAACTATGAAGAGAGGAAATAAGATGGTGACCCCCACTATACAATGGGATTCACCAGTCTACACCATATGCAACATAATAGGCCACCCTACCCATATCTGTCTGGAGCTGGATAAATTAAAACCACTCCTTGGCTTTGAGATAGACATCGTGATGCCGCGTTCCCATAAAAAGGAACCTACCACCGAAGGTAAAAGCAAAGCATTGCATACGAATTATGCATGCGCTCTCTGCAGCAACTACGGCAACTATACCCATCATTGCCTATAAATCCCATGATATAGGGATGAATTACACACCATCGAGGGATCCTATCAAGAGGATCCCCCCACCCAATCTATTGGGGATGAACCTCGTATCATTATCTACCTACAGGAAGAATGATGATCACCTGAAAGCCTCCCTGCCATACCCCCTTCCCCAATTGAATGGTGCATACTTTGCGATGAACTTGATCATTTCATCACTGACTACACAGCTTTGGAAATGTTCCAAAAATGGTATCCAGTCCATATAGCATACCATGCCAACCTGGAAATTCCATATTCATGTCAGATATGTGGTGACAACCACCCAGTACGTCATTGTCACTACATGTCAAGATTCCACACAGCACTAGCCAGTATGCGATCAACCATAGCCCGCCTCTCTCGAGAGGATGGCACAGACTCGGAATCCATGAACAATTCGACAACCCAAGAGGATGTGATAGAAAAATCCATCCTATTATTTTCAACCAAGAGGCAACCAATTAGGGAGATTATGCCCGCACCAAACACCAATGACACGAAACACCATATACAATTCATATCATCGTGTATCAGAACCATGAATCGAATTGTCTGTTCATCTACCATAGGTGTTGAGTCAAATGGAACTACAAGAGTAGATGTACCTATGACAGTGCAAACCCAATCTATCTACACTCTATCGATCGCGTCTAGTTCCACCACATCCATGATGGAATCCTTCTTGTCTCTCTCAACTAGATCCATGTGAATTAACCCCGTTCAACATAACCTTATGCAGGAACAAGCCCCGTTTGGGTCCTTGTTACATTTCGATGAATATATACTAGAGGCTATGACAGAGCTAGATTATCCATGGGATTCAATGCATCACCATTCGCTTTTTCTCCCCAAGTACACATTCAGTCCTAACAAGACTAAATAACAAGAGATCTATGAGATCAAATCAAAATTTCCTTCCATCAAGGAAAGTCGATTGGTTCAAAAACCCCATCCCAGTGCCCGATATGTTCGAGCAAGGAAATATGTCAAACATATGACCTACCATCAAGGTGAACATATCCCAAAATCCTCCAAAGGTTGAAGAAATCTCACTGGAGGTAGCATGCTCTCTAGAGGAAATAACCTCTTATACCAAATTGCTACGAGATTATCGAGATATCTTTGCATGGGACTACTCAGAAATTCCTGGGCTTAGTCTTACTATCGTAGAGCACCATATTGACACTTGGCTTGATGTACCCTCAATATGCAAGAAACAACATCAATTGCACCCATCTAAGGTAGAAGCAATAAAATAAGAAATTGACAAGATTCAAAAAGCCGGGTTTATCTGCCCCCTCGCCTATACATCTTGGGTCTCCAAACCTGTTACCGTCATGAAAAAATAGGGCACCATATGTGTTTGCACCAATTTTTTGGATTTGAAAAAATCTTGTCCTAAAGAGAATTATCCCACCCCATTCATCGACCAAGTCATCGATTCTTGCGTAGGACATGAGGCTCTATCCTTCATGGATGGGTTCTTTGGGTACAATTAAATCTAGATCTGCCATACAAACTGGTACAAAAACCATGTTCACCACCCCCTGAGGCACATTCACATACAAGGTAATGCCATTTGGCCTAAAAACTGCTGGAGGCACCTCCCAAAGGGCCATGAATTATATATTTCATGACTTGGCACACCTTATCCTTGCCTACTTGGACGACCTAAAAGTCTGCTCCAAGAATCACTCAGACCATCTAGAGGATCTGTGATTGGTATTCCAACGATGCCACCAATACAACCTATGCTTGAACCCCCTCAAGTGTGTCTTTTGTGTCCGTGTAGGAAGACTCTTCAATTTTATCGTGTCCCAACAAGGAATTTGTGTGGGCCCCCTCAAGGTCCAAGCCATCAAAGAGGTGCCACCACCTCGAACCCTTAGGAAACTTCAAAGCCTGCAAGGGAAGGCCAATTTTCTAAGATGCTTTGTCCCAGATTATGCCACCTACACTCAAGGGTTCCTACAACTCCTCTACCAGGACATCCCATTTAAATCGGAGAATTATGCCCACCAAGCATTTGATGCGCTGAAATAAATTTTATATTCAACACACCTCATCAGTCCCCTAGACTATGACAAAGATTATATCCTGTATCTATCAGCGTCCAAGTCCACATTGGCTAGATTTTTGATCTAGGAAGGCCCAGATGGGAAGGAGCACGTAATCTACTATGTCAGCAAAACCTTATCAGGCCTAGCATTAAGATATGAGCCTAAAGAAAATATTGCACTAGCATTAATTTATGCAGTCCAGAAACTTTGCCACTACATCATCTTAAGAACCACTACGGTCATTGCAGATATTAATCCCATTAAATACTTGCTCACGTGCTACCTAATGAACCATAAGTACGCTTGCTGGATAGTCATTCTCCAAGATTATGACTTACAGTTTTTCTCCCCCAAAATAAAAAGGGCACTTACCTTAGCAGAGTTCACTACAAATCTCCTAGTAGATACCAAGGGATCACTAGTGAACGATTCACTACCCGATGAACATCTCTTCTTCGTAGCAACTAACAACCCTTAGTACGGAGACATTCTCCTGTTCCTGTGAACTGAAAACTTTAGACCTCATCTCACTCGAGACGACCATCAGTGCATACTCCATAAAGCCCCCTAATATCTCCTCATGGGTGATGTCTTATATCGATTAGGCATCGACACCATTTTACGGTGATGCCTCACCCACGACCAAGCGGAAAAAGCCTTTAATGACTGCAATGGAGAAGCTTGTGGCAACCATCTATGTAGTATGGCCACTGCCCGAAAATTCCTACAGGAAAGATATTTTTGGCCCTCCTTGTTCTGTAACTGCATTATAGCAGTCCAAATATGTGAACGATGCCAATGCTTTGCCCAAAAAGAAAGAGCACCTCCCACTCCTCTGCATCTGGTCATTGTCACTGGTCGCTTTTGTAAATGAAGGATTGACTTCATGACTTGCAACCTTGCCTCATTGGGAAGCCATAAATATGTCATTGTCGCTATTGATTATTTCACCAAGCTGTCTAAAGCCATGCCTACGTATGACAACACAACGGAAATCATCGCTCGATTTATGTTTAACCACCTGATCGGCCGATTCAGCTTCCCAAAAGAGTTAGTCTCTGACCATGGGAAACATTTTGAAAATGAAGTTTTCTAGGAGCTATCTCAACACCTAAGATTCACCCATGAATTTGCCTCACCACACTACCCCCAGTCCAATGGATACGTAGAAGCTATTAACAGAGTACTCAAAACTATGTTACAACACTTGGTAAATAACCATCAAACCAACTGGCACCACATGCTCTTTTCCGTCCTGTGGGCATACAGTACGACTGTAAAGAAATCCACTCATTTCACTCCCTTCCACATGGTTACGGGGTCAAGGCCGTGATTCCCATATAACGCGAAATCCCAAATCTACATGTCGCCATCGAACTCCTTGATGATACATAGCCTCTAGAACAATGCCTAGTACAACTTGAGCTCATCGACGAAAGTCAACAACAATCATTGAAACACAACAAGGCCCAAAAGAAAACGGTAAAATCATCATTTGACCGCCACATCAACCCTCGATCACTCACCTACAGAGAGCTATTCCTGTAGTATGATGTCAGAAAAGAAGTCCCAGGGCCAGGAAAGTTTGAAACCTTGTGGGAAGGACCCTACATCATCAAACATTACCTCCGATAGGGGGAATACATCCTAATGGAACTGGACGGGCTTTACCTCAAGAAATTATACCCATAAGGGCCAAAACAACCCTTCCCTTAGAGTGAACATACACAACCACAACCACTAAATGTTTTTCACCAAAAGACTTATTTAAAAGAGCTCAAAGTGCCACCATGGATCGCCAACCTAAACCTTATTTCGTATTTTCTGATGGAGCATCAAGATGGTCTCAAAGTTTAGCCACAACTGCCTGGTTCATCTACCACCCTAACCGATCGCCACTCTGCTCAAACGGTGTGTGCATCGACTCACAACAAGCAATCAGTTAGAATATGACACCTTCATCGGAATTATGTGTGATTCCCTCCATTAGGGCATATGCCATATGCATGTCTACGTCGATTCATAGTTAGCAGTGTCAAAGTTAAACCAAACATTTGAAACAAGAGATACACGTTTGTTTAGAAAATATTTGTGTGCAAAAAGATTAGGCAGACAATTTGACTATCTTACATTCACACATGTACGAAGGAGTCAAAACCAAACATTTGATCGAATAACTAAGAATATCCTAAACTATAATGCATCTCGAATAAACCATCATACATAAAAACTAAAAATATAGATATCCATTAGCATAAAATCATCCATAAACCGAAACAAGTGAAAAAACATGTAGAGCCAAAGAAAATCTCTCTCTCTTATATATATATATATATATATATATATATATATATATATATATATATATATATATATATATATATATATATCATAATGTGTATGTCTGAGTGCAAAAATAGTGTCGCTGGCCCAACAGCCAGCCCAAAGATACAAAAATTCATCAAAAATAAGGGAAGCACTCACATGGTGCTTTCTCCATGTAAAAGTATACTCTAGGGTGGTGCCCCCTCAGGAGGGGCACCTAGACCCACAACCACTCCTAGTGCCACCACTGGACTTTTCGTCACCACCGATACTGCCACCCAATGTAAAACAGGTCGATAGTCCCTATCGCGGGTCATCACAGTCTCCAACCAGAACTCCTTGAGATCACCCATAAATTTCCAAGTTAGCATCCCCTAGGTAAATTGGTCCACTCCACTCTAGGCATCCTCTAGAAATAACACCTTACCAGTCAGTTCCATGATACGAGCATCTGCCATATCTGCCCATGCCACCGCTGTGTCGGCACGAGCCCGCTCGGCCGCAACCTTGGAAGTGGCTGAGCTGCTGCCCTCTCCTGAAGGGCCAACACCACCACCAGGTCCTCCACCAGCACCTCCTCCCTAGCCACCCCTAGGTTGCCATATAGGATCGTGGCCAGTAAACTGAGACATGGGGTGACCATCCTTGCCAACATCAGCAAGAGTAACCAAAACTATGTCAGTGTCACTAGAAAAACACATAAGCACATACATACTCAAATAAATGTAGAAAACATAGAAAATGTACTTGTTGGAACCCAAGCATAACCAGGGGGGAGACCCATATCTGGATCCCCCCATAAATCCATCCCTACATATGGGAATGGTAAGAACATCTGTGGGTTTACCTTGAGCCAAGCCTCTGTCATGGCATTCCAATAATGCCCCACCATGCCACCATTGCCTCAGGACATCACCGGAGCCCACCTCCTCATATAAGGCTCCCGTTGACCCCCAGGTGGCACGGCCACAACTGGCCTCAATAGCACTACCCTCTCATACATAATGCTACAGAAAATTTTGGCATACGCAAACAACTTCGATCCACTATGGACCTTGCTAAGTTGTGCCACCATCCCATCATAGCAAAAATGGGAAAAATCAAAGAAAATCCCAGACCTCAACCGGTGTAATACTTTGAACTGTGGGCTTAATTCCCCATGTGGAGCCGACGACCTTGTAAGCCACAAAATCATTGCCAGAGCACATCGCTCTGCTAAATATTTCACACATGCAATGCTTATGCACACCTCTGTAAGAGGTGCCCCACCATAGCGACAACTCCAAAACCGCTTCAGATCCACTCTCTTGGAAGGGAGTGGATACCTCAGTGCCTTACCATGAGGCAGTAACCTGGACACAAAATACACATCCATCTCAGGATGGATGACCAAGTTCGTCCCATGCAACATGAACATGTTGCGCCTCCTGTGCTAGTGTCGGCTCAAATAATGTAGCAATCGGTCCTGTGACCAAAGAAGCTCATTCTCCATGAACTTTAGGAGCCCCCATTGTGCCAGCTGAGGCATGCCCCAGCATCAGTAGCCAGCGCAGTACGGAGCTCGGGCCAATCCCTCTCCCTCCAAAACAACTTGTGATCAAAAGAGGTACCCATCAGCAACAAAAAAAATAAAAAAATAGGTAAAATCCAAAATATTTTTTTGCCTCGGCTTTGCGTGCCTATTGCTCAGATAGGCGCTCTTATCACACACCTATATTTTACATAGGCATGCTTAAATCATGCTAAATAAGGGTAACAGAGAACTTTTAACACACTTATCGATGGAAAATGCACACAGAAGGTGCGCCTTTGGCCTAATTGCCCACGCAATCTAGGGAAACAATTACTCAGAATCCATGCAAACCCAGTTTGCACGAATCCCAGCGCCATCAAACTAAACAAATTAAAGTGTAGGATGTCATGGAGATTCCCTGGGCATGATATCAGTAATCCCTAGTGCTCAAGTTGACCGCAACGTGTAGAAATTTGCTGAATAAATCACTTATTCAATGGAGATTAACCTGATCACACATCAATTTCGAATTGCATGCATAACACATAATCTCTTCTACAATTAATTGTCACATGCGGAAAGAATAGAAGCGATAGCACATCAAATCATTACACACATAAACACAGTATGTATGGGGAAAGCTTATAGCTTAAAACCCCTCAGCTATTCTGTATATTAGATGGAGAGAACGTGCAGCAAATACATAGTACAAACTCCTCACAAGTACTCAGTACTATCTCCCAAAGATACACAAAAACTAGCTTGGTTTTGAACAAGTCACAGGTTCAAAACACACTCACTAATTTCCCTTGCCTCTATTGCGCAATCAAGGCTGTTCTAAATAGAGATCCAACTTCGAATCTCTCTGGCTCCAACTGCGCAATTGTCATTGGTAATTTCATCCAAGTGTGGTGCAAATCTCATGCACAACTAATGTCGCAACTGATAGCTAACTCAACCCTTTCATCTACCTCTTTCACTTGTCGCCACTGAACTGTCCATGCACTAAGTTAAACTAATGTGTTCTTTAGTTGAATAATGAGTTAATAATTTGTGAATTAAATAATATTTAATTCACACAACTCATCTCTAGTGTATTAGTCAGTTAAACTAAATACAACTAGTTCAACTAGTTAACCAGAACACCATCTCCATTAACTATCGCATCAACTCCACCGAACTCCGCCACTTGAGCTCGAACTGAAGTCAACCATGCAATAGTTCAACTAACCCATAGGAAAAGCGTAAATCCTTCTGGCAGCGGAATGCCTCACCTCCGGGGGTCAAACTGAAGTGCTCCAAGAGAGTAAACTGAAGTTTAAAGTCCAAATATTATTAAGGGTAAATAATATTTAGGACATTTATTTTAGCACACTTGATCTAAAAATAGACCGACCTAAATGCTAAAAATAGAATCCATATATTTTTTTACCAACATGACAATCATCCAATAGCATACGCTCTGGTCCATGATCCATATGTCTAAAAATAGACATAGTTTAAAAATAGACTTTCGACAAAAAATCACATGTGTGGTCCCCACCTAGTTTAGGTGATCACTTTCCAACTAGGATCAGGAAAGATGTTTCAGGAGGCCTCCTTCACTATTTCTTGTTGCCATTTTCAACACTCCCTCTCAACAAGAAAGGACTGTCATTGCATGCGACATGCAACTCCATACATTCGCCCTGCAACCTCCACAAGCGCCATGCAACTCCATGCATCTGCTCTGCAACTCCTCTGAAACTGAATAGGCTCCAAACAACTCAATCAGTCTTGATGCATCTCGAATATATCATCAAATTCTTCGACTTCTGCTTGGCCAACTGCACATGTCATCAGGAACCACTGCGTTGTTGAACTCTTGCACTTGCTGTCAACTCTGATCCGTGCTCTAGTATCCGACACTGTCACTTTGATCTGCCTGCATCACTCCAACTGATCTTGCTACTGCTACGCTGTGGGCACCTTGTAGCCAGGTTCAACTCATGAGATCCATGCCATCTCATGAATTTTTCCTAGAAATCTCCTCTTGGGATTATTCATGCATGTCGCCCCACCTCTCACCTGGTGGTATAGCTGCATGCACTCCCTCTGCCCGTCTGGCATGAAATTTCTCTGCATGAGTGGTCTCTTCCACTCCATGATCCTCTTTTGGCTGCTCCACATCCTGAGGTTCACTATCACCTGCATGCAAAACTTGCTCCCTCTCAAGCATCAATTGCATGTCTTTCTCGCCTGCATGCAACACTTGCTCCCTCTCAAGCATCAATTTCATGTCTTTCTGCTGCTTCCCAAGAATAGGAAGCTCTGTAGACATCCCATCTACTTCAAGTCTGTAGAGATTCTTTTCCCGAATCCCAACCTTCTTGACTGTCCCGTCGCCTTGTGCCGAAGGAAAAATTTTCCTTCTCTGAAGACAACTTCATACCCTTTATCCTCTAACATTGCGACTGAGATCAAATTCTTTGTTAAACCTGGTACATGCAATACATATTGTAAAAGAATGATTTTACCTGACTCCCTCTAAAAGGTTATGGTACGAATGCCGGTAGCATTGTATCGTCCACCGTCGCCCAACTCAACATGCATCTGGAGACCTTTCTCCACCAAGTCATTGAAAAGATTCACATCTCCCGTCATGTGAAAGGAAGCACCACTATCAATATACCACCCCGATCCCAATGCAATAGACACCATGCATGTGATCAATGAGAAGTCCAGCTCAAATTGCAAGGCAAGAGCCTCACCAGCTGCAGCTCCAGCAGCCTGCTTGTTCTTCTTCTTCTTTGGGCAATTCGTGGCGTAATGTCCATGATCGTGACAGTGAAAACACTTCACTTTGGACATGTCATGCTCTTTACCATCCGCACCAGATTGAGAAGCCTTCTCCTTGCCCTTCCCCTTCCTTGCTTTGACAGCCAAAGCGTAGTCTTCTTCATCAGATACCTTTGATGAAGATCCGTCCCTGGTAGTCCTCCTGATCTCCTCTTGCATGAGATCCGACCATAGTCGCTCCCATCCAGGCAACTTATCCCGACCATTGACACTATCCTGATAGGAATGCCAAGCCTTCGGAAGACCAAGGAGAGCCAGGTCAGCCAAGTCCTCTTCTTCGACAGTCACCCCCACACTTCCCAACTCATCTCTGCACTGAGTGAACTTCGTGAGGTATTTTGCGATGCTGTCGCCTTTCTCCATCTTGATGTTCCTGAGTCTATCTTTGAGCGCCAGCTTCCTTTGGTCGCTATTTCCTTAGTATAGATCCATCAAATCTTTCCACATCAAATATGGAGAAGCCTTTCCATGCAGGCTGGATACAATGTGATCCTTTATGCCCTCCAACAGGATCCTTCGACATTTTGCTTGTTTCTTTCGCCAGGCTTCCACAACAGCAACATCATTAGAAGTAGGCTTTGGAATCTCTTTCTCCATGAATTCCAACAGCCCATTATCATCTAATACAGCTTCCATGTGGTCCTTCCATGCAACATAATTTGAACTGCCTTCCAAGGCATCTTCTAGTCGCAAACCGTTGAAAGACATTTTCGTCGCGGCACCAAGAACACAAATCTGCAAATTCGAATTTCACCACCAGCTGATAACTCAATCACTTCTGATCTACACTTGAGAAAAAATTATTTCCAAATCAGAGATTGATTGCATGGGCTTTTACCAAACCTTTCACTTTCCAAAGAATGATGAATCCGGAGGCTATCTGGCCCGTATGCAGGCTCTGTCCAAGGAAATAAGTTTGCAATCACCGTAATAGATCTCGACAATTAACTTGGCTCCGATACCATCTAGAAATTTTCTGAATAAATCACTTATTCAATGGATATTAACCTGATCACACATCAATTTCGAATTGCATGCATAACACATAATCTCTTCTACAATTAATTGTCACATGCGGAAAGAATAGAAGCGATAGCACATCAAATCATTACACACATTAACACAGTATGTATGGGGAAATATTATAGCTGGAAACCCCTCAAATATTCTATATATTAGATGGAGAGAACATGCAGCAAATACATAGTACAAACTCCTCACAAGTACTCAGTACTATCTCCCAAAGCTACACAAAAACTAGCTTGGTTTTGAACAAGTCACAGGTTCAAAACACACCCACTAATTTCCCTGCCTCTATTGCGCAATCAAGGCTGGTCTAAATAGAGATCCAAGTTCAAATCTCACTGGCTCCAACTGCGCAATTGTCATTGGTAATTTCCTCCAAGTGTGGTGCAAATCTCATGCACAACTAATGTCACAACTGATAGCTAACTCAACCCTTTCATCTACCTCTTTCACTTGTCGCCACTGAACTGTCCATGCACTGAGTTAAAATGATGTGTTCTTTAGTTGAATAATGAGTTAATAATTTTTGAATTAAATAATATTTAATTCACACAACTCATCTCTAGTGTATTATCCAGTTAAACTAAATACAACTAGTTCAACTAGTTAACCAGAACACCATCTCCATTAACTGTCACATCAACTCCACCGAACTCCGCCACTTGAGCTCTAACTGAAGTCAACCATGCATTAGCTCAACTAACCCATAGGAAAAGCGTAAATCCTTCTGGCAGCTGCATGCCCCACCTCTGGGGGTCAAACTAAAGTGCTCCAAAAGAGTAAACTGAAGTTTAGAGTCCAAATATTATTAAGGGTAAATAATATTTGACTGTTCTATTTTTAGCCCGCCAGTCTAAAAATAGACTTCGACCTAAATGCTAAAAATAGAGATCCATCTATTTTTACCAACATGAGAAATCCTCCAAGAATAGCATACTGTAGCTCTCGGTCCATGATCCATATGTCTAAAAATAGACATAGTCTAAAAATAGACTTTTCGACAAAAAATCACATGTGTGGTCCCCACCTAGTTTAGGTGATCACTTTCCAACTAGGATCAGGAAAGATGTTTCAGGAGGCCTCCTTCATTTTTTCTTGTTGCCATTTTCAACACAACGATAATAACTACTACGCAGAATCCTCTAACCTTTCAAAAACTTATCAAGTACAAATGAATTGAATTAGAGACATATTCACCTATATATCGCCCTTTTCAAAAACTTGGGAGGACCATAACAACAGATCAGAAGGTTCGTTCTCTGAACCGTAAGCTGCATCATGATCAACAGTCCATAAATATTAGAGGCGATCCCACATAATTGCACTATAATAAAATTAATTTTTCAGTGCCGATAGGTATGCCCTCTCTCATCTTCTTTTTTAAAGCTCATGACATTTTCAATAATATTTTATAAATAATATGCTTTCACTTGAGGTAGTTGTTTCTGTAGGAAAATATCGCAAAGCATCCACAACGCCATCTACTGAAAGTTCCAAAGTAGGTATCATTCTACCCCCAGCATGATAGAGTTCCAGTAAACTCTGCATATCCTGACATCATTTCTCCATCATAAATCAACCATAGGGTCCTCATATTCGACTGTGTTTATCATCACCTCACCTTGCACATGATAAACATCCTTGTTGGTCGGTATAACCTCCCCTCCATGGCACTCATCAACCACAGTAGACCATATATCACAGGAAAAGTGACGCCATGGTGATACCACTTTAGTCTAGGAAGCACCTCATGCCCATCCATACACCATGCATAAGGTCAAGTTTATCATACAAGCTAAAAACCCCTTCACGGACGATCAGGTTGTACAAGAAGATCAAAATTGCAATACCATGCCTCGCATTTGGCCCACCATACCTCCACCGACATAATTCCATCAACGATATTTTTCATCCGCTCCATCAAACCTAGACATGAGACCAGCCAATGGGACCCCCACCCTCAGTAAAACACCTTCCTCACAACATCAATGAGCGAACACTTTCATGTTTTGGGGTACCCACCTCTGTGTTTTGTACAAACCAAACCCCATTATTTTATTCTTTTGGTAATTGTACAAAGACTGCGAATGGTGCACTACATCCCCCCACCCTCTCATCCATCTTTTTCTCCCGTGGCAGTAGTCCCTGAACACCCTTGGTTAGAGTATTACACTCGCACATGCAAGCCACCATGATATTCATAGCCAATTTATAACGACCCTGTAAGTCCTATTGCCTCTAGGGATTTCCCCATTAGAAATGACTATGACTGCCGCCAAGCTGCTTAGTATACTTCGGCCTTGGGCCACTAAATCCCCATCATTAGTTTTCAGTCACCCTTTTCCAACATGCTGATGTTAAACCCATCATATTTAGGTTCCCAACCCCTCACGTTGGCAACCCCTCATTCGGTTGAGGCTTCCTTTTTGTCGACTTTGACACTTATTTTCCAAAAAGGAAGCAGTACCTTGGATTACCCCTCTCCATTAAAGGGGCATCCTCAGGTGGCACTATGGGAGACAAAATTTCCCATAGATTTCACTGATCCTCTTGAAATTTAACTACAACAAAAGCTTTCATGTCAAGATGGTATCATACCTTAAATCCATTGCACTTTGATCAAATTCGTCGAAGACCCGTGCCTCCATAAGCATCTCTTTGAGCAATGCTTACACGGGAAGGTCCGAACCAATGCCTATGTGTACAATTCATGACGATATTCCATACCAATTTTATGCATATTAGTACCACATTCCACCTATTATCAAAGAAAAAGCGCCTCGAAGGACGTCAGCAGTTGTTGTCAGCAACCACTAGATCACTATCATATCAGTGATACAGACAAAAAATATATGTATCAAATAGATTTGTTTAACTAGCCACAACATCACGAGCATGGGACATGCCCGCCTCATACAAAATTTGTATATGTATTGTATTATATTTACTTACAACGGTCCTGTAGGACATAGTCATTCTTAGAATCAGTGCAAGGTGTTTTCAATTCCAAGAGTCACGCAGGTCTCTCTCTCTCTATCTCTCTATGCACAATATATAGAAAAGAAACTATAATTTATTTCGGCTATATAGTTCCTCCTTGACCTCACACATTAGGGGGCAACTGTTAACAATGAAAAATTTTACAAGAAGAAGATGAAATTATGTAATGTCAAGAAGAAGGATTTACAGGGCTGGAAGATATTACAGAGTCTGGAAAGTATTTAAAAATCTATAAGGTCTGAGGAAAAATCAAATTTGAACAAGTCCTAAATGCTTTTGCACGCATTATTCTTTGTGAAGAGCACCTTTGCACGCCTTATGGCCCAAAATGCATGCAGTCATGGGAGTGGAGAAATATCACTTTCCGGCACCACACAAAGCATAGGATAAGTGATCGCTCACTTGAAGCTGCCTAAGGACAGCCACCAACACCTCCTTAGATATCAAGTGAGCACACAATGGAATATTTGGAGCACACAAAGGAATCATACGCCTCTCTTGGGTCACCATCGACAATTTACCAAGAGAGGGAAGGAGGATTTGAAATCTCCTATAGAAGGCCACGATGAGATGAAGAAGGGGGGAACACATTGTTATGCTAGCTAGAATTTCCCAAGAAATACCAGTAGTGTGTGATCCGGAGTTGAAGATAGAGGGGACTCAATTGTTGGCCATCCAACAATTTTAGTCCACCATAGTAGAGAGAGAGGGAGACTGCACCAAGGAAAGCTTGGGATAAAAAAATCCTTGCATCGAGACTTAGAACCCATGTTCAAGGGTCCCTTTGGCAAGAGCGTAAAATTTCACTCTTATTCCTACCAGCGCTCAATAAGAGGGGCCTAGAGTCACCATTCGTATTATTTTTGTCGTTTGACTCTTTTCAGAGCTTGTGTTTACTTGTTTTTGTTTTCAGTTTATTTTTACTTTATATATGCATGATATTTCTCTATCTAGTATTCTTATGATTCTAGCTTGTTCCACTAACTTTCTTGACTCCACTTCTTCTTCTTCCTGTTACCAATAACTTAAGTGGGTATACCACACCCCTTAAGTTGGTTTGATTTCATATATACATCCACCAAACACAGTTCAACAGTAAGATACACATTTTTTAGCCATTTTTTGTCTTAGGGGACCATGCTAAGTTAGTTAGAGAGCTTCAAGGAATTTTTTTGTAGGTAAAGAAAAAAAATTGCAAATTTTGGTTAAGTTAGGCAAGTTCATAGCGAGCTCCAGGCTTGAAGCTGAGTTTTCGCTACAAAATCGTTGTAGGTTTCTTTCAAGTAAAACTTCTGCGAAAATTTCATAACAGAGGTGTATTAGAGCATTTTTTTACCTCGTTAGACGCAATTAATACCCTCCAATAATCATAAAAGTCAAATTTTGTGCAAAATTTGGATTTTGGAGTTTCCTACGAAATGGGTGCTACGAAATTTCCTGTACATGATTGTTTTAGCAGTGAAATTAAACTTCAATTTCTGATAAAAAGAGACATAATTTTCAAAATATGAAAGAGGTTTTTCTTCAAAACAACTCCATCCCCAGAAACCACTCTCTGTTTTTTCAAATACAATAGAGTTTGGAAATTATACACTCATCTTGGAGGCATATTTTTCATAATTTTCACTAACTAGTTTTGTGTGACAATTCTAAAATTTTACTTGGAAGAGGTCCAGATCAACATCCACGTGGCACGATGACACATTAGTCATCCTATACACTCAAAAAATTAGTTGGTTGCATTTTTTAAGGGTTATTAAAGAGATTTTTTCAGATATTTAATGAAATAAGAGTCCTTTTTGTATTCAAACTCTTCCAAACAGAAAATATCCCTAGGAAGTCTCCAAGTGATGTAAACCAATTTGAAATAGGTCTCCTAGGTAGGAATTAAAATCTAGCAAGGTGGAAAACCATTTGTATGAGACATCACTCTATAAATGAGTGAGTTTTTTAGTTTGAAAGGGTGGATGGATGTAAATACCAAAGCTACTATTGTAATATTTTTTCTACATAGTTAATATATAGTTGCAGAAGACTTTTGTTCAGACCTGAGATTTTGTTTGAGTTCTTATGTATTTGTGTCCTTTATATTTTGAATGTTACCTTAGGTTTCTCATACATATTTACCTGGAATTCATAAATTATTATGCTCCAACTTCCTTTATGTATCTTGTTTTCTCACATAATTGATTTATAAGAACTCATGTGCCTAAGCTTCCATGTCTGATACTTTTATGTAATTGAGTTTCCATATTGAATCCATGACCAATGGTAGCCCTCACTCATCTTCCACCTATAAAAATTCGTCTAAAGGAAATTTAAGAGTTAGCCATCTTAATTTTAAGCTTTGTTTATTGACTATCATATATTTTCTTGAGAGAGGTCACTCTCGTTGGAAGGTCTAACTTCCAACCCTAAGTGGTTTGAAATAGACACACTAAATTTACTATTGAGCATCCCAATTAGTCCCCATTTTGTGATAACATTTTGGTGTGTCTTCCAGAATATTGAAATTCATATCATCCGCGGTGATTCTTGTTAAAGGAACTGAGCTCTTGAAGGTAGCAGGAGAGCAGACAATTCGAAGGTTGTACTTCTACCTTGGTGATGCCATTCTTGAAGAATTCAGAAATTCATAGCTTCATGGTAAAATTATTGGGAAATGAGTGACTTATATGCAGATAAAATTTATTCAACGTATTCATGTGTGGACGTTTCAAAAATATATGGATTTCCAAATATTTTTCCCAAGGATGCATACCTTTTAAGTATTGGCCCTAACTTTGATGGAGAATACTTAAGCTTGACTTTAGAGTAGGTATCAAAGTTCCGTGAATTTACTAGGATCCTTACAATCAAACAAAACGATGTATTCATAAGGAATTTATATGATTCATTCCAAGGAAAGTGTAAAAGTTTGGTGGAAAGGTTACCTGTTAGATCTATTAAATCATTTTTAGTTTTCTGGATTATTTTCTTCAAAACATGGATGGAGAAGAAAGTGTTTATGGCATGCTCTCTTTCTGTTCAGTATTTCATAGGATGGTGCTCTGATGTATAAGTTGGTGAGAAATTGTCTTCATCCTTATCTCTTTATTTAAAGTCACATAAAGGAAATCCTAAAAATAAGATCAGATTTTTAGATGAATTGGCTCATGAGGTTAAAAATTCTATTGAAGATGTTGAAGCTCAAATTTTTTCTTATCATTGTCAAGTTCATATGTAGCTTTTTGAAAGTTTCTTTCAGCCAAACCAAGCAGAGGAGCTATTGTTTTTTCACATCAGGATGGAGAAATGTTTTGTTTTAAAAAATATATGTGATTACATAGAACTTAAAATATATGATGAAATGAAAAATGAGTGTGAATTTTTATGCTACGAGGATTTCTTTGCTCAATATTTTGAAAATATTCATAAAAAAATATCATAACTTTATTGATCCTGTAGCAGACTATATGGAGAGTTTTTTCAGCCTGAGTTTTAAACCATGTCAAAACTATGAGAAACAGGTCCATTGTTAGTTGCCATTATATTTTCCATTTTTTATTTTGTTGGTCCATAATAAAACCTTTTATTTCAGTAACTACTTGACTGGCTTCACTGGAATTTTCGTTTCATTTGATTCAGTAGTTTCTCAGCAGTATAGGGTAGGTAGGTGTTTGTGAATAAGCTCAATTATTCTGAGCATCTTTTTATTATGTACAGATTTAGTTTTAAGCTTGGACTGTAATTTGGTTTTGTTGCCAACCGTTCAAATTTGAAGGTGTGGATGACCTCTTCAACAAGTTTGAGCTCGAGGTGAAGGCCATAATGAATTGGAGAGGACATCATCAAAGTTATAATTTTAGTTTTCAATCAGGCATTAGAGCTACTTGTTCTTTGTTGCAACATAGCGATGCAACATCCCTATTGGATCCATCGTTATCCATGATAACAATTTGGTTGGTCTTAACTTAATTAGGCTGAGTTAGTTAGGGTTGAATACGATCTTTTCAATTTTTAATTTTCAAAAAATGTACATATGTGCGGGTATTAAAGGAATTCATTAAGGCGATAGGTGTCAATGTCAAATAAAAATTCCAAAAATATCTCATGCATGAGAAAATATGGTCATTAGAGTGAATTTGACACTTTTACCAAATTTCATATCAAAATCAGTGTAAAACAGTCAGAATTCGCTACGAACTTGCGTAAAAAATTTGTTTTTACAACGAGTTCAAGTTTTGGTATTTAAGTAGTTAATATATTTCAGAGCAGATGAGTCATCAAAAGATTTAAGGAGTATCATTGAGACACCTTTTGATGAAGATCACTCAGCAAAAAGATGACATGGTTACCAGCGCACCAATGATTCCACCCCACAAAATTCGACAAATGACCATCTCAACTAAGGTTTAAAAGGTCTTAACTCTAGTGAATCAGTTGGCCAACACCTCAACATTTCAATTTGGCTTTATAGAGATTGTGCAAGAAGAATTGAAGGAAAAGGGTTTAAAGATGATTGTAATGGATGACTTTGTTGTCCCTTGAAAGAGGGTAAGGCACACCTTTTTTGGCCATTTTCTTCTTGGGGGACCATGCTAAGTTAGTCACAGAGCTAAAAGCAAGGTTTTTGAGCTAAAGAGAAAAAATTGTAAAATTTGGTGAATTTAGGCAAGTTCGTAGTGAGCTCTAGGATTGAAGCTGAGTTTTCGCTGTGAACTCGCTCTAGGTTTCTTTGAGGAAAAAATGATGCAAAATTTTTAGAACAAAGGTATATTATAGCATGTGTTCACCTCATTAAACCAAAATAAGACCCTCCCAAAGTCATAGAGGTCAAAGGTTATGCAAAATTTGGATTTTGGAGTTTTCTGCAG
This sequence comes from Pinus albicaulis, assembly GCA_034641835.2. Classification (NCBI taxonomy): domain Eukaryota; kingdom Viridiplantae; phylum Streptophyta; class Pinopsida; order Pinales; family Pinaceae; genus Pinus; species Pinus albicaulis. The sequence goes on from CM076571.1 coordinate 849,131,912, forward strand.
AACGGGCACTATTGAATTTCCTGTACATGACTTTTTTAGAATTCCACTTCAACTTCCATTTCTGAGAAAATAAAAAAGAAGTTTGGAAATATGAAGGAGGTGTTTCTTCATCACAAGAAAATCTATAACAACCTCTCTCCATTTTCTGAAATCCATAAGGGTTTAGAAATTGTACACTCATCTTGGAGGCCTATTGTTCAGAATTTTCACTAACGAGATTTGTGTAAAAAGTATAAAATTTGACTTGGAAGAGGTCCAAATCAGCATGCACGTGGTATGATGACATATTAGCAATAGAGTACACTCAAAAAATTAGTTGGTTGCATTTGTTAAGGGTTATTAAAGGGATTTGTTGAGCTATTTAATGAAATAAGAGTATTTTTTGTATTAAAACTCAACCAAACAGAAAATATCCCTAAGAAGTCTCCAAGTGATGTAAAAATATTTGAAATATGTCTCTTAGGTAGAAATTCAAAGCTATCAAGGTGGAAAAACATTTGCATGAGACCTCACTCTATAAATGACTGAGTTTTGGAGTTTGAAAGGGTGGATGGATGTAAATATCAAAGCTACTATTGTAATATTTTTTCTACTCAGTTAATATACAGTTGCAGAAGACTTTTGTTTAGACCTGAGATTCTGTTTGAGTTCTTATGTATTTGTGTCCTTTAATGTTTGAATTTTATCTCAGCTTTATCATACATAATTACTTTGAATTCATAAATTATTATTCTCCAACTTCCTTAATGTATCTTGTTTGCGGACATAATTGTCTTACAAGAACTTGTGTGCCTCAGCTTCCATGAATGATAATTTCATGTAAATGAGTTTCCATATTAACTTCATGCTGAATGGTAGCCCTTACTGATTTTTCATCTACAAAAAATCATCTAAAGGAAATTTAATATTTATCCATATTCATTTTAAGTTTTTTTAATTGAATACCATATCTTTTCTTGAGAGAGCGCTTTCTGGTTGGAAGGGATAACTTCCAACCCTGAGTGGTTTGAAATATTTACACTAAATTGACTGTTGAGCAGCCTAATTAGTCCCAATTTTGTGATAAAAATCACCATGGTGGATAACGCCACAACTATTACATGCCATATCAAGTAATTTAACCAAGTAATGCTAGTGCACATAATATAACTAGCGGTAATGAACCCTTATGTAGATAAACCTTATAACACCATGGTGTTTCCATGGAGCATGCCAAATTCACAACCGTAACTACATATGTCAGTCTAGGACTTGGCTAGGAGGATATGAAGCTATAAAAGAAGGAACTCATGCGATAAGAAACATGGAAAAACATGTAATGTGTTGGGAACATTATTCCTTAGAAGAGGACGAACCAGAGTGTCTTCATACTATAACCAGTGAGGAAAAAGAACCAGGAAAAAAAATAGATAGAAAATAATAATTATAATAATTATAATATATATATATATATATATATATATATATATATATATTTGGGTATGTGACAAGTGGTATCAGAGCTGAAGTTGAACACTGGGCCAAATATGGACCACTAGTGATTATGGATTTTCTGTTGTCTGTAAGTTAAGTTTTTTAAAATATTGTTATATAACATTTTGTACAAAAATATGTTTTTTTTTTTTTTTTAATTATGATTCTAATGACTGGTTTTGTATCAGATATAAGTTACTAAAGACTATATAGTAACCATAATGTCATAGAGGGAGGATTAGTTTGTGGAACGTGGGGAGGGAGGTGATCTCCCACAACCACACTCCTAGATTTTGGGAATGATCAAGAGTTTGGAGCAGGAACTAGTTTAGTTAAGAACTAGTAATGAATGACTACTACAAGCCAGTAATGAACAAGATTGTTTGATAAGGGAGTTAACATGTAGATCTGGTCACAAAGAAGTGGGGGGTGGAAAAAATGAAGAGAAAATAGGTTGAAAATAACTCAGATAATTCTGAGAGTGACGAGGAGTCTGGAAGCACTTACTCCATGTATAAGAAAAAATAAGGAGTTGCAGGGAGAGTCTCACAAGATAAAACCTCCTACCTTCAGTGGTGAAAGTGAGGAGGATTTAGAATCCTAGCTCCTAAATATGGTTAACTATTTCTAGGTATATGACTACGAAAGTAACCTCAAACCATGACTGGTTCTTTAAATATTACATGGAAAGGCTACACCATGGTGGGAGGAGACCAAAAGCATTCACTTGTTGGATGAAAAGGCAATCTCATGGGAGAATCTCCAAAAAAAATTTGAAATCATGATACCTCAGTGAAAGGTATTATGATGACCGTGCTAAAGAGTTCCATGAACTAAGATTGGGATAACTCACCATAGATTAATTTGTAACAAAATTTTTGAACTTACTTCGCTATGTGCCATACATAAGAAAAGAATAAGTGAAAGTGAAAAGGTTTCTAAACTATCTACCATTGGTATATAAAGAAAGAATTATCATCAATTCAAGAGTCGCAATGATAACCTTAAAACATAGCAGAATAAATAAAAGGTGAAGCCTAGAACATGCACAAAAATACACAAACCAGCCTATCTAAATAATTTTGGCAAATATCACCAGAGGAACAAGTTTAACAAGGTTGGATAAAGTGAGCCCAGCGCAATCAAACACAGGGTCCAAGCCCATGAAGGTGAAAAACAAGAAGGATGTAGGGGGAAAAGTGAAAAAGCCACTGAAATGATAGGGGTGTGGAGAACTCCATCTGCTGCATGATTTTCCACGTAACCCCCACGTCATTCAGAACATATAAGAAGTGCATGAGGCAACCATAGTGAATGACATGGGTAAAATCATTCCATGAATTATGGAAACATTAGAATATCAGCAGGTTGAACATCAATCGACAATGATCAAAATCAAAGAAAGAAAAAATTCAAAACTCTTGGCGGGTGCAGTTGGCTATGAGCACCAAGCAGAAGGCAATTCGGAAATTAAATAAATTCCCCATAAAATTGAATGGGTATTCTACACACCTGAACTTTAATATCCTTCCCTTATGGGCCTATTACATATTGACCGACATCAATTGGTTGGAACAATAGAAGGATATTATAAACTGTATAGAAAAGACAATGAATTGCACCAATTTTCAAGGATAGTCCATTATAATATGAGAAAAAACCAAAACCTATTTATGTCCAAAAAATATCTGCACTTCAATTAAAATGAAAAATGAGGAAAGACTATCAATTTTAGATGGTTAATGTGGAAGAATTATAAAAACAACCAGAGGATTCTAGCTTAGAAAATCTTCCAGTAATCAGAGACCTTCAAGGTGTGCTTCCAGAGGAAATTCCCTAATTACCCCCTCATAGAGATATATATTTCTCTATTGAGGTGGTTCCAGGATCCACCCGAATGTCTAGGCCCCCCAATAGAATGAGTATGCTATAAATATTACAATTAAGGTTGTAAATACAAGAACTGTTAAGTAAAGGTTATATCAGACCAAGTGTGTCCCTATGGGGAGCCCCAATGTTATTTTTCAAGAAGAAAGATGGTACCCTTAGGATGTGTATTGACTATAGACAACTGATTAAGTTAACTATTAAAAACAAATATCCCCTACAACGAATTGGTGGCTTATTTTACCAAGTGAGGGGAGCTATCATTTTTTCAAAAATTGATCTGTGAATTGGTTATTATCAACTTCACATAAAAGACAAGGATATTCATAAAAAAACTTCCAGTACGCGATATGGGCAATATTTTCTCATTGTGTTACCTTTTGGTCTTATGAATGCCCCTGCTACCTCCATGTGCCTCATGAATAGTGTCGTCCACAAATATCTCGATCAATTTGTGCCAGTTTTCATAGATGACATCCTGGTGTATTCTAAGAATGAAGAAGAACACGGCGAACATCTCTAATTAGTGTTAAAAACACTAAGAGAACACATTTTGTCTACAAAACTCAACAAGTGTGAGTTTTATAAACCAAGGATTCAATATTTGGGGCATATCATCTCCAAGGAGGGGTTGGCAGTGGACCTAGAAAAGGTGCAAGAAATTTTAAATTGGATGGTACCTAAGGATGTATTAACAATCTGTTCATTGATGGGAATTTTAGGGTATTACCACAAATTTGTGGAATGTTTTTCCACATTAGCTTACACCATTACCTACCTTCGGAAAAGCGGCGTAAACTTTGAAAGGACACCCAAGTATTTAGAAATCTTCGATAAATTGAAATAGAAATTGACCACAAACACTATCTTCAAAATTTCAAATCCAACCAAATAATTTACTTTGTGCACTGATGCTTGTATAGAAGGACCGGGAGGAGTGTTATTGCAAGATAATGTTGTGATAACTTATGCTTCTAGAAAACTAAAAAACTATAAACAAAATTATGCATTTTATGACTTAGAATTAGCTATTGTCATACATGCTTTGAAGATGTGGAGACATTATCTATTGGGTAAAAAATTTGTATTAATTATTGATCACATTAGATTGAAATACTTCTTTAGTCACACAGACTTAAATGAAGGACAAGCTAGGTGGTTAGCCTTCCTTAGTGAATTTGAAATGGAAATCAAACACATCAAGGGAAAAGAAAAGAAATTTACAGATGCCTTAAGTATACACTCCCATCTTATGTTATTTAACATGGGTAGAGGTGTAAAGAGAGATTTCGAGGAGCCAGCCAAAGAGGCTCTGTCATAGGACCCTCGATTTCAGGAATTGCAGCTAAAAATATAACATAAAGGGATTTATGGGTATGACATTAGCCAGAGAGGACTAATTGTGTGTCAGCAGAGGTTGTATATTCCTAATGTTCTTTCTTTGAAATAGATGATAACGGATGAATACCATAAAATACCATACACAAGCCATCTAGGTTATTAAAAAATGGTAACAACATTACAAAAATAATTCTTTAGTCCACGTATGAAGAAGGATACAACATATTATTTGGAAATATTCTTAGAGTGCCAGCATGTAAACATGGAACATCAACACCTGCAGGGATTGTTAAAACCACTACCAATTCAAGAATGGAAGTGGGAAGTCATATCCATGGATTTTATAACTGGGTTACCAAGGACTAAATATCAACATGATTCCATTATGGTGGTGGTGGACATGGTGACCAAAGCTACACATTTTATTCCTGTGCAATCTACTTTTGGGACAACCCAGGTGGCCAATGTGTTCATGAAGAAAATTTTTAGGCTTCATGGAGTACCAAAGATGATAGTCTCTGATAGAGATTCAAAGTTCACCTCAAACATCTGGAAAATTTTTTGTGGAGGAATGGGAACAAAAATGAACCTTAGGAATCCATATCATCCGAAGAGAAGTCATCTTAAGTGGTAGCCGGACCCACACTCCGGACGGGATCCCTACTCCAAACGGTTTAAGGTCTAATTGGGACTTTCTACCAGGGAGATCCCCTACTGTTGGCCGTACAAATTTTCCCGTCAACACATCCTAGAATAACATACAAACCAAAATAACAAATCATATTTTGGAATACATGATCCACATGAATGTAATGGGTAGGCCCAAAAAGTGCGATTATTTTATGCACTTGGTAGAATTTACATATAATAATAGATATCAATATTCTATAAAGAGGAATATGTTGGGGATTTTTATGGCAGAAAATGCCATCCCACACTTAGCTAGATTCAACCTGAGGATAATCTTGTCCTTCGACCAAAGGTGTTATATGAGATGGAGAAAAAAATGCGCAAAATCCAATGAAGCATCAAGACAAACCAAGACCGATAGAAGAGCTATTTAGACAAAAAAAGACACAAGAAGAGTTTAAGGTTGAAGATCATGTTTGAGTGTTGAACCTTGGAATATTACCCTCAATAGTAGCAATTGTGCCAAGTTTGTGCCCCGATTTTGTGGGTCATTTTAGGTTTTGGATCGAGTGAGTCTATTGGTGTATTAGTTGGCTCTACCTATTCATGTTAAAATATATAATGTTTTTCATATATAATTGTTAAATAAATTTGTTCTTTATCCTTATCACGTGATTGAATATAATTTGATACAAGTGGAACCTGAAGGGGAGTTTATTCCATAACCACTTTGTATCTTGAGGTGGGAATAAATAGTGCTCCCAAATAGAATCATAGCTCGGGTGAAGGTGCAATGGAAGAACTTTATACCTCAAGATGCTACATGGGAGTGAGAGGATAGCATGAAATAATATTATCCAACACTATTGAGGAAATGAATGGCTACATAATAACACCGAGGAAAGTTTTTTTGTTTTAGAGGGGGACTAGGTAATATCCCAGATTTCAGATCATTGTGTTTTATATTTTAAACTATTTGTAGGAAGGACAACATACTATGTTGGACCTTATAAACAATTATAATTTTGTAAGTATTTTTTGTTGAAGAAATATTAAGAGAAGTTGAATACTAGTTTGGAAAAGGCGGAGTATAAATAGATACAAAATTCCAATCCACCTGGATAGGATGGAGTTTTTACACTTTCCGAAATCTCCCAGAAAAAACCCTTGGGGAGTAAGAAATTATTTAATTTCTTCTATATTGGAGAAAAATATCTAAGAAAACCCCAGTGAGGAGGAAATAGCACCGAGAAGGGGTAGGAAAAGAACCTCTATGGAAAAAGTGGGTTTTAAAGAAGAAAAGCTATGCTTTTGTCGAAAACAAAATAAATCCTAGGCTATGGGGATCAACAACCTAGAATAATGGGATGTTATTATGGAAACAATGGTTGGGGAAACTAAGCATAAAATCTCCTTCAATAGGAAAACAAGAGGTTGTTAGTTATGGGATGTGGAGGTATCTACTTTGGGGAGAGCTTGGAATAAAAGATTTGAGGATGGGAGGAAAATTTATCTTTTCCATTTAGTATGATTATTTTTGTAGAACTCCAATATCTATTCTTTGTGTATTATGTGGATTTTGAATTAATACAACATATTTCTTGGTTACATGTCAGGTATTAGAATAGTAGTGAACTGTTATAAAGTTTATGATGACTTAGTACACCTTAATAACTGGGTACATATTGTATATTAGCATGGATTAGAATTTGTTACAAATTTTTCCTTAGTGCGTAGTACATGCTACTGATCAAAATTATTAACTAGGCATGGTCGATAGTATTATTAAGGTTATGGACAAAAAATATGCGCAAGATAGTATCATCGTAAAAAATGATGTGCTAAGACTTAAAATATGTAGACTTCGAGGGGATATGCCTTTCAAAGCTTAAATAGAATGTGGCCCGACTATGTGATTTTTATTATAGTAAATTAACTTTAAAGAATTCTGTTGCCATCACTAGGATTTTGTTCATATGTCACTGAGTTCAATAAATTTGTGGAATAGTATAAATGAAAGTACTCTAGAAGTAGTCATTCGAGAGTATATTTACCTCTATTGAGTTGTATTCTCCTATGGTGGTAGCACTCTATTCGAAATCCATAAGTGGGATTGGAATCAAAGGTTGAATGTTCTCATGAAAAGGACAAAATGGGAGGAAACGAGCTACAGTACTGAATTAGACTAATGATAAAATGATAGTATTACATGCCCACAATGAATTGACATTAATCCATTGAAAAATAAGAATAGTTAATAAAATTTAGGATAGACCATGCAAAAGAGACTATCTAGGGATCCTACATATATGAAAATGCCAAATTGTAATGCAGAGAGAAGATTCAAGGTTGTCTGTCCAAATTGATATAAGAACAATAAGTAATAGATCATATAATTATCACTGCATAGTATGAATTCCTAAAACAAAGACTTATGAAAAAATGATAATACGCATAACCAACATCATTATTATTTTCTTCCACAATTCATACAAGTGAGTCATTGATACTAATTCCAAATTGAGTTGAGAGAAAAACAAGTAAGTATTCAAGACATTGAACTGCAACATAGATCACTAATCAAATTAGAGAGTTTGCAGTTAACCATAGACAAAAAACTAATTTTTTGGAAATTGAAATTAAGAAGGTACATTCATAAGTCCCGGAAACCATTATACATTTCCCTCGAAAGGGTTAAACAATATCTCAGGCCATTGGCCTTAGGAACCAGACCATATTTTTGAAAGTGAAAATGAGACCCTTGAACCTAATCATTTGACACTAAAAAATAACTAGATAAATTAACGAGGAGGATTTACTACCGCTAGGGTTTTCCACAAATCTAGGAGACCAACCTAGAAAAAAATACCCATGGTTTAAAATCCATCCGAAATCCTAAATCCTAGGTGTAGAGGAAGAAGAGGAGCTGGGGAAACTTACCTACGCATACCAATAGAAACATTGGGTTGAAAACATAAATCAGAGAAGAAAGAGGAAGCGTTTAAAACAGTATGATTATAAAAGAACAAGGGGATCCTTACCCTTGAAGACCTTCTAACGAATTGACCCCTCGTATACCCCTACACATAAAGAGAATATTTTAAATAAAAATAAGAGGGATAGCCAGAATTTTCCTTCGAATCTTGTAGGATTTAAAACCTGAGTAAAAAAAATTAGTAAAGGGAATATACAAATTACCAAGTGGAAAGATTCAAATAAAAGGCTTGGTGTGCCATCAAGATCTCTCGAATAAACATCGTTAGAGAACCCTATAACTCATAGGTACAAAAAGTTAGTGCACCATAGTAACAGGGAAGATTTAAAATGAGAACCATACCCTAGCCTGTGAGAGGAGCTTACCAATGAGGATTAGGGGAACACTTCGTTATTATAATGACATGCCGAAAAAACCCCCAAATTTACAATAAAAATAGTAAGCTATAGCTGCCAGTCGTGGGGTCTTACTACCGTCCTAATATGCCTGCAAATCAAAATTTCAACAAGGCATTAAAACATGGACTGGTGCTCGAAATACCATGAAATAGAGGAATGACACTAAGTAAATAAGAAAGGGAATTATATTCCTACATTTTGGGAATTAACAGTAGGGGGGCTCTGTTTTATTCATCGGGGAAACTAGTTGACCCAACGTTGGCCCGAATCCAATGAAATCATGATGTTAACCTCAAAAAATTAGTAAGAGGGGCGTAGCCCTATAGACAAGGTTTTCCCAATCCTTTTGGAGAACCTAACATGGAAACCAAACAATAGCTAGTGAATGAAAAACGGTTATTATAATGAATTTCATAAGACATTAATGGAATGATACCTATGATATTTCAAAGCAGATAATTTTACATGCAAATAGATCATCTTGGCCATCATGAAGTAAATCCTCTGCAGTTTTCCGAAATGGAAATGGAACCATGAGTGGAACATGAATCACTAGAATAAGGAAAGGTGTGTGAGGATGCTCAAACAATGGATAGGTCAAGGTGAGCCACAAACCCCTCCTTCCCTACTAGCACTACAACAACGGAGCCAATGAGAAAATATGTGAAGGAAAAGAGCTTAGGGTTTGAAGCATTTTTTATGCGTCGTAAATCATTCAGGATTGATCAATACCATCAATGCTAAGCTGCCTGGAGCCCATTTCAGCCCATATGACATGCAATAGAATTCAAATGACCATGCCATATGTCGCTCGAAGAGTGGGTGGTAGGTCCAGGTTGAGCGCTTTCCATAAATGCATGGCTGAGTGCTGGAAATGCATGTAAAATTATGTGCTAAACTACAATGTTAACCATAAGTGCCATGATGGATAACACCACGACTAATACATACCATATTAAGTAATTTAACCAAGTAATTCTAGTGCACATAATATAAGAATGGGCAATGAACCCTTATTTATATAAACCTTCTAAAACCACGGTGTTTCCATGGAGGGTGCCAAATTCGTAACCATAAGTACATCGATCAATCTAGGGCTTAGGTAGGATGATAGGAAGTTAGAAAATAAGGAACTCATGTGATAATAACCATGTAAATACCTGTAATGTGTTGGAAAAATTATGCCTTAGAACAGGATGAACCAGAGGATATTGATACTATAACTATTGAGGAAAGAGAACGAGGAATTTTTTTTTTGGGTATGTGACAAGAAAAAATTAGAAAAAGGGAGGAAGAGTGAAGAGAACAAGAAGAAGAAAAAAAGAAAAAATAAGAAGAGGAAGAAATGAGAAATATGAAAGAATAAGAGGAATGAAAAACAAAAATATGAATAAGGGTAAAGAAGGAAAACCGAAGAAGAAAATAAAACAAATAGAATAAGAAGATGTCAAAATATAGGAGGAGGCTCTCGCTAAAAAAACTGAACAAGATCTACCCAGAGAGAAGCATAGAGAAATAATAGATGATAAATAGTTATAAGGGTCCAATATGTAATTATATTTACGTCCATTTAACATCCCTCCTTCCACTCCAATTACTAGAGGTAATTTTACACTTCAAGAATTGGGCACCTAGAAGAAGAAGAAGAGGCAGTGTTGCATATCATGATGCTCACTTTCGATAAAATTTAGTGCAAGATAATGCAAGAAAGGTGAAAGGATTATGAAAAGTACTGAGCCAAGCCTATATCATTGGTCATAAAAAAGGATATTTTCATAAATACCACCATGAACCCCGAGATGATTAATTCCACAAGAACCCCATTCATGACCAAAACAGAATTGAATGTGACTATAATGAATAAAAGGGTGGCTGATCTAGAGGAAAATATTGTTTCTTTTGAAAAAAGGGCCATACAGTTGCAAAATTAGAATGAATATTTACATATGACTCATTCTAGAAGAAAAGAGTTACGAGCATCTATTCAGGGAGAGGTGACAACATTATAAGATACCATAGACGTATTTTACGAAGAAATGATGAAGAATAATTTAAAGAAAGTGGAGCAATGCTTTACTATCAACAAAATCCATTAAAATCATACATGAGTTGACCAATAAATATTAGGATGCACTAGAGACACTCCCAATAAAGGATTGGATAACTACAGAAGATGATAAAGTTGTAATTTGTATGAAGGTACATTCATATGAAAACTTGAGAAAGGATGTGGACAAGGTGTTAGCTTTGTATAAACATTTTTTGAGTGGGCTAGAATATATGATTAAAGTGCATAAGTTCCCTTCCATTGGTACAATAGCTGAGGTAAGGTCACAAAAATAAATATAATAGGAAATCCAAGCATTTCTAAGTCCTTTTAATCTAGTTTTTACTATGGAGTTCTTACACATTAGAAAGGAAACAATTTCCGAATATGTGGTAGAGCTTGCAAGGATGACACTAAGCTTGTGACCTTATTAAATCAAATAAATATGAATAAATCCACTCTACTTACAGATTCCTTTGTGTTACATTATTTTTTGGTCATCTAACCTGTTACTATTAGATGAACCTAAGTACACCATGTAGGACAAATTTTACCCTAAGTAAAATTTCTTTCATTATGAAAATAACATAGTAAACCACCTTTATGAAGTTGTTTATGGTCTAAACAGGAAACCCCATGAGGAAATATTAAATAAATCTACATTTTTTTGATTTTCCTCAAGGAATAATTAGTTAAACAACAATTTAATTAATATTCCTTGTTATATTTAACCCAAAACAAGGAAATAAATTAGATAAATAATTATTTATCTTATTATTTTCTAAGAATAATTATTTAAACCTTATTTAAATAATATTCTTTCTTAAATATGACTAAATCACCCTTAAATAATTAAATATTTCATTATCTATTTGATTATTACTCAACCACATCCTTAAAATGACAAATAAATCATTTATTTATTTATTATTTACAAATAAAGGGATTTGACCCAAGTCAAATTCCTTTTCCCTCGAACAAATATAATAAAATATTCCATAAAAGTTGGATCTTGATTTGGTTAATAATATTTAAATTATGCACCAATATCTAGAATAACTCAATATTTTGTTATAAATAGAAGGGTTTTTCCATTCATTCATCACCTTTTTTTGCCTAAAGATCACTTTGGATCTATACTTTTGGTCTGACTTTGATCTACCATCATAGTCATATTTTACTACCATTTTTGTCTGGGTTTTCTACACCATCAACAGAGAGGAATTTTAGATCTAAAGTGCTGAGGACTTACAAGAACCCATCCCATTGAGGAGAATTGGTAACACCCTTTTGTGTTTTCCTCCCAGGTGCCATTAATACAAAATTCATTCAAAATATTCTTGTCTTGTCTATTGGATGCATGGAGTAAATCTTGTTTTTCTACTACTTAATGTCTTTTGATGCATAGATCTATATTTTTGTGGCATTTATCTTGATCACCTAACTGCAGATCTAAGGATATTGGTAGGAATATTTTCTGTTAGGGCTATTCGCTATGCACAACTAAAGTGGTCTTTTTCCGTACGCTTGGAATTAAGATTCATACTAACAACTGGTGACTCCACACGGGTTTACGATTATGACCGTTGTCTTTTTTCTAATTGTTACATATCCAACTACTTCAAACCCTGGGATTTATCTTTAGCCTCTTGTTTTTTCTTTTCTTGATGTTGTTTTTAACCTATAAAACCCTAAAACATTAAAAATTATAACTTCTGTGTGTTTTCAGACCTATTCCGCAGGTGACAGACATCAGCCGCAGCTGAGACGACACTCTTTTCTAAAATCTTCTGCCGAGAGTGATGGAAGTGCAGGTTGCACTCTTTGGCCCAAAAACTAAGACTTGGACCTTTGGGACGCACCTTTTAGCCCAAAAACTGCGACCTTTGCTGAAAATGGGTAAAAAAACTGCGACCTGGACCTTTTGTAGGAATTTTTCTGAAAGTTTTCTGGGTTTGTCTAAGCCTCTGTTTAGGGTTGCCTGACCTCTATCTCTACCTATTTTTTACCTTTACTTGTTATTTTTCACTCAACTAAGTGGGAACCTAGCCCCCTAGGGCTTCAGTGCCCTCCACACTTCGTGGAAGAGTTTTAGCTGCTACAGGTTGTCTGAAATTTTCAGAGTGTTCAACCATTTTTCAGATCTGATACCTCACCTTCACATCCACTTCAGATTGGCTACTTATCCATCCAAATCACCTCATTTAGTTTTGTTTTGGTTTTCCTCTAGGGTCCACTTTGTTTCCCTCTAGGAGATAACCTTTCGCCATCTCATTTACAACAATATTTCCTTTGACTTGTTGTTGTTTTCTGCACCACTTTCCAGCAGATTTTGACCTTTAGATCCCTATCCCTCCTAACCTTACATCTATTGGCTATATTTTTGTGTTTTGACTAGCTTTTTCCCACCTACAGACTACTTGTTGAGAAGCCCGCCTTCATAGGTTTAGATTATTGCATTATTAGCTATTTATTTATTGTTATTTTAGTTTCATATACTATTATCTGGAGGTTTATTTACAGTTACACAACACACTTTTTATTTTTCTCTACAAGGGTCTAGGTTTAAAAATTAAAATTTACACACTTTTCACATACACCCTAAGCAAAAAAGGGCTTAGTTAACACCGCCAAGAAAAGACTCTAAAACATTGAAATCAATTGATCCTGCACCTCTTCGCCCTTGTTTCAACATTATAATCAGTTGATCCTGCACCTCCTTGCCCTTGTCAGTCTCTTTTTCCTTTGTGTCATGTTTGTATCATCATCATTGCACCACCAAGGCGTTTATCCTGGAGACTTCTTAGCCTTCATCCTCAGTTTCCGGCAAGAAGACTTACTCCTTTGTGTAGGATGCGAGTTAGTCCTCCACCGAGTCCGCACTCTGACTCTTCCTCTGGTTCATTGGGTTCTCCTTCCACCCCCGGTTCTCCTCTTGTCACCTTCAACATGTCTGGTTCAGGACCTCACGCTGGTGGTAGCCCTGGCCCTAATGATGGGAATACTACTAGTGGGACCGCGACAAGAACTATCTCGGCTGCTCCCTTACTCCCCTATATGGTAGGAATCAGTCTTCCCAATTTTGACGTGTTGATAAATGACCCTATACACCATGATGCTAGTTGGCCTGCTATGCCAACCAAGCTCCCTTCCAACATCCCCAAGTTTGAAGGTCTTACTGGTGAAGATCCTACAAATCATGTTCGATATTTCCACATGTGGTGTTCGTATAACTCTATTACCGATGATTATATCCATCTTCGGTTCCAATGTATGCTTATTGGTGAAGCTTCTAAGTCATATGTTGATCAGGCCCCTTCCTCTCATACCACCTTTGCGACTCTTCGCCAGGCTTTTATGTCTTACTTCTAGCTTCCCCTTCGTTATGACAGTGGTACCGAACTCTTTACTTCTTTCCGTCAATCATCTACGACCCGCCTATCTGACCATGTCCAGGAATGGTGGAGAAGAAAGAGCCTATGGCGATCCCCTACCTTCGAAGACCATGTCTACATGGACTAGTTCCTTAGATCTCCCATGTCACCTATCGAGAAAGATGTCACATCACATTTTCCTCAAACGGAAGAAGCCGCTCTCCAAATTGCGTTAAAATATGACCTAATCTACACTCAGTCAGGTTATGTTTATACCGTTATACCTGATCTTCCTAGACCCTGTGGTGGCAATGCACTAGGGGCATCTCACGTCGCCGATGGTATCGTTGGAGCTCTCTCTAATCCATATGCTCATCCTCCTATGGGCTATGGCTTTCCTCAAGGGGGGGCCAACACCTCCTACACTTTTCCCCCTCCTAGTAGCGCGTATCTAGGATACGACATGCCTCCTCTTTTTTCCCAACCTCCTATTTACCACACTATTACCAAACCTCCTTATTATCCATATCCACATCCTGGTGCTCCAGCTCCTCTAGCATTATCACCTCCTCCTCCCTTGCCTTCTAAACCCCTACAACAGCAGCCACCACCCCCTCAGGAGTAGGTGTATGCACAGCAAGGAGTGACTAATCCTCCTCCTTCCAAAAATAAGAGGAAAGGCACTCAAAATAAATCTTCTCCCAGTAATATTGGACCTAATCCTTAAAATAATGCTTCTAACACTACTAACGAGCAACAGGGCACTCAGCCCAAGCAGGACAGGCCTGTTCACATGAACAAGCCTTGTTCTTGTTGTGGTGTTTACAGTCATTACACACATGATTATCCTCGTTTACCACAGATGAAGCAGATGTGGGAATCTCAAGCAAAATTTCAAGGACAGCAAGCCTCCCCTTCCATCCCTCCCAATGCTATGCCTAGTCAGCCGACTGTGCTTACTAATCCTTTCCCTCAACAAGGATTTGTAGCTACTCAACCACCTGAAGGTCATGTGGGCACTCAACCTTTTCCATCTGGTACCCCCGATTACTGGATTCTCATGATGAATTATAAACAACCTATAACCGTAGACATCAATCCTCAAAATCAGTCCCGTCAATACAAAAAGCCTCCCACTACGTCTGTCCCCGAGCTGCCTCCTTCGGTCTCTACAAAGCCTCTTTCCAAACCTAATGGTCCCTTGCATATCCCTCAGCATAAGGCAGAGGTTCATACCAATATCCCTAACGGACCACTACACCGAAATGCTGCTTCTGGAAAAGATGTCCATTCGTATAGCATAGTAGATGATTTGGCACAATCTCCTACTGCCATTTCAATGCTGGAACTCCTCCAGTAATGCCCTTCACAACAAAAAGCTCTACTATCTGCCATGAACTCTGTAGATCCCTCCAAAAATTGATTAATTGTCTTTGATTTTGACCATTCAGAACATCCTCCTCTCTCTGCCTCCATCGCTTTCCAAATCCTAGTCAAGATCTGGAACAACAACATTTCCCGGTGCATCATTAATGAGGGGGCATCCACCTGTGTGATTTCTGCTTCGATTTGGAAGAAAATCGGATCTCCTGAGTTGGCTCCTTCCACGATCACTCTCCGAGCATGGGATGGCCACACCTCCCAGCTCATTGGCCTATTCCACAATTGTCCAACTACCCTTGCGGGCAAGACTGTTTGCGTTAACGTAGAATTCATAGATGCCCCCTTAGATTACAAAAATCTATTGGGTCATAGCTACACCTATGCGATGTTTGATGTCCCATCTACAGTTCATCGCAAGATTTCCTTCCCTCATAATAGAAATATAGTCACCATTGACCAGTTGACCTATTACGAACCGAAGTCTCAGACCTCCCCTGAGTCCATCATCTCCTCGATGGCCAATCAACAAACCATCGATCCATTGACTAGTGTCTCACATAGAGTCTACAAATATTCCTCATTGCTTGGTACATTCCCTGGTCTTCCTCCTCCTGTCTCTAATCCTAGCTCATCGAATGTTTGCATGATGCAATCCTCTCGTGCTGCCCTCAAGCGGCCTCCCTCGGCTAGTCAGTCACCTACTCCTAGCCCTTTGATTGAGCCTTCTAGACCTCCTCCACCTAGCCCTTCAGCTAGTATCCATGAGGCTATTTACACTCTTGGAACGGTTCCTTCAGGCCTTAACCATTTAGGAGTCGTCCTGCCTGGCCATTACCCCTCCGGTCAGATACCATTCCTAGCTCCACCCCCGGGAGTATACACAGTACCTATCATGGCCACCCTCTCTCTTCCTAACTTGACCTTGGTTCAACCGGTCCCCATGACTTCTCCGGTGGCTCTAGTGCCTCAGCCACATCAATAGGAACCACCTCCTGTTGCGGCTGCTTCGAGTAAGAAGGGAAAATCTCGCAAGGAGGCAACCAAAGACAAGGCTACCCTAACAAACCCTACCGCTCCTCGACCTCCAAAGTGCACCATCCATTGTGCTTTGTGTGATGTTTTCGGTCATGCCACCCATACTTGTCTGGAGTTGCCTCATCTCAAGCCCATGGTTAATGTCACGTTCCATGAGTCTATGGTCCTGGAAACCTCTGTTCCTTCCTCGACTACAGCTAGGAACCCCAAGAATATTCACACAAACAACCCTTGTGCTTTGCGTGATTTACATGGCCAATATACCCACCTCTGTCCCCGCCTTGAGGACTTCTGCACCTCTCTAGTGACAGCTTTCCAATTCGAGGCCAAGTGCAATGAGTCCACCGCTCCCTTATTTGCGCATTTTTCTTCGGCAAAATTGGAGGAAAAAAATACTCCCATTGACATTCCCCCTCCTGATGTCGAGATGACAAAGCCTCCGTCCACCATTTTCTACCTATCATCATCGATGAGACCCTTGGTGGAAGTCCTCTTAGAGACTTCCCTTGATTTTTTTCCTGACCTACCTTTAGCGATCACCCTGGGCTCAACATCGGTAGATCCTTTATCTACTTACTCTTCTGTCACCCGTTGTGACGATGCGCATGTGAAATTTTCTTCTCGTGATGATGAGTTAGGTAGCTTCACTGCGTTAGGTGGTCTTTATTCCACCAGTCACCCCATATTATATCACGATGATGAAATAATGGAAGTAATCACCACCCCTGACTTTATCTATCGCCCCTTACATTGAACCCATGCATTCGAACCACGTACACCTTGTGGCCATTACATTGAAACCCAATGTTTGGGTAAGGGGGAACCCATATTTGAGATACCAGGAGAAGCAATTCTCCACAACTCTCCCAGTGTATCTGGTCATTTCAACTCTAGTACCATTATTCTTCCACATTTAGAAGAACCTCTAGAGTCCCATATCACTTCAGATCACTGTAGGGATGATACCCCTCATCATTCCTTCATCTTACATCAGTAACCCAGTCTCTTAGACATTGTTGTTGACCAACCTATGGGTTTTATAGGAGAGCATCAATTCATTATCTCAAAATCCTCTCTTTTGGATAGTGACACCATGTATGCCAACCCAAAAACTTAAAGTCCATTTGTTTCATATATGTAGTACCAAAAAAATATTGGCAATCCTCCATTCCCTTTCTCGAACTACATAACCATAACGAAAACAAATGGGACACCACATCATAAAATGTGTTTAGATTCCCCCTTTCTAAATACATTTTTCCATGACCACGACATGTTTGGGGGCACCTATGACCCTAAACCATAAAAATCCCAGATCTCAGCCAAAAATAGCACTGAAACTGCCTTTCTCTTACAGGTCGCACTTTTAAGGTCATTTCCTAGGACAGGTTGTAGTTTTGTGCCCAGTACCTGCTACCTAGGTCACAGAACAGACCCCAAATAGTGTCACCTGACCTGTTCATGAGCTCTTGGTGCCTAAACTGAAATTTTTATCCCCTTAATTGAAAGAATATGGTTAGGTCTCTTACCTACAACTGACGAATCTTGATTCCTATGGTCAGTTTGATCTCTATGATCACTGGAAGATTTAGGGCCTTCTCTCGTCTCTACATTCACCACAGCTACACTTGCAAATAAGTGAATTTGGAGAGAAAACACTTTATTAAAAGAGTCACCCAAAATTTTTCTTTTGCCTACTGCGGCCAAACCGTAGCTCAGGTTTAGAAACCATCTATACCGTTGGAAAGCTCTCACCGAGCCCTCAAATGGGTATCTGTTAGTTTTTTTGTGATTTGATACTTCACCAGGACACATTTTGTCCACGAAGTGTCACTTCACCACTCCCCAAAATCGAATTTCTTCACTTGCAACACTTGAACTTGGGGCACCACTTTTCCTTCATACTTGTACTCATGTTTTTATGGTCCCCATTGGACCTTTTTTTTGTGGCAGTACGATCAAGTTGTCCTTGTTTAGAGCATCCAAGTTGAGTCATAATTGCATTCATGGAGTCTGTCTCGAGTCCCTTTGTATCCCGCTATAGTCCTCCATCCTTCATTGCTTGGTTCCTCTCTCGTGTCACACATTATGGCGTTTAGTCCCACTATCCCTTATCCCTCATGATATTGTGCCAGTTGCTGCCAGGTCATCCATGCCCTTTATTCTCTAAGAAGGGAAGTCATCCATCCGCTACTCAATACCCCCCCATTTCATCATCATCACTGGTGTCAGTCTATCAGTCGCTCTACTATTTTCTCTTCTACCTTAGTTGAGGATCCCTTATTGCCTCAGCTATGGTGGACCTCCTTCTGTCGACTTCAGCTCACTCATTCCAGAAGATAGGTCTAGAGGATGGTGTACCTTGGTTCCAGCTTCCACTCTTGTTCAGTGCCTCAGATCAGGCAAAGGGACTCCTTATTTCCCTTTGACTTGATTGTTTCTCAGCTCTAGCTCCTTTTAGCATGATCAAGATCCATATACTTGATGGTTCAATGATGCATCAGATGATACTGGTGATTCCCGAGTGTGTGCGAGATGTTTTCAGCCCTCATGAGGGGGTGGCCCTACAGGTAACCCCCCACATGCCCGAATGACCTCTTCATTACATCCTTTGATGCAGCTCCATATATTTTATGATGTCGGCCTCACGTAACTACAACACCTTTTTGATTGCATGTATCAGTCATATTTTCACAGCTCTTTCCTTTTTACAGTGGCATTTGGGTTGTATTTGTATCTCATGTACTTAGATATTATTGTATAAGTCCTGCCTGTAATCCCAAGCATAGTATGTATGTGGGATTCATTATCATGCGTTTACATGGCTCATGTTTATGCCAACATGTACTATATTGTTCAGTCCCTCGTTTACTGGACGCATTATTATTTGTACTTTGTCTCAGCGGGCATAGGTATGCCTCCCCCGCTGCCTATAGCATAGGTACTCAGTCATAAAAGAGACTTGTCGCACATGTAATTCTCACCTCCTCAGGTTCTAGTCCTTTAGCGCTTCGGTCTACCTTATATTTTTCTCTCTTTGACTTCCCGTTTAGTGTCTAGTGATTGAGTTCTTACAATGTACCTTGGTCATACGATTAGCTCGTAATGCTCGTATGCTGGGGGGAAATATGTTACACCATATTTTTTTCATCTAACTTGTTACTATTAGATGGACCTAAGTACACCATTTAAGACGAATTTTACCCTAAGTAAAATTTCTTTCACTATGAAAATAACTTAGTAAACCACCTTTATTGAGTTATTTATGGTCTAAAGAGGAAACCCCATGTGTAAATATTAAATAAATCTACATTTGTTTGACTTTCCTCAAGGAATAATTAGTTAAACAATAGTTTAATTAATATTCCTAGTTATATTTAACCCAAAACAAGGAAATTAAATAGATAAATCATTATTTATCTTATTATTTTCTAAAAATAATTATTTAAAGCCTATTTAAATAATATTCTTTGTTAAATATGACTAAATGACCCTTAAATAATTAAATAAATCATTATTTATTTGATTGTTACTCAACCACATCCTTAAAATGATAAATAAATCATTTATTTATTTGTTATTTACAAATAAAGGGATTTGACCCAAGTAAAATTCCTTTTCCCTCCAACAAATTTAATAAAATATTTCATAAAAGTTGGATCTTGATTTGGTTAATAATATTTTAATCATGCACCAATATATAGACTAACTCAATATTTTGTTAGAAATAGAAGGTTTTTTCCATTCATTCATCACCTTTTATTGCCTGAAGATCATTTTGGATCTATACTTTTGGTCTGACTTTGATCCACCATCATAGTCATATTTTACTACCATTTTTGTCTGGGTTTTCTACACCATCAAGAGAGAGGAATTTTAGATCTAAAGTACTGAGGACTTACAAGAACCCATCCCATTGAGGAGAATTGGTAACACCCTTTTGTGTTTTCCTACCAGGTGCCATTCATACAAAACTCATTCAACATATTCTTGTATTTTTTATTGGATGCATGGAGTAAATCTTGTTTTTCTACTTCTTAATGTCTTTTGATGCACAAATATAGATTTTTTTAGCATTTATCTTGATCACCTAACTACAGATCTGAGGATATTGGCAGCCATATTTTCCGTTAAGGTTGTTTGTTATGCACAGCTAAAGTGGTATTTTTTCGTACGCATGGAATTAAGATTCATATTAAAACTTTGAATTCGTTCATGTACATGGAGATGAACAACAACAAAATTTCATCAATATTACAAAGGAGTACAAGCTAAAACACACATACCTAGTACAATAATTGCACTAGAAGTCCCAGATCTCTCAATCATTAGATTAGCAGAATACAAACATATTTTTCTTCATGTAATTTTTTCAGTAGTAAATTAGAGGCTAGGATACAATAGAGAGTCATAAGGGTAGACAAAGAGTAACCAAATTTATATATATATGACCTTGTGAAATAATGTAAAGGACTTTTGGTTTTAGAATCATTTGTGAATATTGTTTGAGAACTAATAGATATTTTGGTAAAAGGAAGAATTTATTTCATGTTTCCACTTATGGATTTGATATCCTTCTCAAGTGATGGTGTTATGGATATTCAAGTTAATGTTTCAAGCTTTATGAGCGTTTTTGTATAGTTCTTTCATGTCTCATCCAACATTTTGTGATTTCTTTTTTGATGAATGGGAGGTATATGATGTGTTTACTTTGTTTCCATGTTAATGAAATGTTTTACTAACTTCATAATTATATCATTGTAGGATTGTGCGCTTACTTATACTTTCATGGTGTTATTGATCATGAAATTATTCATGATTGAAAAACCTATCTTTGTAAGTTGCATGGGTTTTGATTTGAAGTTCTTATAACACTCATTCTTTTGAGATTCATGTCCTCATATTATGTTGTTTCTATTCATGATGTCTTAGATGTTGATTTACCATAAATCACTTACTTGCTTTTTTTAAATATTTATTTTTTCTCTAATGTTAGTACCTCTTCCATCGAAAGTGAATTTGAACCAACATGATGGGAGCCAAGCCCACATACTGGATTAGACTCTTTAACCAAAAAATGTAGAGTCTAGTTAAGATTATACACCATGGAGATCCACCTGCCGTTGAAAAAAAATTCCATCTAATCAACAAAATATAAGTAAGGACATAAGCTAATAATCTAACATATAAAGCGTTAAAAAATATTGAAAACTTCTTCTAGAAATTATTGATAAATTATTTTTTCGTTATTATTTATAATGACAAGTGACAACTTTTTTAATAATAATAGTAATAATAGATAAACAAATATTTAATTAAGAATTCTTATTTTTTTAAATATATCAAATTAAAAAAAAATTAATAATATTCAAAACCTACTCCTAAAAACTACCAACAAATTATTTCAAATGACATATTTTTTAAGTAATAATTAGCATATTTGATGCAGGAGCATCACCCCTCCCAAAACTGAATTTGATTCCCAAGAGCTTCCAGAAGAAGCGATGTGGAAATATTGAACAAAGGATAAAAATTACTTTCATTTTTATGTGAATTTAAATGTTTATAAGCCTATTTAAGGCTATCATGGTAGAGGACGAGATTCCTTGTTATGTTAATTTGTATTTCTTATGATTTCCAGCAATTGTCAAGATGGTGGCCAATGTAATGTGATATTAGTTGGGATGCTGCCACGCCTAGAGAATCCATATATGTGATCATTCTTTCCCTTTTAATATATGACATGTGTTTTTGTATTGAATGTCTATGCGTTCTTCTCATGTTTATGGTTTTTTTATTTTTTGTAAAGAGTGAGGCCATGCGAGTTTCAAGGAAATTTGGAATGTCACACATAGTGTAGATGCGATGGAGTCCATCCAGTAGGTTGGGTCTCAAACTAGTTAACCAGTCAGAGCTCAAAACACTCACTACGAAATGAAAATGATTCTGACTTGGCTGACCTCTAACATGGATGAGGCCTATTTAGCTAGTTGTTCCTTGTTCTAGTCAATCATGGGTTCAACAAAAGGTCTAACATATGACTATGATCAAGTCCTCTTCCTATGGCATCACAGAGACCCGTGAGCATAGGATAAATGTTTCCATAGATGAAGCATGGAAGAGTGGGGAGGAGACTAAGCATGAGGGATGAGTAGTGGTACCAGATCATTGTGATAGGGTCAAATTGATGAGGGTTTTGGGGTTCGAATGAAGAATTAGTTACATCTCTAAAAAATTATAAAGGAGCTATTTTTTTGGGATCATAACCCATAGGTCCTAGAATCAAGGATGTTCATGGGTAAAAAATGAAGAACCCTGGAACCAACATTCATCAAGTGGTATAAGAGAATAGAAACAAGGGAAGGATTTTATCCAAGAGGAAAATTGCAAAACTATGGTTGTGGGTAGAATTGTCAAGGTGAAGTGAGAAAGTGTGCAACATCCAAGTGAGTAGTGTAATATTGAGAGGTTCCATAGAGGGAAAACTAAGATGCCAAAATTCAGAGCCAAAGGAGTAAATTCAATGAATTTTTAGTAAGGTGTGGTTGTAGCTCACTAAGCGAAACATGGTCTTATGCCTATTGCGGTTCTTAGATGTCAGTACTTTCATCAAAAATAACGGGGGAGACTGTAACACTCACTCTCTCAAGGTAGGTCTATGCATGTGTATTTTATTTGAAAGATCTACTTGTGGGTGTTTCTTGTTTGGTGAGAAATAGTTATACTCCAGAGTCTCCATCAAGGGTGGCATGCACCTTGATAGTATCTAGTATCAAGCGGTTGTGGTGAGGTATAGTTTTATTGGTAACTAATGTGTTTCAAGAGTTTCTAATACATATTTATGTAGGAATGAAATGAAATAAATATTTAAGTAGAAACATATATTTACAGTGTCAAATGAACTTCAATTAATTAATATCAAATACTGAGAACTATTTACATGTGGAATGGAAATAAAATAGCTCACATGATGGTATATTGTCACTAAGAAGAAATGTGATAGTTATATGCATTTCGAACTAAGTTGAAATTAGGATATGAGGCCATTTCATCATGAAGAAATAATGATAAACACTAAACATCCAAAAACCTAACCCTAGGAGATGAAGCGCCAAAATTTTGTGGGCCCCGTTGGTTCCGGTTTGTTCATCAACTTTTTGAGGTCATAACTTTGGCATAGAATCTTTGTTTTATGTGTATGATACCTATTTAAAAATATGTATCCAAGGAAAACAAATTTTGACTGTAGACCTCTATTGTAGGTAATGGTTTTTCTCATTTTCCAAAATAACATTTTTTAGCGCCTCATACGGCTCTGAAAGTTCAAGACCCGAAAAAATCACAAAAATAGTAAATTGTGTTAGAAATTAGGAAACTAAAAAAAATAATGTTATGGGGTCCAAGTGGAATATGTGTGTGGCTATAAATATCCACTTGGATCAGTCCTCCCCTATTAGGAAGAAATTATCCCCATTACATTCAGTGCCTCCATGAGGTGGGGAAACTTCTGCTGAACTTGGTCCCTAGTGAGTAACATTCCTTGCTCCAAAAGCTTGCTAGCTCTGAAAACCCACTACAATTGGAACCTATGTTTTTTAGTGATATTAATCTGTGTATCCATGATTTGATCTACTATGGCATGTTCAATGCAATATGCATTGATCTTTGTTGGTGTTAGCTACTCAGCAATGTCTAATGTGTCCAGCAATGGTGGGAGGTATAGATGAAGGTGGTCCACATTGAACACTAGGTGCAAGATAAGAAATGAGGGAATGCAAAGCTCCAATTCATTTTAACCCAAAACTTTGATGATGGTGTAATACCCATATAGGAATGTTTGAAGCTTCTAATGGGCTCTAGTAAGGCATTCCTTCTGCAAGTGAAACCAAAATTTGTTTCCTTCCTAAAACTTATGTGGCACTCGATGCTCATCATGACATTATTTGTATGTGGAATTTGATTTATCTAGGATATCATGAACTTGGTGGTGCATGTGATGTATTTTTTCAATAAATTTTTTTGGATTTATCAACTTCTACAAATTATGTTTATGTAGTTGCAAGAGGAATTGCAAAATCAATAGGACACAATGGTTGAAATCCCATTCCCACTTAAAAAGGGATATGGCTAGTTGATTTATGGAGAGATATTTTATAGTTTTCTTGCACATAGGGAAGACCCTCATACCATTTTCATGGATTATTATAGTTGTAAATTCATAGTATGTTCACTATCATCCTATTGAAAACCTTTGTTTAGCCATTATTATGACAATAGAATGTAGTCTAAATGGTTGTTTTAGTGTAACAAAAAAACTAGATGTGTGAGCATAATGCAATCAAGAACCTACTATCCTGAACTGATATAATGGTCTGTGGAATCTCAAATTATACCCCCAATTATTCGAAGAAAATTTGATAGTCTGTTCTACTATGAGTCTCTTCCTTGAATACATCTATATATCCATCTTATAAAATCTACTGACAACCAAAAAAACATAATCATTATAATTCTTGGTAGAAGTAAGGTATAAAATATAGTCCACACGGATGTATTCCCAAGGATTTTCTAGGGGCAGGAAGAGGAGTGTATAGGCCTTTCATATTAATGGTTGGCTTGGCGATGACACATAAAATGGTGGGTATAACATATTTTCGAACATCTTGTCAGATATTTTGAAAATAAAAATACTTTTGTAGTACTCCCATTGTCTTCTCTACATTGATGTATCATATGGCCCGACTATAGTGCAGCTCCCAAATCATATTGACATGCTAGATTAAAGAAATAAAAAAGGTGTCCTAGATGGCATAACAATACATCTTAGAGGTGGAAGTATGGAACTAGCTTGCCATCTATCAACATCTGGTATGTGGTGGAAAATCCTTGACCATTTTTATAAATTTGTGCCCATCTTAAGTATTGATCCCACAAGAGTTGAGAATAGTAGTGAATGCCACAACTAGTGGATGATTGAGGAAATATGTGACATTATTGGTGTTTCCCTTCTTGTAGTTAATTTTTTGATGAAATTTTCATACATATGTTTATTGTTTATGATAGAGTTAAATATGCAACTTCCATTGTATCTGTATAAACTCAAGAGTTCAATGATCTAAGTGGATGATCATCTCCTTGACCAAAATTTAATATTCCCACTATTGGAAATCATATGTGATGGAATACATATATTTATCTTAGGTGGAGTATTTCCAGATTGTATCATAAGGTGTCTTACTATGACAAGCCACCATATGCCCTTGGTAGGTGAGAAATGCACGAATAACATAGTTGGAGACATCTATCTCAAATTGTGCACGAGGTTTGGTAATGTGAGTGCCGCCACCATCATATACACACACACACACACACACACACACACACACAAAGATATAACCCTTGGTGGAGACATATATAGGTGTAGAGTGTTGGAATAAGGAATTAATGACCGCGGGGGGGGGGTAAATCAATAACAATGAGGTTCTCAAACTTGTTTTCACCATGTTTTAAATTCATTCCTCTATTGTTGGTTAGTTATGAGAGAATTCATATATAAGGAAAATGAGAAGAAAGATGAGATATTAATATGTACATACAATCCATCACATGAGAAACATACATATATTGACACTCATATTTTCATGCGGAAAGGAAAAGGGAAAAGACCACCATTTTGTTCGTTGTTATGATGCAAATTAAGCACCTAGTTAATTGCATCATTTTGTTTGTGAGCACCCACTCATAGGAGGAATTGACCCCTTTAAATATTAAGCACATACTTTCCAAGAGCCACCAACCTCTTCTGAATTCAGGCCACCACCTTCTATAGCCACTATTCTACTTTTCATACAACATTCAAACAAAAAAATAGGCACATGAAAATACAGATAAATGTCAAACTGGTTTTTGCAAAATCAACTTCTTCTCTGGGTCCTCCACTATTCCACAGACACTCTTAGCCTCAAAAAATAGCAACTTATCCTATTCACTCTACCTTCAATTTCACGGGATCTCTTCTACACTCTTTTTGAGTTATAAACTTGGGCTCACTTCTCTTCTTTCACTCACTCTTCTCTCTACACTTCAGCACTAGCAACAATACTCACTTCCCCACTTTATTGAATCGATGGAAATTGCTAGTTTTGATCCCTTGATGCACTCTGCACAATTTTTTCGCTACTGGAAGTCTCCACACTACCCAAGTTTACCTCTATATATATCCTCTTGATGCTATTTCATTTTATCTTGGTATTCTTTCGTTGTATTAATCACAAGGATGCTCTCCTAAAAGCTTCGCCTACTTCATAGTGTAATTCTCCATGCTGAAAATTTAATCTCAGTCCATCTACACACTCCAACAATTATTTTCATCTATAATTGATAGCGCAAAGTGCCTAACACTTACTTTATCATGGTTTCATTGTTCCTCTTTTAAGTCTATAATGCATGCATGGAATATAAGAGATTCCTTTCTTTCAACATCAGGACAAGTACAATAGTTATTCTCTATGGACATTGTCCTCCTTGCCTTGACACAATGATATTTTCATATTCCATTAACTCCATTAATCAACTCCTATGTCTTCCATTTAATCTCTATATTCCAGCCCATTCATCCTTTAACTCTATGTACTGATGTAACAGAGCTCCAATCATCGTAATATTTTATTAAAACAAAGTTATGATGTTTGACAATGTCAATTCATCTAACACCTTAGTTCTTAGCTTCCTTATCCTTTTTATTTCATAAGACCAGGTGTCATGACCAGGGGAAAAGCACTTAGGTGATAAGGTCTCCAGCCTCATCCTGGGAGCCTTTGTCCCTGTGGGTTTTTCAATTTCTTCCCTTCGTTCCTTTCTCTTCACATCCAGGCAACAATCTGTATTGGAGCTCCTTCATTGAATTAATTTTTTTTCATAGAGAAACTGAAAAGGAGTTATGAAATCTTGACTTATGATATTTGATCCTTTAATATCACATCATGGTCTCGTCATTACTCCACATTGCGCCTCCTTAGTGGTGAAAACTTTCACTCGGATTTGGCGCATTAGGCCCACTGAAAATGCCGAATATAGATTTCATGTTTCCATTGTACAACCATGCCATGATGATGTCATTTTCCACCATAGATCCTTAGGACCAATCGATTAATGCCATGTGTTTAATAGAGGAGAGGGAAAGAGTCATCCTTGTCCTTGGTTCTTCACCAAATTCCTTTGTATATATTTTCCATTTAAAACCTCAGAATTTTCAAGGAATTATGAGGTTTTGAGGTTCTAATGGTCTCGACCTCCCAATATTCCAATAATTCCTCTACTCTAAGGTTATGGAAATTCCTCTACTCCAGGGTTCCAATCAATCCTCTACTACTATGTTTTGATCATTCCTCTGCTCCGAGGTTTTTATCAGTCCTCTCCTTAGAGGTTTCGATTAGTCCTCCTCTCCCAAGTTTTGATATTGGCTCCTAATGTCCTCCAACATACAATTTAGCATGCTCTGATGTTCTGATAATTCCTTTGCTCCGAGGTTTTGATGGCCTCCTCCTAAGGACTTCAAACTCCTTACTTCAGCTGAGAACAAATTGTTATTCTTATTTTCATTTTTAGACTTCCACATACCATTGTATATCTTACTCAAACCACTTTCCACTAGAGATGGTATGATGTAGTCTTTGAGCCAATTTGGAACCTAAAAAAATCCTCTAAACTCTCTTTCAAACTTCTTCTTGTTTCAAGAACCTAGACTCCCAATCACCATAGTCATCATTTTATGGATTCTACAATAAGCCTACTACTATGGTGATTCTCTGCAAAAATATTGTACCAAACATAGGACTTCTCCTAAGATTGACACATAAAGCACATTAATGCAATCATATTCCACTACAAGTCTCCTTGCTGATCTGGTTGACATCAATCGGGACACACTCGCTGCCACTAGTCATCTAGAAAATGTGAACTATCCAAAAATTTGTTGGTCTGGCATATTCAGTATGTGGAAATACTTCATGAAATCAACTAATATGAGGTTATTTTCATTTTCATTGTCGATAATTATTTTCAACAGAGAAACTTTCACCCACATTTGTGAGTAGAGGAGATACTAACCCTCCTCTAGATATCTTGGCTCGATCTTTTGGACCTTGGTGGTGGTAACGGTAGTTTGGGTTCTACATTGAAAATATTCTTTCCCTTTTCAGTACCTGTGTCAGGTTTTTAATTAGAGTCAGAACATGCATCTAAATTTGAATATTTCACCTCGACCACCAATGCCTGCTTGGCAAGAGAGTCATTTTCGTTGTTACTGGGGCTCTTATGGAGCTCACACCATTTTCTTGGGTGCTTATTCATATTTATGTTTATATTATTTTCTTGTGGATTCGATAATATGTCTTGGGTCAACCCCCCTAGGCTCTATCCTTTATTCTGCAGTTTGGAGGTGAATTTTCCGTACTTGGGATTTGGAGATCCAAATTCTTTATTATTCTGTTCAAATTTCTACTCAATATTGACAACATATCGATATGTAGTTCCAAGTGATGACATGTCCAAGATATCCATCTCTGTATGGATGTATTTATGTAGGAAGTCATGCTACCTCAGTACAAAATTTCATTCATAATCCTTGATACCCAACTTTGTGTGAAGGGTATGGAAAATATTTGTGAACTCTAACATGTGTTGGTCCCTTTCCCTTCATAGTATAGTTCATTTTATCTACTTATATTAATAGCTCCTGACAGGTTAATATTGTTCCTTGAAAACAATTCAGAAATAATTCCAAGGGAGTACGACTAAAAATAGTGAGTATCCTTCTCGTCCCTCCACTGACAGTAGGTTTCCAAACAATCCTTGCTATGGAGGGAGATTTGGGGATTGAAAATTTAATACTTTCCATATTAGAAAAATTATGGAATGAAAAGCATCCCTCTAGAATATTTAACCATTTATCTATGACATCTACATTTATATGGCATTCAAATATAGCAATGTCAAAGTTAACTTGTACCCTAAATGGGGTGTCACCTCTGCAGTGACTGTTCAATGAAGATCTTGTTGATACTCGCCGAAGGATTTGGGAAAAAATATCAATCATCTCATTCCTTTGTCACTTGATATCCTCTTTGAGAAACATTTTGAAATGATCTCCTACTCCGCTCCCTTCATTTTTTTCTGTCATTGGAGGTTGTCAGGGTTGGCAAGGCTATTCTTGCAAGGGTTCAACCAGTTCAAGTCCTAACTCCTTATACCTCAACCTTGTTATGGACATGTGGAAAAACATAGAAAAGAGTGGACTGCCTTGATACCACTGATATAGATTTATGTAGGAATCAAATGAAATAAAAAATTAAATAGAAAAAAAAAGTTACAAAGTAAACTAAACTTCAATTAATTAATATCAAATACTATAAATTGCTTACATGCAGAATGGAAATAAAATAGCTCGGGAAATGGTATCTTATCTATGAGAAGAGATATGATATCTACATGCTTTCTAAAATGAGCTATAATGAGGCTCTGAGGCCTTTTTATCATGAAGAAAAAATCAGAGACCAGAAACATTAAAAAAATAACCTTAGGAGACGAGGTTCAAAATTCTTGTGGGCCCTGTTGCGGTTAGTTGGTACATCAACTTACCAAGGTTGTAACTTTGGCATATGATCTCTATTTTGTGTCTACGATACCTTGTTAGAATGATATGTGCAAGGATAAAAAAAATTGATTATAAACCCTTGCCATAGGCTATGGGTCTCCTCATTTTACAAAATAACATGGTTTAGGGAATTCTACAAAATAACACCATTGAGGGCCTCAAAATGGATTTTCAAGTACAAGACCCAAAAAAATGTCAAGAATTCTTTTCGTTCATTTCCAATCCAATATTGAAAAAAAATTATATGTAATGTTTCGACTAGTAAACTATGATGGAAAATAGGAAAATGAAAATAAATAGCGTTGTGGGTCAAAATGGAATAAGAGTGTGTCCACCAATATCCACTTGGGTGAATTTCTCCTCCTGGTTTCTTTGCATATTTTTTATGGTGCTAGATCATGTGGATACTTGGGTAAATAAATAGGCCCATGCGTCACGCCTCTCAAGAAATGAATGTGTATAAGGAGAGGCACTCATGAAATAAAATTTCGATGTCAACTCAAGGCTCATTTTTTCTCCCAAGACCTAGACGTGGTTTATTTTAATGTTGTACCTCTTGATACTTGAGAGAAATTCATAACTTAGAAACCATGGTGAGCATGGAAAGACAACCTCACTCTAAATCTGATATTTTATAGGAGGTATCGAAATAGATATCTGAATCCACTTATACCGAGAGATTAGGAAAAGTATTTTTCAAGTATAAAAGAAATAAAAATGTTCACACAAAAGGAATAAGGACAACCATGATCAATGTAAAATTGAGAAAAAATTCAAGGTTATGGATTGATTTGGTTTCAACAAAATAAACAATGGTTATATGTTATTGATAAGAATATCTGGACTCTATGGTATGGTGTTTTTGGAGTATTGGATAGGGTGGGTAATAATTCGTATAAACTTAGTATATCCCCATATATGTCCAGATAGTTCATAGTAGACATGAAAAATATAAAGCTCTATGAGTCTTCCATGTTGAATTAAGAATCAATGGAGCACATCTACCTACCATAATAAACATAGAACCATAAGGTCAAACCTGGAAAATAATACATTTTTGTAGAAGAAGTATATAACTTCCAAATAGGGGTATAATGGACTTAAGACTTTAGGTTTGAAAGGAAATCTTTTACGAAATGACAAACGGTAGCCCAGAGATAACGAAGAGGTAAATTTTTCTCATATCACCCAACAAAAGAATTTTTGGACCAAATTCTACCATTTGTTGTGATATATTACTTGAAATGATTAATTATATAGTTTCCATATATCTTAATACTTGTTAGGTGAAAAAAGTATAAGAATTAGCTTGGTAGGCCCATCTTACGAGCATGAACCATTTTAGTGACTTGGTTGCTAGAACCTTTGATAGTTAGTTTTATGCATCAAGCGGAACATTTTGGGGTCAATACTTTATGAACATAGATACAAACACCTTGATCATATTATATTCAAGTAATTCCTTCCAAAACTAGAAAAATTGTCTCCATCGAAGCTCACATGCTAAATGGTTTCCTCCCATATGTTGACCTACCTTATTGAAAATCTTGGTACTGAGTGGATGCTATGTCTAGCACCATTAAACATACACATGAACCTTATGATGTATAAAAATTATAGAATATTTTTTTATTTTTTAAAACCCTAAGCCTAATTTAAGGTTGAGGGATGCATGAATCCTAACTGTAATGCCAAACAACTTGATCTAGATTTATGTAGGAACACAATAATATATAAAAATAAAGATAAACATAGAGATGAAATGGAAATAAACTTCATTTAATTAATATAGTATAACATAAATATTCTTACAAACATAATGGAAATAAAATAGCTAGGGCGTTCATAGGCTTATCTCTAAGAAGAGATGTGGCAGCTATAGGTCTTTGAACTGTGCTACAATGATTCTCGAAGGCCTATTTATTGTTGACAAATAATGGAAAATCCAAAACATCCAAAAACTTAACCCTAGGAGATGAAACGCCCAAACTATGGGCCCCATTTGGGTAAATTGGTACATCAACTTCCTCCGGATGTAACTTTGGCATATGATCTCCGTTTGACGCACTCAATACCTCGTTGTAAAGATTTATCCGAGGAATAAAAGTTTTGGTGTGAGAAACATCAAATAAAATTACATATTACTCTCATTTTTCCCAAAAAAAACATTGTTTAGGGCCTCAAAACGGCTCCAGAAGTTCAGGACCCGAAAATCTGCTCAAAATAGTAAATTGTGCGAAAGATGAAAAACTAAAAGAAATAATGGTGGGGGCCCAAATGGATCATTCATCCCCCCTTAGGAAGAAATGGTCCCCATTACATTTATCTCCTCTATGAGATGAGGAAAATTGTGCTGAACTTGGTCCCAAGTGAGCCACTTGCCTTGGTGATGGTGTATGACCCATATCAAAGGGAGCAAAGCTTGCAGTGGGGTCCAACGAGGTGCTCCTTCTACAAACGTAGCCACCCTTTTTCACCCACCTGGAAGTTGTGTGGCACTTGATGTTGATCATGGTGTTGCTTGTACTTTCCATTGGATTGGTCCGAGATGTCGTGGACCTACTCGTGGACGTGCTGGATTCATTCAATAAATTTGGTTGCTTTATTAGCCTTAAATAGTACAAGTGTGGATTTTGTCTATGTGTTCACATGAGATATGACAACATCAGGAGGCAGTATGCGTGGGGTCAGATCAATGGAGTGATTGACCTAACAGTGTAGAGGAGCCTTTGTGGATGAGGAGAAAATGTCCTCATATTCCTTCACGACTTTTTCCATTTTTTGTTGTTGTGTACGGGAGCCTTGTTTCGAGGTGGTGGCCAAAATCTTCTTCTTTCCTTGTGGGCTCAAAATTGTAATGAAAATAAATTTCCTACTTTGGGAAACAATCTTATTGCATTTTTTTGCAGTAGTAAAAGAGATGGCGAGAGGCGATACTACCTTCGGTATTCTGTACAATTTATTTCACAAAGTAATAACAACAGAACGAGGCCTAGACTCATACACAACATGTCACTTCCACAAGTATGGTTGGCCCAATAATTCATAAGACACATCAAGAGGAGAAACATCATACAATACCTCATCCGTGAATGGCTTGAAGCTATATGGAAGGCAGCATTGCTGGCGAATGCAGAGATCTCTTTGCTGATGAAGCGAGCCTTTGGTATATGGTTGCGGGTGTGCTATGGTTAGTAAGTCGAGCTGCTTCACGACTTCTGCTGAAATGAGGCTATTTTGGCTTCGGCTATCAACAAGGAATTATAGTGGAGAACCCTTCACACACATCTGCGAACGAAAGAGGCACTCCCCCTCCTCTAGATCCTTGGGATCCTCCCTCTGGAGCTTGGTGGTGGAAAAAATGGCACTGGGATCCACATCAATGATCTACTTCCCTTTTTCATTGTCCTTGTCTGGCTCTAACTCAGGATCAGAACATGGCAATTGATTTGGGTGCCGTCAGTTCGGCCACTTGCAACTATTTGGCCCAACACTCGTTTTTGATGTGAGTGGGGCTGTTATGAAAATCACACCACTTCCTAGTGTCCTTCTTTAGATTTGTGTTATTTTTCTGAGGTTCCCCACTTTGAATTTTCCCCTTGTTCTGTGGTGTGGGGGTGCCTTTCACTGGCTTTGGATTCATGGATCCAAAATATTTCTTCTTCTGCTTAAATTTCTACTCGATCTTGGCAGCATAGTGATATGTCGTGCCAAGTGAGGTAATGGCGACGAACTCCATTTCCTCCTTAATGTATTTGTGCATACAATTTTGGTACTTAAGCACCAGATTTCTCTTTGAAACTTTAATGTTGAACTTTGTGCATAGGGTATGGAACAGATTTTTTAGTTCATGCACATCTTGATCCCTTTTTTGTTGTAGTGTGGTCCATTGGATGTACTTGTCCTCTTAGCTCCCCACAAGGTAATATTATTCCTTGATGTCATCTCGTAATGAATTCCAAGTGGGTGCAGCCAAGAACAATGAAGGTTCCCTCTAGTTCTTTTTCCCATAGTAGGTTTCCCACCAGTCGTTGACACGTGGGATGGCTTTGAGGAGTGAAAAAGTAATATTTTATCAGTCGGAGAAATCATGGACCGAGAAATAACCGTCCATAAAATTCAACCATCTATCTACGACATTTGCATCTATCTAGCCTTCAAATACATGAATGTCAAAGTTGACTTGTACCTTGAAAGAAGTGGTGCCTCTAGAGTGTCTGGTGGATGTATATGTGTCGTTGGTGGGCAGCCATTGAAGGAGTTGGGAAAAGTTATCCATCATCGTGTTCCTATGTTTCTTGAGGGCCTCATCAAGAAATAATTTGATAGGATCTCCTGCTCCTTGCCTTTCTTTTCTTCCACCATGGTAGGTCGTTGGGGTTTGTGAGGCTAATCTTGCAAGGGTTCAACCAAATCGAGCCCTAACTCCTTATACCATGACCTCATTGGGCACATCCAAAGAAGAACAGAGAAAGACCAGACCACTCTCATACCACTGATCTAGATTTATGCAGCAACACAATAATATACATAAAAAAGCATAAACACAGAGATGTTGTGGAAATAAAAAATCATTTCGTTAATATCGTATAACATAAATATGCTTATAGATATAATGAAAATAAAATAGCTAGGGCGATAGTAGGTTATCTCGGCAAAGACATGTGGCGGCTACATGCCTCTAAAATGTGTTACAATGAGTCTTGAAGGCCTATTTATTGTTGAGAAATAATGGAAAACCCTAAACATCCAAAAACCAAACCCTGGGAGATGAAGCGCCAAAACTATGGGCCCCATTTGGGAAAATTTGTACACCAACTTCCCACAGACGTAACTTTGGCATATGATCTCTATTTAACGTGCTCAATATCTAGTTATAAATATCTACCTGAGGACTAAAAGTTTTGGTGGGAAAAACATCGAAGGAACTTTCATGTTGCTCTTGTTTTTCCAAAAAAAAACCTTTTAGGGCCTCAAAACGACTCCCGAAGTTTAGGACTTGAAAAACTACTAAAAATAGTAAACTATGCAGAAACTGAAAAATTGAAAGAAACAATGTTGGGCGTCCAGGTGGAATAGGTGTGTGACCACGAGTATCCACCTACATCACAACCATTAAGGTATGTTAAATACTAGGGCACTCAGAAGATCAAGAATTATATTATTTTCATATTTCTATTATTTCATAGGAATGGGATATCAAAGCATAATAGAGAAGGTTGAAGATTATGTAGCAATTGTTTATGTTAAATTACCTTTGAAAATTCCATAACGATTTCCCTTTGTTTGTACTTGCATTTATTAACTAAGGAAAAGAGAGAAGAACATAGGCCTGACTCTCTAACTTTGGCATTCTTTTGTATTGGGTTCCTCTTATCACATCTTGTGTTGATTGATTTGTATTAATTAGGAGAGTTTTGATATCTAAATTAAAACTACAAAGATATATAATTAAAAATTATGAATTCATCATTTTATTAGGAATGTATATTTACAACTGACATTTTACTCTTATTTCTATAAAACTATGGTAAAAAACTATAATTAACTTAAATTAAATAAATATTTATAAATATAATTAAATATATATATATATATATATATATATATATATATATATATATATATCAAGTGTAACAAAAAAATTAATAAATTTATAATAATATAATACTGTATTTTTTTCTTAATATAATTCATGTAATATGATAAGCTATTCTTTAATATCTTTAATAGAAAGAATATAAAATGAACCATTAAAGAAAATGCATAATGGATGTTAAAAACTCAAATAAATGATAAATACTTTCTCATATAATAGATTATAAATTATTTACATATACATTCCTATATAATAAATCACATTTAATTAATATATTAGAAATATAATTATATAGTTTTATTTATTATCAAAACAAGCTGAACTGACAACTCCTCTTCGCACGTTCATCGCTAGCTGAATTGACAACTCCTCTTCGCACGTTCATCGTAGCTGAAGTGACAGTTTCAGCTAAGCTTCCATGCAGTGTCAACATGGACATACTTTATGGGGAGTTGGGCTTCGAGGCCATTATGGAGAGACAAGACCAACTTCGACCTGGGGAAGGAGTTGGACCCCAAACCAGACTCATCCTCCACCCTGGCGTAGAGTTAATCTTCCTCCACCCTTTGATAATCTCGACTCCCATCTCCAGTATGTCACCCTTCTAGAAGAATAGATTGGGAGAGACATCCATGAAGATGTCCATGCAGTTATTTCCTTCATGAATGACATGCAACGTAATCAGTGACACATGTAGGAACAACTGGACAATAATGAGTTTATGAGAAGTTAGGCTGTCTGAAGAGACGGTTAGCCCACATTGAGAAGCATGTTTGTTTCTCCCTCACTCCACCGCTATCTCCTCTCATCGACCTAGAACATCCATCAGTCGTTAATTCATGAGACTCGAGATGATACATGGTTGTACTCTGAGGACCATTTTGTATGGTTGGTTTCTCAATTTTTATTTTTATTTTTATTTACTGGAGAGTTTGCCGGATTATCCACAATCTTATGAAACAATTGTCGACGTTTCGATTCCCAACTGGGATCCATCTTCAAGACTTAGGACTTAGGACTTTATTTTTATTTTCAAGTTTTTTTAACTAATTATATGATTTTGTTTTTTACTAATAGTATGATGTAATATTGTTTTGAATTAATGGAAAATTTTGACTCAGAAAAAAAAATAAAAAAAGTTTTCGAATATTCAAATTCAAAATATTTTGCAATTTAAATTTATATTTTAAACAAATAAATTTATATCTCTCACAAATCTATGTAATATTTTGGAAAAAAGTGAACCAAAATATAAAATGTATAATATTTAGACTCTATAATCATGTTAAGAGAAATCTAACCATGGTACGTTTCGAATTTGTTTTCCTAACTCTATAATTATTGACAAAATTGTGTTTGTTTTGTCATTTAAAATGTGTAGACATAAATAAATTCAAGACCAGGAAAAAGAGCACTTAGATTATGCACATCTCATAGCGCAAACCTATCCTTCTAACAAATCACTCAAGGATTTCAAGGAAAATGACTAAAAAATATAAACTAATCACTTTAGGATTTCAAAAAAATTACTAAAAAATATAAACTAGAGGTTTTCCATGTTGTTTAATCTATTAATTCATTTAAAAAATTAATTTAAATGACAAAAAAACTCTAGATCAATCTAACTATTCTAAGTTTAAACTTTTTTCTAGGAATATAGTTTTTGTCCAAATTTTGGTTTTCATTTATTTAAAGTATATAGATTATGCATATTTCATAGTCGTGCTTATAGACCTATAATATATTTAAAAGTAATTTATAATACTTGTAACATTATAGTTACTTTACTTGCATCCATCAATATTAGTCTCTATTAAGGAAAGACAATAGAAAGCAATTATCATATTGATCTAATACAACTTAAAGTAAATTATAATATTTAACTTTGAAAAATAAATATTTATTTTTAAATATTATTAAAAAATTAATTTTAAAACATTTGATTAGACTAGAATCTAAAAATATAAATATAAACTTTGCAAAATACAATATTATGTGAGATAACTATTTCTCAAATTTTCTGTATATTTTCTATATATCATTACAATATACAAAGAATTTTATTTATTTAATTAATAAAAAAAATAAAAAATACGTACATTGAAAATAATATGAAATATAACTGATTGCTCTAAAAATTATTTTTAATTACATAAATAAATTATTTTTATTATTCACCATTTTTTATCTTACGATTTTTCGAACATCATTGTATGTAATTTGTTTTCTTTTCTAGGTTATGTTTTGATTGTTTTTATACATTTTAACATTAAAGTAATTATAATAAATTTAAAATAACATAGATTTTAGAATATTAAAAAAAAATTGTGATTACCCTTTACATATAAGTCACTTTTAAAATTTAAAATGTAATGGGTTCACTTAAATAAAATTAAATAGTAATAAAAATTAAATTATAATATTTAAATTCAAAAAAATAATTTACTTAATATTTAGATGACTAAAAAATGTTTTATTCTTAGGTTTTTGAAACATGGTTTAAAATAGTATTTTTTATAAAATTTATATTATTTAATTTTTAAATTAAAATGAATTTAAAATAGTCGTATATAACATTATTTATTTATATTACAATTTTCCATAAGCACAAATTTAAGCTTTAATAGCACGGATAAAAAGCGAATTCCATTTTTGAATGGTTAAACCAATTTTGAATTAAACTAAATCTAAAATAATTGTATATAACATTATTTATTTAAAAAACTAGCATATTTTTAAAACGAATTTAAATATTTAAAGGAATACTAAATTATTTGATATGTATAGGTAAAAGCCATTTTAGCTATAGATCTAATATGAGTTTAGAAGGATTAATTTTTTTAGGTGCAAATTTATTTTAGAGCGAAAAAAATAATGTGTAATTTTTTATTGTTTAAATTGTATGTTTGCATTGAGTGATTTATCAATTCATATTAAACAGTTTTTTTTGTTATTAATACATTTTTAAGTATAAGTCAATATTCATTCATATTATTAACATTTCATTTTCATTTTTTATATATAAATATATAAGAAGTTGATATCACGTATTAAAATATTTTTGAAAAGTATAAGATTTAAACATCCTCATTATATTTTTATTTTTTTACTTTTAATCACTTTACACGAAATTATAACAGGTCATATGGGAAACTATTTAAATATGCATAAAATATTTT
Organism: Pinus albicaulis; assembly: GCA_034641835.2. Classification (NCBI taxonomy): domain Eukaryota; kingdom Viridiplantae; phylum Streptophyta; class Pinopsida; order Pinales; family Pinaceae; genus Pinus; species Pinus albicaulis. Next base: position 849,170,907 of record CM076571.1, read on the forward strand.
TTTCCCTTTTTTAATCATAACTGATATAGTTTTTCTATTTAGAGAATATTTTATTTTTATTGTAAAAGGAGGAGGCATACTTACACATCACTTTCACAGTGGATTGTAGAATTAGCATGTCACCCCAATAAATATTGAAATATTTTAATTCATATTAAACTATTTTTTTAACATTTCATTTTTTATATATAAATATATGTGAAGTTGATATCACATGTTAAATTATTTTTGAAAAGTATAAAATTTAAACAGCTTCCTCATATTTTTGTTTTTTTTACTTCTAATCACTTTACATGAAATTATAATAGGTCATATGGGAAACTAATTATATATGCATAGAATATTTTTTTCCTTTTTTTATTATAACTGATATTGTTTTTCCATTTAGAAAATATTTTACTTTTATTGTAAAAGGAGGAGACATACTTACACATCATCTTCACTATAGAATGAGTATCTCAGCCCAATAAATATTGAAATATATATGTATGTGTAGATTAAAGTGAAGATTCTAAATATTACTAACAAAATCTAAATTTTAAGAGAATTAACTAAAAATGAATTATGTTTAATTATTTTAATATGTATATATTAAGATAGGTATCTATAGAAAATTTAATATGGATAAAAGGAATGATCTAGGAGATTAATATTTATTTTTAAATATTTTCAAAATTATAATTGTACGTTGATGAAAACATAAACTATATATATATATATATATATATATATATATATATATATATATATATATATATATATAAGTTTTTTATTTTCAATTGTTTTGGCTCAGTGTATTTGTTTTAGAATAGAATTGTCAGAATTTTAGTTCAGTTTATTAGGAGGATAGTAGAGATTTAATCTTCATGGAATATGCCAGAATATTCATAATAGTATGGAGATATCAAGGGCTAGGATTTATCTCCAAGTTAGTTATACTATTTTAATTTATCTATATCAAATTGATTAATTAAATAAAATGTCCTATCAACAGGCCATATTTAGCATGTGATATTGATAGGCCATGATATTGTAATAAAATCTATTTACAAGTTAAGAATTTTTATAATAAACTAAGATTGAATCTTCATTGTTAAGAATATTGTTCGATCTTCTAACTGTATATATTAATTATTTTTATAATTAATAATAATAATAAATTAGAATAAAATTATAATTTAGTTAATTGTTATGATGTTTTCTAAAGTAAAGTGAGATGTATCATAGGTTAAGTCATTTGATGCTTAACATTTACTCACCATTTATTGTATACCAGTATAGATTCATCTTAAGTATGAATCTAACATGAGGAGAGATAGATCCAGGGAGAGAATGATCAACTTTCTTCACATGCAAACTTCTTTAGATGTAAAATACAATGTGTTATTTTTCATTGTTTAAATTGTATTTTTGAATGCTAAATAGACTATATATAGGACCAAATAAAATTTTTACCATACAAACTTATTTTTTTCATGATATATAGATATTTCTAAAAAAATGATATATAATGTATGTACCCACTTGACATTAAAATACTTTGTATAAAATGTACATTGAGAGATTTTATAAAGAAAATTAAAATTCTCATCATAAATATATTATCAATAACCAAATTATAAGATTTAAACATCTTACTCATATTTTTTTTACTTCTAATTACATTACAACATAATGATTCTTTTTTATTATAACTGATATTATTTTTCTATTTAGAACTTACACATCTACTCATACTAAATTGTACAATAAACTTTTGAACTTAATAATCTAACCCTCATTAATTTGAAATGTTTTTAATAAAAAAAAATTATATTAATTTTAAATATCTCCAAATTTTAACTATTTATTAATATCATTTAATTTACATAAAAATTATCATCACTCGACTAAATCATAAATCATCATCACTGGATTAAATCATAGATAAGGTACCATCCATAAAATACTTCAAATTTAAGTCCTCGCTAAAAAAAATTCAAGTCTTCGCAATATTTCAAGATGCAATTTTTTAGTTTTTAAATATTTTGAAAATGGTGTTGTTAAATATGTGATTGATATCATAAATCACTAATATTAAATTTTAATATAACATATATATATGATAAATAAACAAATAAATTATATTGAAGAGGATGTATGGTAAATAAATAAAATATATGGAAGAGGAGGTTCAATCTAATCAAAATAAAGTTAATGGTTAATATTATTTAGTTTTTTACCAAACAAAATTGATTTGTTTTTATAAATTGAAAAAAAAAAAAGACAATTAGGGTGCTGGTAGGGTTTTTCCGAGTTCTCATCAGAAATTAAGTTGTTTAGTTTGATTGGAAATGTGATAATATATTTAAGAATGCAAATATTTAATTTCGAATGGTTTTAGGGGATTTATTGTTTATAATTAATTGTTTAGTTTTATTGGAAATGTGGTAATATATTTAAGGATGAAAATATCTAATTTCTAATGGTTTCAAGGGATTTATTGTTTATAACTAAAATTGTTGCCGGTGGAATAAAGTTGTTTAGTTTAACTAGGAATTAAATAAGGTTCGATGGTTAGCTCACTCAAAATCCATTAACTATGGCCATCAACATCAAACCAAATGTAAATCCCAAGGGGCTCATCATTCAAGTTATCAACTAGCATCATTATCGGAGTAAGAAAGTGGTATGGGTTATCCATCCTTGTTACTACATGTGGCTCCATTTCTATATATTCGAGACAATGGAGAGAATTCCTCCAAGGAATCTGGGAAAATGGAATATTTTTGTTAAATGTGGAGTTATCTAGGCTTGCTAGAGGTTTATTCATGGTGGTGCATTATTGCATGAGATATGAGTTATGGATGCTTAGTGTTAGGTTCATATATTTTTATCTCTCTCAACTAAGTTTATGTTTCCCGAGTGCGAGAAGACCCATTCAAAGGGATTTTGACAAAAAATTTGTCAAATGTCATTTTTTTTTTTATTCAATTTTTTTTTTATCAATTTTACAAATTTAGGTATCTTGAAATAAAAATTAAAAAAAAAAAAAAAAATTGGTTCATCATTTTTCTTTCTTTTTAACAATTTTACAAATTTAAGTATCTTGAAATAAAAAAAAATTACATATAATTACAAGTGTTTTTAAAAAAAATATTTGGTTTGAAGGGAAAGATTTATTAGTTTTATTTTGAGTTGTGATTGATTTGATTTTATAATTATTTTCTCTCTTGTAGATATTTTTCTTAGGAATCACTTTTTGAGGGATGTGTCTATAACAAATCATATAAGTAGATATAGTGGCTTTGAAGGAGTTTTTTCAAGTATTTTGTAGGTAGGAGGGGACAAACCAATCCATTAAAATGTTGGAAGTTAATGCATACATCCCATATTTGAGAAGTTGGTTTGTGATGGTTGAGAAATTCTCTTAAGCTCTCTCTCTAAATTAGGAATAAGTTCGATCTCAGAAACTATATTTAATAGAGTAATTTGAATGTAATCTGTTTGTGAGTATGTTTACACATACACCATTTGTGTGTAATATATGAGTGTTTTTTTCAGTTTATGAGTGACTTATAGTTATTTTTATCATGATATCAAAGCATAGGATAAGAGGCCTGTGTGTTGTGAGGCTAAGTCCTTGGAGAAGAAGACTACAAACTAATTTCCTATGCTGAATTCTAATATTTTGCAGCATCACTGGGTGGGGATCCATTTGTGATCAGTTTTTTCAAATGGAGTGTTACACCATTTTTTGGTCATCTAACCCATTATCGTTAGATGAACCCAAGTACACCATGTAAGACCAATTTTACCCCAAGTAAAATCGCTTTCACCACATTTGTTTACATTTCTTGGTCATATTTAACCCAAAACAAGGTGATCAATTAAATAAATCATTATTTATTTAATTATTTCCTACGAATAAGTTATTTAAATCACTATTTAAATACTATTCCTAGTTAAATTTGACTAAATCATTTTTTATAATTAAATAAACCATTATTTATTTAATTATATTCCCCTCATCTCCCTTAAATAATAAATAAATCATTTATTTATTTATTATTTATAAATAAAGGAATTGACACAAGTCAAAAACCCTTTTCCCTCCAACAAATATAATAAAATATTCCTAAAGGGTGATTCTAGAATGTGATTAATAATATTTTATTCATGCACCAAGTTCTAAAACACCCCAATATTTTGTTATAAATAGAAGGGTTTTCCCCATTCATTAGTCACCTCCATTGCATTAGATCACACTAGATCTACTCTTGGTCACCAATTTCATTTGTTTGCATTTTGAACTCCCATTGAGTTCCATGTTTGCTAGGGTTTTCCACATTAACCAAATAGAGGAATTTTAGATCTGAAACACTAAGGACTTCCAAGAACCCATCCCACTGAGGAGAACTGGAAAACACCTTTCTTTTTTTCCTCTCAGGTGCCCCATTCTTTAATATAATATAAGATTATTTTTATACATTGTTCTTGTCTTGTTCATTGGATGCATGGAGCTATTTTACATTTTATCTGCTTAATGTCTTTTATGCTTAGATCTAATTTTATGCAGCAAACTTAAAGATATTTTGCAGCCATACTTATTGTTAGGGCTACTTGATATGCATAGCTAAAGTAATCTTTTATGACGAAAGAATCATACTAACAATTGGCGACTCCACACGGGTTTTCTTTTGCGACCACTGTCATTTTCTATCTTCCTGCATATCCAGCTGTTTCAGACCCTAGGGTTTCTCTTCCATTTTTTATTTTTTCCATTTTTATGCTAGTTTCCCCTTTAAAACCCTCAAACATTCAAATTTCTAACTTTCGTGTGTTTCTGGCCTTTTTGCACAGGTGACCGACATCAGCCGCTGCTAAGACCACAAAATTTTCTGAAATTTGCCGCCGCCAGACCCGGATCTGCAGGTCGCACTTATCGGCCCAAAAAGTGTGACCTGGCCTTGAGGTCGCACTTTTCTACCTTAAATCTGCGACCTGGCCTGAAAACAGGCCCAAACCTGCGACCTGCAATTTTTTCTGCAATCTGCCAGCACTTTTTCTGGGATTTACTGAAGCTTATGTCAGGGTTTCCTAGCCTCTGTCTCCACCTGTTCAGACCTATTGCTAATCTATTTCACTCACCTAAGTGGGACTCTTGTCCCTTAGGGCTTCAGTTCCGTCCACCTTTTGTGGGAGAGTTTGTTGTTGTTTCCAGACGTCTGAGTTTCCAGAAGTTTCAGCCTTATTTCAGATCTGATACCTCCCATTCAGATCCTCACAGGTTAGCTCTTCTTCCCTTTCTATACACTGCCTTTCGCTTTTTTTAAGGTTCATCTCTAGGGTCACTCACTTGGCCCCCTCTTTTAGCTAATCTCCTATTTTCTAGCAGCAACCTTGCCCCTACCTCTTTGCTGCTTTTTGCACCACTTTCCAGCAGATTTCTCTATTAGATCCCAGTACCTCCAGACCTTAGATCTATTAATCTCTTGTTAGCGTGCTCTACCCCTTCTAGAATAGTTTTGAGAGACCCACCTTCTTGGGTTTGATTGCTGCCCTTTTAGTTGCTCATTTCCTGTTCTTTCAGTCTTATTTACTACAGATTTCTTTTCCACTACGCAACACACTTTTTCTTTTACTCTCAAAACGTCTGGGTTTAATCAATTAAAATTAATGCACACCACACACTGACCCTAAGTGAAGAAGAGCTTGGTTAACACCGCCTGGCAAAGACTCTAAAATTAATCAACACTGCACCTCCTTGCCCTTGTCGCGTCTTTCTTTTGCACCTTGCTGCCCTTGTCGGTCTTTCTTCTTCCCGTCATCATTGCGCCTCCAAGGCGTTTCTCCCGGTGACTTCTTGGCCTTCATCCTCAATTTCCGGTTGGTCGACTTCCTCCTTCCTATCGTCATCGAGTAAGTCCTCCCCCGAGTCTGCACTCCGACTCTTCCTCTGATTGTTCGGATTCTCCCCGTCCTTATGGTTCTCCCCACTTTACCTCCACCATGTCTAGTTCTGGACCTAGCCCTAACCCCAGTTGTACTGCTGGGTCCACTTCCAGTGGAACCATTACGGGACCTACCTCGGTTGCCCCATTACTTCCGTATATGGCCGGTCTCAGTCTCCCCGACTTCAATCAGCTTATCAATGATCCTATCCACCACGATGTCAGTTGGCCTGCTATGCCAACCAAGCTCCCCTCCGACATTCCCAAGTTCGAAGGCCTTGCTAGTGAAGATCCCTACAATCATATCCGATATTTCCACATGTGGTGCTCCTCCAATTCCATCACCGATGACTCCATTCATCCTCGTTTATTCCAACGCACCCTCACCGGCGAAGCATCCAAATGGTATGTTGGTCAAGCCACCTCTTCCCATACCACTTTTGCAACCATTGCCTAAGCCTTTTTGTCTTATTTCCAGCTCCCTCTCCGATACGACACTGGCACTGAACTATTGACCTCCTTTCAGCAATCCTCTTCAACACGTCTCTCCGCTCATGTCCAGGAGTGGTGAAGACGACGAAGCTTATGCCTTTCTCCCCCCTTTGAAGATCATGTTTACATGGATTGGTTCCTTCGCTCTCTCTTACCTCCCATTGGCAAAGACGTCGCCTCCCATTTCCCCCAAACCGAAGAAGCTGCCCTTCAAATCGCCTTAAAATATGACCTTATCTATGCCCAGTCTGGTTATGTTTATACTGTCCTTCCTGATCTCCCCAAGCCCGGGGGCACTAACGCCTCCGGGACCTCTCACTCTGCCGACGGTCTCATCGGAGCCATGTCTCATACCTCTGCTCCACCTCTTATGCCCTATGTTTTTCCTCCCAGCGGTGCCAGCACCTCCAGCACCTTTCCCCATCCCGGTAACATGTATCCAAGCTTTGGCATGCCTCCTGCTTTTTCCCACTCTCCTGCTTACCTCAATATTGCCCATTCTCACCCTTACCCTTATCCGCCGCCTGGTGTCCCAGCTCCTCCAGAATTTGGCCCTCCTGCTCCCTTGCCTCCTCCACCCCCACAGCCGCACTTACTACCCCCTCCAGGGCATGTATTTGTGCAACACGGTGCGTCTACTCCTCCTTATCAACGGCAGAGGAGAGGCAATCAATCCGCCTCTGGTAATCGTGGACCCAATCCTTCTAGCATTGACTCGAACACTGCTACCCAGCCCCAGGGCTCCCAAGCTAAGCAGGACAGGCCACTTCGGGTAATGAGGTGGCATTTACCTGTGTAATGTTCGTTTCGGTTTGGAAACAACTCGGATCCCCTGAGCTGGCCCCTTCCACCATCACCCTCCATGCGTGGGATGGCCATGCCTCCCAACCCATTCATCTTTTTCGTAACTACCCTATCACCCTTGCCGGTAAGACTGTCTGTGTCGATGTTGAAGTTATCGATGCCCCTCTCGACTACAACATCTTTTTGGGGTGTAGTTACACCTATGCCATGTCTATCGTCCCATCCACAGTCCACCGAAAGATGTTTTTCCCTCATAATGGCAAGATCGTCACCATTGACCAATTGTCGTATCATGAACCTAAATCTCAGACCTCACGTGAGTCCACCATTTCTACTGTCACCAATAATCAAACTGTCGATTCCTTGACTAGTGTCTCCCCTGGCATCTACAAAGACTCCTCTTTTCTTGGCACCTTCCCCTGTCCCCCCCCCCCCCTATCTCTGATCCTAGCTCGGTGAATGTTTGTATGATGCAATCATCTTAGGTTGCCCTCCCGCAACTTGCTTTGGCTAGTTAGCAACCTCCACCTCATCCGACTCACCCTACTCCTAGCCCTTCTCCTCAGTTGTTTCAAACTCTCCCACCGGGTCCTTCACCTCCCCCTCACACCCCGGAACCTCCTTATCCTCCCGCCTCGGTTCCCTCCGACCTCCCCCATTTAGAAACCATCCCTCCTGGCCATTACTCCGCCGGTCAAATCCCTTTCCTTGGCCCTCCCCCTGGCGTCTATTCGGTTCCTGTCATGGCCACCCTTTCCCTACCTAATTTAACTTTGGGCATACCGGTATGGTACCTTACTCCTCCAACTGCAACCCCTCCCGGACACCCTAAACCATACATTGTTGTGACACCAGTTCAACCGATTCTCATTGCTCCTCCCACCGCTACGGTACCTCTAGCCCCATCGCACAACCCTCCTCATGCTAAGACTGCTACGGGTAAGAAAAGAAAATCTCGCAAGGGGGCATCCAGAGATAAAGCCACCGCTCCTAATCCTACCCCCCATCCACCCACCAAGCCTTGCACTTTGTGTGATGCTGTCGGTCACGCCACCCATACTTGTCCTTAGTTGCCTTGTATCCAACCCATGGTCATAGTCGCGTTCCCTAAATCGTCAGCCCCGGCAACCTCTGTTTCCTCCGCCCCCATAACCAAGAACCCAAAGGCCCTTCGCACCAACAAACCCTGTGCTTTATGTGGTGTCCATGGCCATTATTATCACCATTGTCCTCACCTCACGCATTACCGCGCCTCTTTAGAGGTCATTCGCGAGTATGAAGTGGAACAACATCAATCTTCCTCACCCATACTTGCTCAGTATGCGTCAAGTTTACTCAAGGATCCTCCAACCACCATTGACATCCCTCCCCCTGATGTTGAGATGTCTGAATCTGCTGCTCCTCTCTTGTACCTATCATCATCCAACCAACCCTCGGAGTACATCCCCTCCGTATCTGCTCCGCCTTTTTCATCTGATCCCCCTTCAGCGCCATTATTGGGCTCTTCTTGCTTTGACCATATTTTTACTTGCTCTTCTGTCATCTCCCCGGATGACCCATTTCTGTGCCTTTCCACCATGAACAATGATCTCGGTAGCTTTGCAGCCTCTTGCGGTTTCCACCACCTTCCGCTCTCTTCACCTAACCTCGATACTCCCATCCATCTCTATGATGTACGTCACAACACAAGTCCCCGATCTTCCTCACTTCTCTTATCTTGTGATGTTGTTCCCTCGACCCTCTCGTCCACTCATTACATTGGTTATGCCGATGGCGCGAGTCAGTATTCCCAAAACCTCGCCTCAGCCACCTGGGCCATCTTTACCCCTGTGCATACCCTTTTTCTTGCCAATGGGGTCTGCATTGGCACCGCCACCAATAACCAGGCCAAGTATGATTCCATTCGTGGTCTCTTAGCTGACGCTCTCTCCCATCGCATCCTCCATCTGTATGTTTATTTAGATTCCCTACTTATTGTCTTACAACTTAATGGCATCTACCATGTGCATAATCCTATCCTATTTAGACAATATTTACGGGTGATACTTTTGATACGGGAATTTAGATTTATTTCATTCAACCACATCCCTAGAAGTCACAATCACTACGTAGAACAGATCGCAAACCATGTTCTAGACTAGCATTTATCACACATAAGACAATAGCATCCACAAAATACACATAAAACTCATATATATATATAACATGTGTTTTAAAGTCCATATACTTTGAAACATATGACATGCACATAGCATGTTACAAAAACCACAACTAGAAAAATGGGGGGCACCACTTGCCCCTACATCACTGCTAGAGGGCACCACCTGCCCCACATCTAGTCACTCTCCGGAGGATCCCGAGCCAACGGCTCTGCTCCCACAGCTCGTAGATCATGCATCGTCTGCCCGACCATCACCATGCGTCACATGACCCCTCGCCATTTCGAGGGGAGCCCAATACATAGCTCTATGTATCGGTCGTCTAAATCCTGCCATCCACGCTCTGACACACCAGTCAGAAGTCCTTCACATCTATGATGGAGGTCCTCCACCAGTGCGGCCATCTCTTCATTCTGCCCTATCCTCGATCCACTTGCGCCTGTAGCACCTGCTGCTGCTGGTCGTCCCATATATCCGGTCGGTTTCACTGGAGCTATATCTGCATCCAAAAAAATATAAGGATTAGTAACATGACTACTAGCCACAAACTATAAAAAGGAACATAACAGATTAGTTACTTATCACTTACCATCTGGTCCCCACACTCGACCAGGTGGTAGCGGCAAGTCCAGATCTCCCCAATAACTCATCCCACTATAGGGATAGTCATCTATGTATAACGGCATCTGGTCCCAATGGGCAAAGAACTCTAGTCAAAACACCCTCCCGACCGCCCCTCCTCCTCTACTCAGTAGTCGTCCCCACAGACGCATCCGGGGATCTCTCAGGCCCCCATTAGGCAACTGTATATGAGGTCGTAAGGTCAAGATCTTCTCAAAGAAGAAAGAGCACAATACTGTCACATACGCACAATCATGATTCACTTTCTGCTTACATAGTGACAACTATCGTTTCAGCGACACCAACATCATCTGGGCCCACCCATAGTAGGTCCCACCCAACACACTCTCTACAATCATCATCTGCCTTCCAGTGATGTGATGGAGTGCCTGACTGCCCACGATCTGCAACACTGCTGCAGCCACTGCCCGGGTCTCCAACCTCTCTAGATCGCCAATGGATATTCGAGTCCCCTTGACTCGGAAACTCGGTCAACAATGTCGCTCAACAAACTCCATAATGTTACGCCCTCGTGGTAACACTTGTTGCGTATTTCCCACCATCCCCAATGGTGGGAGACCAGTCAAGAAATACAAATCCTGGACTGTCAACTCGATCCTGTGCCCCTGCACTACAAATGCCTCATGATCCGGATCCCAATAACTGATAATCCGGGCAAGCAAGGGCTCTCCAGCCCTCATCAAAGGGTTCTCCAAAAATTTCAGAACCCCATGTCTAGCCAGTGCATGACGGACACCCTGATCCACCTGGATCTCCGTCCGTAGTGTACCTAAATCTCTCTCTCTCCAGTTTATTTGTATATCTGCCATATATGCACAAAAACATCATTTTTGTCAGCCTCCAGATCAACAAAATTGTATTATCTTACACCAAAACATAATTTCAGCCCATAACAGCACTGAAACCTCCCACACCTAGCAGGTCGCACTTTTCAGGCCAAAACCTGTGTCCCAGGTCGCATATTTTTCCCCAAAAATTGCGACCCAACCGTAATGAGGAAGTAGGGGCAGTTTCTGGAATTTAAAACCCTAATCTGCAACTTCAATCCATCAAAAAGAAAGCTTAGGATTAGGCCTCTTACCTGCAACTGACGGATTGCAATTCCAATAGTCGGTTTGTCTTCTACGATCGCCACAAGATTTAGGGCCTTCTCTCCTCTCCACATTCACCACAGCTACACAACCAAATGAATCATTTTGGAGGGAAAATGCCCTAATAGAAGAAAACCCCTGTTTTTTCTTTCACCCGCTGCGACCAAACCGTAGCCCCGTTTGACACACCATCCGCATCGTTGGAAAGCTCTCACCGAGCACTCAAATGGGTATTTGTTAGTTTTTTATGTTCTGATACTTCACCAAGACACATTTTGTCCATGAAGGCCCTTTTCATCTCTCCTCCAAATCGAATTTCTTCACTTACAACGCTTGTCGCTGGGGCACCACTTTGCCTCCTTACTTGTCTTTGTTCGTGTTGATTTTCGTCATGAGATACCCTATTGTACTCATGATTTTATGGTTCCCCATCGGACCTTTACTATATGGCAGCGCCATCGAGTCACCCTTGTTTAGAGCATCCAAGTTGAATCATCATTAGTCCCGGAGTCTATCTCGCGTCCCTTTGTATCCCGCTATAGTTCTCCACCCTTCATTACTTGGTCCTCCTCTCGTGTTGCATAGTATGACCCTCAGTCCCATTGTCCCCTATCCCTCATGATGTTGTGTCCATCGCTGCCAATTCATCCATGTTTTTTATGGTCTAACAAGGGAAGTTGTCCATCCGCCACTCGGTATCCCTCATTTCATCATCATTAGTGTCTGTCTGTTCATCGCTCCACTCTTTTCTCTCATGCCTTACTGGGAGTTCCCTTATTGCCTCACCTATGGTAGATCTACTTCTGTCGACAACAGCTCATTTAATCTAGAAGTCAGGTCTAGGGGGCACTATACCTTGGTTCGAGCTCTTTTCATCCTGATCGTGATCTATACACTTGATGGTTCAGTGATGCAACAATAGCTATTGGTGATACCTGGGTGTGTGTGAGATGTTTCAACCCTCATGAGGGGGTGGCCCTACAGGTAGCCCCCCACATACCCGGATGACTTCTTCATTCTAGCCCTTGATGCAGCTCCTCTCATTTGATGATCTCGGCCTCAGTCGCTTGCAGCACCTCTTCGATTTTCACGTGTCGTTCCGATCTCGCGAGCCCTTCCCCGTGTGTAGGGGGCATTTGGGTGTATTAGTATCTCATGTACTACCATATTATTGTATAAGTCTTGACGCTTATTCCAAGCATCGCATGTATGTGGGATTCATCACTCTTGTTTTCTGGCTCATGTTTAGGCCAACACTAGTTTTACTATTGTGTTCCATGGTTTTCTGGGTGCCTTATTCTTTGTACTATTGTCTCGGCAGGCATAGGTATGCCTCCCCCGCCGCCTTTCACATTGGTACCACATAATACACTTGAGACTTGTTGCACCTGTAAGTCTCGTCTCCTCAGGGTCTAGTCCTCCACCATCTTAGATTACCTTAGCTTCCTCTCTTTCATTTTCATCTTATTGTTCCGTGATTTAGCTCTTACAATGTACTTCGGTCATACAATTTGCTCCTAACACTCGTACGTTGGGGGGCAATCTGTTACACCATTTTTTGGTCATCTAACCCATTATCGTTAGATGAACCCAAGTACACCATGTAAGACCAATTTTACCCCAAGTAAAATCGCTTTCACCACATTTGTTTACATTTCTTGGTCATATTTAACCCAAAACAAGGTAACCGATTAAATAAATCATTATTTATTTAATTATTTCCTAAGAATAAGTTATTTAAATCACTATTTAAATATTATTCATAGTTAAATTTGACTAAATGATTTTTTATAATTAAATAAACCGTTATTTATTTAATTATATTCCCCTCATCTCCCTTAAATAATAAATAAATCATTTATTTATTTGTTATTTATAAATAAAGGAATTGACCCAAGTCCAAAACCCTTTTCCCTCCAACAAATATAATAAAATATTCCTAAAGGGTGATTCTAGAATGTGATTAATAATATTTTATTCATGCACCAAGTTCTAGAACACCCCAATATTTTGTTATAAATAGAAGGGTTTTCCGCATTCATTAGTCACCTCCATTGCATTGGATCACACTAGATCTACTCTTGGTCACCAATTTCATTTGTTTGCATTTTGAACTCCCATTGAGTTCCATGTTTGTTAGGGTTTTCCACATTAACCAAAGAGAGGAATTTTAGATCTGAAACACTGAGGACTTCCAAGAACGCATCCCACTGAGGAGAATTGGAAAACACCTTTCTTGTTTTCCTCTCAGGTGCCCCATTCTTTAATATAATATAAGATTCTTTTTATACATTGTTCTTGTCTTGTTCATTGGATGCATGGAGCTATTTTACATTTTATCTTCTTAATGTCTTTTATGCTTAGATCTAATTTTATGCATCAAACTTAAAGATATTTTGTAGCCATACTTGATGTTAGGGCTACTTGATATGCATAGCTAAAGTAATCTTTTACGAAGAAAGAATCATACTAACATGGACGATTAAGCTTTCTCTCCCAAGGGAAGCTCTTGCAACGATTTGGCTTTCTCAGTCTGGAAGAGGAGGCAAAAGATTTGTGCGAGAGCAGTAGGCACAAGGGAGAGTCGATGAAACGAGCATGAGCTCGATGAGGGCCCGTTTCCAGAAAATGAAAGTGCAGGATGATGTTTGCGTGGTGTTGAGTTACGAAGTTTGTGGTGCATTGGCTAGAGTTGTGAAGTTTGTGAGTGAGACGGTTTTATGATTAGAAAAAGGTTTCAAGGACATCGATTGTTGTAATGGTTTTCTATTCTTCATTCAATTTTCTGTTCTGCACTAAAGGGAATCCCTTTTCATATGTGGATTGCTCGTACGATGACCCAGATATCCATCAAATCTCATAGACGTTGTCACGTGGGAATTAGGGTAGTAATGTGACTTTGTTGATGACTGCAGTTTACTACCAAAGTGTATGGTGGACTTTGTTGTCATCACGGCCTATGTCTTAACATATGTGATGTGTTACAATCTTTGTAATTAGTGCTCTAGAGCTGTGATCACAATCAAGTCTCAACCCTTGTTGCTTGGATTGCCAGTGGTTGAGTTCTATGGTTGAATTTGGCATGTTAGAATTTTTTTTTTTATGGTTTAGTTGTATTATAAATTGTTCGTAAATTAAGTGAGGATGAATTTTTTTCAAATCAGATAAGAAGGTCATGATGTAATAGTTGAATCTAGATACATTCCGTATTTAGATGGCTCTTCTATACAACTAGCGAATACAGCGGTTTGAACCCATGTATCTCGATAGATGGGAGCTCGTCCATAAAATGACTAGCAGCTCAGCTATGTGTCTGAAGCCAGTACTTAAAAGATCGAGTGGCAGTAAGGCTCAATATGGATGGTTGTCAAGATAGCATGGCAGTTGCGGATCTAGGGATGGATCCCTCGTTAGTGGTAGACGTGGAAGTGGTCTCCTAATGAGGTTATGCCACAGATTGGGATGCTATCCAGTAATTGACTTCAGGAGGTCCTTGATTCGAGAGTTGAGGAAGCGAACTTGGGAATCCAACTTGCCAACTACACCTTTACGAGGGTTATGAGGCAACTTGATGGACCATCTACTGATAAGCTAAAGAATGATTGATTATTTTGTTATTTGTGAGTGATTTCAATAAATTCATGTAATGTAATCATTAAGGGGGGATGTTGGAAGTTAATGCTCACATTCCATATTTGAGAAGTTGGTTTGTGATGGTTGAGAAATTCTCTCAACCTCTCTCTCTAAATTAGGAATAAGTTGGATCTCAGAAAGTCTATTTAATAGAGTAATCTAAATGTAATCTGTGTCTAAGTGTCTTTACACATACACCATTTGTGTGTAATATATGACTGTTTTTTTTCAGTTTATGAGTGATTTATAGTTATTTCTATCTTAAAAGAGATTTAGTTAATTCCAATTTATATAAATTGGAACGAGCTAATTCAACAAATAATGCAAATGTGATAAAACTCTTATATATGTATAATCAATCGACTAAATTTTTGGAAGTGAAATGCAATGTCCTCTATACTATGTTTCTAGTACAAAAAAATGGATTCTCCATATCTAAGCTCAAATTATGTGGAATTAACTAAAAAAAATATTAAATATACATTAAATTATTAAACTAAAGAGGAAAATAATTGGTTCATTATCTGTTTGTCTCACTAAGTAATCCATGTGAAATCCAAAGCACCCTTGGTTAACCTTGATTAAATAGTATCGGACAAAAACTTAAATAAGAGAAACTCAAATTCTATAGAAAGGTCATATTGAGAATTTAACGTAAATATGAACAAATAAATGAGGAAAAGAGGAGTCTAAACATGTTCCATAGTAACAGGCGATTTTAACATAAACATATTGATGAATCTTATAATGTGTCATTGAAAATCAACTTATTCTTATGAATAATTTTAATGTTTCATTGAAAACTAATTTACTCTTATGATGTAAAACATTTTTATTATAGGAGACATCAAGTTTGATATTAAGAATTTTGTAAAGGGAAAATTTAGAGACATTGAAGGTTATTAAAGTAAATTTCTAATTTTTTTTTTTTTTCGTCATTCCTCATATTCAGAATTTATTTTATTCTATATTTGAAGGAATTTTTTTCTACATTTTGGAAAATAAACCTCAGGGTTCCTCGTTTTAAAGGCAATTAAAGAAACAAACCTTAAAATTATTAATACTATTATGATATGTATTTCCTTACTAAGTTTTATTAATTACCCTTGTATGAGGTGTCTAAAGACCTATTCAATGGTTGGGATGGAATGGACTTACCCAAATCCCCTACATAGAGAGGCTTATGTACCACTATATTGCAAAATGAGTTGAGACATAGGTACTTCTATCCATATGGTAACTTATAGTGTGACATGGGTTCTCAATGTTGAAGAGATGGGTCATATGTTGGAGGTGATCTGCACATGAACAAAATTGATGATCTCCGCATTAGTGCTCCTATCGACCATGGTGTTTAGTCACTCAATTATAGAAACATGAAATCTGATATTGTAGTTAATAGTTGAGTTTCAAAAGTGGTAACTTCAACTTGGACCATTTATTATTTTTGTTTCTTCTCATTTTCTATGTGTGTTTCTGAGAGGAAAGAGATATATGTTTGCATATTTCCATCATATTTATTTTCCTTTTCATTATTGACTCTGTCTCTAGGTTTCTTCCACTCTCCTCTTCTTCCTTTTTCTGTCCTCTATTATCTACAATTATCCCCTCCTGTTTTCTTGTCTCAGGACAACTCTCTGAGTGTTAGATAGAGTTTGGTAGAAAAACTTGTTGTTTCCATGAAAATGGTGGTTTTGGCTCATTAGGGGTTTCTCAAGATTACATGAGGGTGGATACCTCATTTGACATATACAAAGAGAAAAATACTTAGCTCGTTTAAAGTCATTTAGACGAAGTAGAATCCGATTTGATCGAGGAAAAATTTAAGCATGGAAATTTATCATATAATATAAAAACCTTGAAAATTTCTACTAGTCCTTAATATGAAAATTTTAAAATTTTTGGCTATATATTTGTAAAAATATTTTAATTTCTAAGGACTTTATATAGTTTCTATAAATTTTTGGTGAATTTTTCTTGGTAAAATAATTTTATCCTATAAAATTTTGGCAAACTAGTTCTAGGAGAAATTGAAATTAGTGAATCACTTCTAGGAAAAATCATGGAAAATTAGCCCATGAGTGAGAATTAGCCCTTAAAAATTTCATTGAATTTGATGTGTAAGCATAATTTTCTATCATAATATTAGATTATGGATGTTATGGATATATGGGATTCAGATATAACGTACATAGATGGCTAGAAAAATCAATGCATATACATTGTTGATCTCTACGAGGATATGAAGGTTCTCTCTTATGAGGTCGTGTTTGACAAGAACACTGTTTAACATTAAATTATCCTAGCACCAGTTGATATCATGCTGAAATTAAAAAAAAAATCAATACTATGGTGAATCATATTGAAGATTTCATCACTCCAAGCCCTAGAGTAAGTAGACTTAGTGTTGAACATTTCATGCTAATTGAAGTCAATGCCTCTGATTCTTCCTAGTTTTTACATGTCTTTCCATTAGATGTCAAGTTGGGTGTTCACTTCCAAACTTGATAGGGCTTGTAGGATTAATGTAGATAATTTTAAAAGGGATTTTTTTGTTTAATTTTGCTTGATGACAAGTATCATATTCATAGAGATTTCCATAAGCATTTATATTGTAACTTTTTCATTATTAAACTTATAAATAGAATTTGTATACAAATTGATAAACCTAGATCATGTGAGTGATCTAGTTCCTCATGTGAAAGCCCATTCAAAAGAAACGATTGATAACCTAATTAATTTTTTTTGTTGTAATTAATATAATTTCTTAACTTACAAGAAAAACATTGTACCAATTAATATTTGACAAAAAAAGTTAATTTATGAATCGAAATTATGAAAAATGTAAGTATAAAACTATTTTCTAAACTTTTCCTTTCAATGAAAGGCAAGCTAATTACTAGAAATAATTATAGATAAATATTGTAATATCAAAAAGATAAATTTTCTTATTTTGTTTTGTTGATCATAAAAAATATTTAGGTATCATTTCTAGAAACAACTTTTCCAAAACGATAGAAAATATTAAGGTTCCTTTTAAAGTGGATATTAATTTAATATGATTTTATAATAGAGTCATTTCTATAATTAAAATTATAAATACAAATTATAAAAACTAATTTTAATATACATTGCACTCTATAAACTATTTCTATTAGTATATATATTAACATTTTAAAATATTTCTTAAAAGAAATAAGCTATGCCATGATTACTTATTTCTTATTTTTAGGCCGATAGGCCTTTTCTTTTGAATTGGTTCACTAACCATTTCGTCAACCTTTTTAATTTGCCTCGTCAGATACACTCAACTAATTTTGATCGTTGATCTGAAATAGTCATGGTTTCAACTGGTAATTAATTAGATTGGGCATTCCAAAACATTAGGGGTGGGTGACATCTTAAATGTCGGGAAGTGGTGAGTCGGGTAGTGCGCTGGAAGTTGGCGGAAATGGCGTCACGGCAAAACAAACGGCCCAAAACCCTCGCCGGATTGCAAGAGGTGATTAATTTCCTTATTGGCTGGTGCAGGTATGAATTTCCTTCTCTGCTTGTGCGTCTATATGAATTTCCTTCTCTGCTTGTGTGTGTAGTGCAGGGCTGCTCTGATCTTTGCTAATTTGACATTTTGTCAACTAATAATTACGGTGAATTTTATCTTCCAATTTTAAACCAATGTTATAATTGTTCTATTTTATAACGATTGTTGCAGTTGAGTGCATGTTTATCCAGCTGTCAATTGAGCATGAGGAAATATTAAAAAATAAACCTTGATATGGATGGTATCGTTGAATAGCTTTCTGTTTTAGTTGAATCGGACGGATAAATTAAGGGAAATGATTTTGCTGGTCATATATTAAAATTTTATTTTTAAATATTTTATTGTTAAATTGAAATCTTATTAAAGAGAACAGTTGCATAATAAGAAATGGTTAGAAAATAAAATAAAAAAATATGTAAATTGTGATATGTATATTTTTTAAATATTTAATTAAAACACAAATTAAAGCAAAATAAAGACAAACTAATTACATATATATTTTATAATTTAATGTTAAAACTAGGTCATCTATTTTTTTTATAATAAGAAATGGTTAGAAAATAAAATACAAATATATATTTAAACAAATATGTTAATTTGTGGTATATTTTTTTAAAATATTTAATTAAATACAAATAAAGCAAAATTAAAGACACAATAATTACACATATATTTTATTTTTAGGAAGTCATTTATAAGTCACCTATAAATTATATTCTTTAGTTGAAATGATGGCCATCTATAAATAATCTTCTTTAGTTGAATGGATGAATAAATGCTTATAACTAAATTCTAAACTCATAACTAAATTTTAGAATTAGAAATCAACTAAGTAATTTCAAAAAACACTTAATAAACAAATACTCATATTTTTTTATTCATACATTTTAGAAATCAATAAATTTAGTTACATCAAAGTATTGATTCACAAAAAAAATATTCATTTTTAGCACACAAAATTTGTAATAATATACATATGACATTCAAAATATAGAATTTTAAAATAATAATCAAGATTTTCACAATTTTAGAGACCAATAGTTTCCAAACGACCATTTGCAATCCCTGCAAACTTTCATTTCTGTTATAATATTAAATAAAAAATTGTTCATTGTAGTTTAATTTGGAAAACAAAACTTAAATTCTTCATTCTTCGTGATAGCTTAATCTGAGAAACAAACAAAGTCTAATCTTATATTTAATTTAGTTCTACATCTCAACAACACAAACACACTGGGGTGAATTGTTTTCAACAACACAACAAATTTTAATTAATTATGAAGAGAGGAATGATGTCTCTCTTATACAATTAAATCCAATCATACATTTAGTTATTCACACTACTCAAAATCAATCTTAGATGTCACACTCCAAACACTCATTAAATAAATTTCATGTTCATTAAAACAAATTTTATGTTCATGATATGAATGAAATTTTAAAAAATCACCAATATACCAAACAATCTAAATTTAATATAATAATTATTATTTCAAAACCGACTATAATTATTTCTATTTCGTACTTTTAATGGCGTTTCTTTGCACTTTTTGGGGCAACTGCTAGTCTTATCTTAATGATACTATATCCTCCAACGTGGAAATCACATAACTGGTATGTTTTTATTTGACAATAGCAGTACGGAAGAAGTCCATTGCTATAAGTATTCAGGAAATAATTTTTATTTATAAATAAATTGGAAATATGGCATTGAAAAAAAATTCAATGGTAAAGAAATTGAATTTTAATTTTGAAAAATTATAAAGTTGTTTTTAAAATTTCAATTACTTTGCAAATTATGATAATTAATGTATAATAAAAAATTTGAAAATTTACATTATAGATTATTTTATGAAATTAAATTTAAATGAAAAAATTACAAATCATTTCTCTCTCCTAATTCTGCTATATTCATTTAAAATTATACAAACAAATTTATAAATAATTGAATGAAACACAAATTATTTTTATCCTACGTTTTTAATGTTAGAAAGAAAAGGTGTTTTTAATTGTGACTCACATTTTGATGTTAAAAATACATTATATAGTATTTTTCGCATTATTTTCTCGCATGATGTTTCAGGCTTTGTTTAATTTCCAAATTTACTATATCATTAGTAAAAAATCCTTTTATTTTAATGATATAAATTTTCATCTTAAATTAATTATATATTAAAAATATTTTTAATTTTTAAATACTAAATTAAAATAATGTTTACATGTTTATTATAAATAAATAAAACTAGTCTCTTAAAGATGAATTTAAAAAAATTATAAACATTTTCATATATAAATGATTTTTATTATATTTTATTAAATTATATTGTCATATTTTTTTACCAAAACAAAAAAACATATTTTTAATAATTTATAGGAAACCAAAAATATAATAAAATATTATATATACTTTAAACTTTAAACATATTTTGAAAATTAACTAAATCATATTTAAATAGGATCAAACAAATTAAAGAACAAAATACACAATATATTACTCTTTGTATTTAAGTATAACGGGTTTGGGCAGTGCATTATATTAGATATCATTTTGGGGATTCACAAGTTTCAAGTAAGTCATTTATCTATGACCATTTTCATGAGAGGTAGTGGTAACTGACTAATTTCTCATGATTTTTGAATAGTCCACTTAGCACTCATTTAATCCGGTGATGCTCACAAGGGTGAAGAAGTGACATTGAAACTAGTGAAATGAATCACATAGTGTCAATCATCACTTTCGGGGCTTGAAGCCTCTAACCAGGACTTCCAGGTAGGGTAACCTCCTGGGAAGTCTTGGTTACCAGGTGGAAGCCCCAGGTGCAATGAGTGAGTGCTAAATGGACTATTAAAAACTCATGAGGAATTAGTTAGTTAACACTACCTCTCACGGAAATGATCATAGATAAATGACTTACTTAACTGATTAAAAAGAGAAAATAGACAACACATTATCATTAGACTCCTTTAAAATGGAAACTAATCAAACATGTAAAATAAGAGTTTTTTTTTGATAAAATATCCATCATAACATCATCTTCTTTGTAGATATGAAGAACTTACTAATAATCATGTTACTTTTGTAAATGGAAGATTTCCATTTCTCACTATTCTAAATAAAAAATTCTTAACTCAATTCTTCAATTATACCAATCCATAAAGACTTTTAAATCGAAACACAATCTAAATACTTTTAATAGGAAAAAAAAAAAAAAAACTCATAACATGACAAAGAATTCAACCATAAAATTTATTAGAATACTTAAATTTAAACATATATATGTTAATTTTTCTTTTTAACGTAATTAACCTAACTTTTAAATTTTGAAGATAATAGAATAAAAAATCTATTGAATTTTGAAGAATATATATATGTTTAGTTATAGAGTGATTGTTTTATTTATCCCCATTAACCTTCGACTCTTCAAGATTCAAAAAGGAGAAAGCATCTGTATTGGATAGTCATTTATATTTAAAATTTTTAATTTTTATATTATCACAAAATTATATATATATATATATATATATATATATATATATATATAATTAATTATTTATTCAAAATTATATATAATAAATTGATGTATAACATAAATAAAAAATAAAAAACAAAATTTGAAGATGATGATGTATTCATTTTATGACTCTTTACATTTAGTTTAAATATTCAATATGCGATTTGATTCAACCCTACATTTAATGTATATCTAAATATATAAATAATCTAAATATACAGGATGCAGAACACCGAGGTTACCTATGCTTTATTTCACAATAGAAAGAAATTTGAGAAACGATATGGTCTAATCGCATGATCTCAGAAACTTTACGGTCCAAATTTATTACGCAAAAGTTAGGTCAAAAGTTATGATATCCCAAAAACATTTTCCGGAATAAAGCACTTTCCACTAGCGAAGCATAATTTTCTCAACCAACTCCTCCACAAAATTGTCCAGGTTTCGGGCAGAGGATCCGCCTTCAATGGTTGCCTTCGTAGCTACACGCTTGAATCGCTTCATATTCTTCCTAACCTTCTTACCTTCTCGTCCCCGCATCAAGGCTTTCACGTTCCTCGCAATTTCTTGGCGCCCAATTGTTTCTCCTTCGCTTCCGGAATGTCGTACCTTCAGAGCGATTCCCATCTCATCCGATACGAGCTTGCAGTTGGTGTACTGATCCGCATGAAGCGGAAAACCCAGCAGCGGAACGCCATTGCAGAGACCTTGCAAGATCGAATTCCAGTCGCACGGCATGAAGAACCCACCAACTGAACGATGCGACAACAATGCCAAATGTTGATTACGAGACCAGTTAGAAGAGATGACGCCCTTATCTTTGATCTGATCAAGAAAACCACCTGGCAAAATCTCTGATAACGACACATCAGAATTGACAGTGTCAGGAGGCAGTGCCCAGAAGAAGGGAATTCTACTTTCAAGCAAACCGATGGCTATTTCTTCTATTTGACTTTCGGAAACGCGGGCACCATCACCTAACGAAACGTACATGACTGAGTGTCGTGGTTTCGAATCCAACCACCTTTCCAAATCTGAGTCCAGAGCTTCATGGCTATCAAAATATCCAGATGGCAACAGCGGACCCACAGAACAGAGAGGTGTAGTAATCTGCATCGAATACTGTATTGCTTCTGTTTCCAGTTCATAGACTGAATTTGTGAGGACCCAGCCTGCTTCGCGAATGCATTGGAAAGACAAAAATATGACATGGAGCATAAAGTCTGACATCTCGTTTGCCTGGAGGAAAGATGGGAGATCATTTGGATTCATCGCTGGGACGCCCGGAATGTAATCGATGCAGTTCTCATCGGCTTGAACTGTACAGAAAAAGAAATCACCATAAGGATAAAAAGGCTGAAAGAAAAAAGGAGACTAAACCCTTGCATCAATCAATTTTTTAACAGTGGCAAAAAATCTGACGGATTGTTTTTCCAATAAGTTTTAAAATAGATTGTTTCAGATTTTATCTCACAGTGTTTATTGCGTGTAGACTTGTAAATGAAATGAAACAGAGTTAAGTTGATAAAATGAAAAATCGAAATTAAATAAAAGCAAATGTTTTCACTGTATAAAAAAAGAAATCTCAATAAACTGAATAATGTTTTAAAACAAGTTGAGGAAAACCCAGCATCAATATCATGAACAGTGCCCCGAAACACGATTTGTTTCAGAGTTTAGCTCACCGTCCTTAATGATAAAACGAAAAATTGTAGTTCAATTAAAAGAAAAAAAAAAAGCAAACCAAACAATGATAGTAATAAATTATTATAAATTATTATAGGTTTCCACAGATTTGGAAATTACTTTATATTCATAGCTTTCCACCGATTTTGAAATTGATATAGATTCCGAGATAAATAGAATTTTGTAAGCAATATATTATAAATAAATTATTATAGGTTTCCACAGATTTGGAAATTAATTTAGATTCATAGCTTTCCACCGATTTTGAAATTGACATACAGTTTGAGATAAATATAATGTTTTAAACAAATTTTTTTTTTTTTTAAATTTGATTTATAATTTATATAGAAATTTTTAGGTGATAATTATATATAAACAGATTTTGTTTAAGCTTTTCAAACCTTCATTTTCAGAACAAGATCATAACCTAAACTTTAAATAGATGAAAAAAAATCTCTTAAAATTTAAAATTTACAAAACATTATTACAAAAATCATAAATCTACTCTTAAACATTCATTACCTAAAATTTAAATAGATAAAAAAAATATGGAAATAAAAATCTTGAACATATCAATATAATTCCATTCAAACATGGAATTTAAGTACAGTTTTTATCAATATAAGCAATCACAGAGTTGTTTCTTTTCATGCCACTAAGGAATTATTAAATTTATCTTTTCTTTTTCTTTTCAACTCTTTTACTTATTTTATTAGTCTTCATCAGATTTTTCACCTTTATAGCGATAATGAGCCACAAGCTTTGCATTTCATAATGGTTCACCTGCTAGTTAGAAAAAAAAAAAAAATACTCAGAATAATGAATCAAGAAAAAATCTAGAATTAACAAGAATTTATATTTACTTTAAATTTATTTTAAAATCTTTCAAACCCTTAAAAAAAAATCACTTTTTCTACTCAAATAAAATCATTTTTTCCATTCACGGTTATCAGATTCTGAATTTTTAAAATTTTGATCACTTTTGACTACTGAAGGAGAAAACTTAAAAAGAAAATCAATGATCACTTTTCAGTACTGAAAGAGAAAACAAAAAAGAAATCAATTATATGTGAGCACAGGAGGAAACTAAAAAATAGAAGCGGAGTTTAATGGCGGTCTATGAAAGTATTTAAGATTCAATCATACCGTAGGCTTTAGAGGGGAAATAGCCTTTGGAAATGCGCATATCTGAGCATTTTGAAATTAATATAGATTCCATGATAAATCTAGCTAAAATTTTGAAACTTGGACTTTTCTAACAAAATAAACACTCACAAATCTCCAAAAACATACAATCTACTTACGTTATTACAAAAATCTTAAATTTATCGATATAAATGCAATCAAACTTGGAATTTAGTTCCAAACTTTATGCATAAATTTTTCTTTAGCTTTTTCTTTTAATCTCTCCTATTTATATTACTGGTCTTATCAGATCTTTTATCCCGATATTAAGTCACACTTGATTATTTTGAATTAAAAATATATATATGAAAATAACCACTCCTAAAAAATTTCACAAAAACTTGAAAAAACAAAAAAAATATATTTACCTTAAATTTATCTTGAAATTTTTCAAAAAAATTTCCAAGCCTTACAGAAATAGAAATATTTTTCACCTTATGTTTTACAGATTCTGAATTTTTCAAATTTTACAATAAAAATCAATGATCACTACTTTACCACTACTGAAAGAAACATAAGAAAAAGATTTATATGTGAACAGAACAAGAAATTAAAAAAAATAGAAACCAAGTTCAATGGCAATCTAATGAAAGTATTTATGATTCAGTCATACCGTGGGCTTTAGAGGGGAAATGGCCATTGGAAATGAGCATATCTGAGTGATAATATATCATATACGATGCAGCGGACTGGGTCCACAACGAGATGAGAGGAACGTTGAATTTCTTCGCAATGAGCACCGTCCATGGCAGAAACGAATCTGCAATGATGCAGGAAATTTGATTGTCCTCCTCTCCGTTCACCCTCTCGATTACTTCGTCCACTGGCTGCATCATTGTGTTGAGAGTATACTGTAAAAATCGTTCGTTGTACAAAGATCTATCAAAATCCATGGCAAAGTTATCTGAAATCTCTGCACAGCGAATGTCCAAACCGGTTGTTTGAACAACATTGTTGATATATGCTTGCGAATCAGATGATCCCTCAGTGGAAATAAAGGTGATAATCAAACCCCTGGAGGCCAACTTGATACAGATATCGGCCATAGAGAAGCTATGGGACTCCAAGGGGTAAGGAATAGCGAGAGCATGGATCCGGAGAGACATCTTGATTCTGGTCTATACGCTACGCTGCTCCTTCCTATATATAAATATCTCCACCGATATGAGACCCATCGACCTGATGTGAGCAATACATGTTATGTCACCTAATCAAAGGTTAACGAGAACCAAATTTTAGGGTTAAACCCTAATTGGGAATGTAGCGTACTTTTACCTTTATCAAGGCTCGATGTTCTATGGCTGTGAAAGTTTACCATACTTATAATTAGCTTTTCGACAGTTCCTTACCTAATATTCGTAGCCTTTTTTCACAGTTCCATTTTGATTTTTTGAGTGTATTCCCTTACCATACATTTGTTATGATATTTTGTTACCATATAATTTGAGTTGTCTTAATTGTTAAGTGTTAAGCAGTTATATGTTTAAAACCAGAGGTGTATAGTGTATATGTTTTTGTAGATATAACTTGGAGTTAAGCGGTCACATGTTCAAAACCATAGGTGTAAAGTGTGTATGTCTTTGTAGATATAACTTAGCAGTCAACAAGGTGTCTCATACAGCAATTTGTATGGATGACTTTCTAGATGACTTAGTAGTCAACAAGCAAGAGGTCTCATACACCAATTATAGTGGTTTGTGGATATTTTATTGCAATAATTTCTGATCAATTTGATAAATTGTAAATCTTATTATAAATATTAATTTTTTAAATTCTTTGTTTATTTTATTTATGTTTAAATAAATATGTTGAAGGAGAAAAATGTAAAATAAATAAAATAATATATGCCCTATTTATAATAAACAAATTATTTTTTTAAAGAATTTTTTATGGTAAAAAATTGAGTTACATGGTGAAAGGTACTATACTTTCCTTTTTCCATGATATGGAAATATGTAAGTATAAAGTAGAGTACTCTTTGTGGACTGATAAATAAGGATGCTATAGAATCTTAACCCACTTTTTTTCTCTCTCTAATTTACCACTCCCAATGACTCTTGCCAACTCTTCCAAATTATGGAACAAAATATTAGTGTAGAAGTAAATCATATCCTCATAACGGGGCAAGGGTAAAGTTTGACTCCTAACTAGAGTCACAAATTTGAACCTGCTAGAGTCTTATTCAAAGTCCACACCTAAATAGCCCCATATGCTTCAGTATAGGAGGTTGAGATGGCATACACTCATAGTGTGGTGGCCAATATGGTACATGTCAACATGTGTGAAACATAATTTTTGCTTTCATACATCAATTGACACAATTATTACATTGTTGCAAATATCTATTAGTGTAGAAGACAGCTAGGGGGTATGCATAAGTGAGATTTTTTTAACCTAGAAAATTGGGTATCCATATGTGAGATTTTTTTAACCTAGAAATTTATCATTGAATGTTCATTCAATGTCTCAAAAATGGCATCCATTGGAAAAAATCACTAAGAAATATGATTCCTCAATTTTTTTCCACTCTAAAAACATAAAGATATGTGACAAATAATATCGTGATCAATTTTGGATCAACTCATCTTATGAACCAAACTCGTTTTCAAAATATTTAAGTCGAAAACCCTTAAGAGTTGTGTGGTATCAAAAAATCCACAATTTCCCTTTTGTTTATTTTTTCCAAAGGTTATTTTTATAATGTACCATAAGGCAGACATGTAATCTAGGGCTTGATAAGGGGTTGTAGGGTTCACATGGGGCTTGTACAAGGCTTAACATGCCCCTCTCATTCAAAAAAATGTTATCCTCAACACTTCTCTATCTGTGTGTGTTTATAATTGAAAAAATATTCTTCACATGTCACTTCTTCCACTAGTAGGTCCTTCCATTTGATGGGGCACTCAGTAATTGCTCTATTTCTTAGTTGCTTAGTCATTGTTTCCACAATAGTTTCTAGTTCTACATTATTTTCCTTTATTCTTTATCAAAGGTATTTAAATATTTTTGATTGGGATCTTGTAACCAATTACCTTCTCTAAGTAACAAACATGGAATAATATATGTACACGTAAAGATGAAGACAAATACAATTTGTAAGCCACATTTCCAATCCTATGCAACACCTTATAGGGGCCATAATACCATGGTGATAATTTACTATCCTTTTTTGTTGGAGGGACATATTATTATATGGTTGTATTCTAACAAATACCCAATATCCCATTTCTATATCCATTTCACTATGATACAGATCTACTTGGTGTTTCATTCTATTCTGTCATAATCAAATTGTCCTTCAATAGTTTGAGAACCTCTTGCTTATGGCAGATGTGGTTCTCTACTTCTTGAGCCTTTATTGTCCTTTTCAAGGTGGATGTGGTGGATTGAACATGATATCTATAAATTTCAATAAATGGTGACCTTTTTTATGAAGTATGGAAGGATGTCTTGTACCACCACTCTAATAAGTGAAACCGTTTGTTGCATTGTGTTTTTTTATCATATAAAATTAAATGTAGATATATTTCTAAATATTTATCAACAATCTCAATTTTACGATCAGATTGATTACAATAAGATGAGTTGTGAGAAAATTGAGTACTAAAATAGAAAATAATTTAGTCTGTAAATTTCTAGTGAAGCTTGGATCTTTATCACTTACAATAATAACCTTTGGTATTTGATGTATATTTTGGACTATTTCCTGGGATGTTTCTGCCACCATATTTTATTTAAAAAGCATGAGAAAGAGAGAAAAAATTGCATATTTTTTAATTTTATCTACCACTACCATAATGCCATTGTTTCCTTTAGATTTATTTACAATTTTAATAAAATCCATTAAAAACTATTCCCAATGTTGTCTTGGCATAGCCAATGTTTGAACGATCCCTAGGATGTTAATTGGCTCTCTGTTATTTTGTTGGTTGTTGGTGCACGAGGACATCACCCAGTATTCAAGAGTATGCCAAAAAAAACCCCCTCACATGCTGAAATTTTCAACACTTGCAGGTAGGAAAGATCTCACTTGAGGTATATTGATGGTTTTGTAGATATTTTGAAGATTAATTAATGAAATGCGGGAAATGGAGGTAACTGAGGCTTCAAATAATCCATACTAGGCAACTGTAGTTTCCATATGTTGCATATATGTAAGCCCTTATTGCATAAATTTAAACATTTCAAAAAACTACAATATGCATTTTTCGCATGTAATGTATGCTTTAACTAGAGAAGTAAACATTTGATATGACTTCACCACATCACCACATGACATACAAAATATACCTACGCTTTGTTTCCTATTTAGCTCCTTTTTTTTTTTTTTTCTTCCATTGACTATTTTAGTGTATTTTTCTCCACCTTTTTGAAAAAATTGGTGTTATTTATCGAGATGGTGCTAATTTTGGAATTTTTATGCAAGCCATAGAAATTCGATGCTAAAGTCGACACTATTTAGCACAAAATTTAGCATTGACTTTAGCACCGAGTTTAGCGTCTTCCTTAGCTCTTGATGCAACTTCATGTATAGCTTCCTATATAACGTTCTCTTTTTCTCCTAGTTGTGGCATTTTTTTTAGCATCCATTTAAGCTTCCTTATTAACATCCTTTGTAGCTTCCTCTATAACATCGTATTTTTCTCCTTGTTATGGAATTGGATATGAATTTTTTGTTACACATGCCAAAAATGAATTTTGTGATTAAGTTGGGGAAATGTATGGTTTGTATCACACGATACACTATGATTATAGCCTAATCTGGTAAATACCAGATATTGAAGATGCACAATACACTTACCTTAAATCAGTAATTACTCAATTTATCAATCAACCCCGATGCCATTTTTTAAAACCAATGTGGCTACCTAGAAATCATTCATGTTAGTTGTCACTTATGAATGAAATCCTAAATTCATTGAAAGGGTAACCTTAACTATTCCCTACCCATTTCCAAATTTCATTCGACTGATTTTCTTTACCCAAATGCCACTCTGTAAGAGCCTCTGAGCAGTTCTGAGAGGTAAAAATCTCTTAAACAACCATTTTTGGAGTGATAATGGATCATGAACTAAAATTCATTGATGTGTTGCAACACCATCGAGAAGCCCTAGAAATATTTAAAAATGCATGATGGTTAGTCACCATTGAGAATATATAGGGTTTCAACAAACAAATTGTTATGGAATTCACATAGGATCTATATGAGTATTGTTTAAAGTTCATATGATTCATAATTTTTGTTACAGAGGAAAAAAATTCGATGGTCAAAGTTTTACCTCAGACAGGGTCTCGCTAGTTTTCTAGGAAATATCAATGCCAACAACTACGGAAAACTTTTACATTGAGGAGAGGAAGTAAGGAGTAAAGGGAGAGGTATTGATAGAACATTCCTCTCCCTCCCCCTTCGGATGTTGTGGATTTATTTAGAAATTCATTACTTGTGAGAGACGTTTTGGGATAGTATTCAATCATCATTTTCAGCTATTTGCACAACTTCATAATGAATAAGTGATAAATATTCCCTGTTATTTGGTAAAATATTTACAACATATGGCAGAGACAGTGCATATGGAGAAATATCAAAGGAGATGCTTAATCAACTATGTGCTCATTAAGTTAATCATAATTCATTCACTGTAATAGCAAGGAATAACATGGATTGGTTTATTGGAAAAGTCACATGCACCGTGTTATAGGCAATTTTGTCACTTCTCGTTAATAGGCCTACAAACTAGATCAATCAACATCCATGAAAACATTTTAATCAACCCTACACAAAGCCCTAAGAATGACTCTCCAAAATCCATAAGTTTTTTACCTTGACTGCAACATTTTAGTGTTTGTAAGGCTCAGTGGACCATGGCCCTTTAAGGACCCACACTTAACAACATATTTATTAGTTCTACACCTTCTCTAATCACAGTACATTATCCCTTGTTGGGCATGAATGGATTATACAAATTCGGAAAAAATAAAAGGAATATAGAATCTTCCTCTTCTAGAAGCTTCTAGGAGTCTTTATAGCCAATTACGTTGGATAAGAACCTCGAATATTATCTCATCCTACCTTGTAGATTTAACCTCTTATCTCTTGACCTCATCCACCAATGAAGAGTGATCTCAAGCCTAGATTGGTAAATGGACAATAATTCCTAAACGACCATCCTCTCATATATTTACTGTCATCCACAAGCTAGGGGTTGGATTTTGGAGACTAATCATACCCTTATGTTGCTTATTTGATCGTAAGAGTGTTATCATCCGCATGCATTAGCGTGAATCTGAGGTGTACGTTGTGATGGGGAAGAACAAGTAATCTTGGGGAGATATCTACAATATCAACTTCACTTTTAGTTTTAAACTCTCTCCTTTCATATTAGTACAAAGGGTATACTATTTTCTTATATGTTTTATGTTATGTTTACATTCATATATTTTTATATTATGTTGGTCCATTTAATAAAGTGATTAGATAATTTTACATAGATGTCGTAGATATTTGGCTTTTGTTGATTATTTATGTAGGTTCTAATTATAGAGATCATAGCTACGGTTGGATCTTACAACCCAAGAGGAAGGAAGAGTTTGCGATGGTGGCACCAATAAGCATCTTTCCATTCTTCAATTTCTCAATGGAGAACTGTATCGTCTTCACTTTCTGTTCTTCTATATGAGACCACTAGGTCTAAAGAAGATACTTTTGTCCATAGTCGTAGATTTCGTATAGAAAATTGGAAAATTTTCTTGGGATCGATTCATTCCCTTAGTGGTTTCCTTGAATTTATCCTTTTTTATACCGATTGAACATACCTCTAGTGACTCACTCAATTTGAATTGACGCTAGGAAGACATTTCACTGAGGTACATTTTTGTTTTGCTTCAAAAACTCCCTTTTCCTTGATCAACACACTCATTTCTCTACTAAGAGAGAATTCTAGGGCACCCTATACTTCCCTTCACCTTCTTTGCAAAACATTAGTAGCCTCTCTACACCTGCACTAACCCCTGTTTCATGCAAAACAATTCCTTTTCATGCTTTTCTCTCTCATTAACTTGCCTCTAGTTGGTCCTCCTTTTGTTCCTAAGTGTGTTTAGCTCTCTAAAAATCCTTCATCTCGTTTTCTTTTGGTTTGGAGTGCCTTTTAAAGGAATTTTTTAAGATATTTCTTTCTTGTTGTCATTAGGTCATGAGGAAACTAATTGCTTGGTAATTGGATTGCTTGAAGGAATTCGTGTTTCAGTTATCGTTCCAAAAATTGTTTTTTATCATTGATTAGGTGAATGTATTACTTTTCATATGGAAATTAAGTGGATTTGAAAAGAAAAATATTATGTATTATGCATTTCATATAGGGTTTTGTGATTGAAATTGTAATTAGAAATATTTGCATTAGGGGAATTGCTTAACAATCTTGTTTTTTGCATATTTTATGTTGCATATTCTCTCTTCTCTTCCATCCCATATATAGATTTTCATTGAAAACAGAAGTTTCATTTTATAGTGCTAATTTTCATATTAGGATATTCAGCTAAAATTCATAGTGAGCCTTGAAACTCAAAACATAACTCAAGATAAACTTTGAAATTTATTGAAGCAACCTAATGATAATTTATAACATTAAAAAAAATATCTAGATGTCTAGGATAGAGGTGCATTCTGGTGCCTATTAACATAGGAGTTATTTTTTTTTCAACTGTTGCATTATGGGTGTTACTGTTAGTATTTGCATACTTCCACCAAGGATCAAAACACATTTTTCATGTGCATATTAGCTGTCCCACTTCAAATAATTTTCAATCATTCAATTAGGTCATGATATAAAATTTTTCCACTAGTGGTTGTCCTTGTCAAGTGTCCCATTTTCCTTCACAAGCACATGCTTGTTGACCCTCTTCCATGTCTTCATCATGTTGAAAACAAGTCTACTCGCATTCCACTTTTATTCAAAATCACTCATTGAGTGAGTTTCTTTCATTTCTCATTAGGTCACTAGCATTTCATTAGGTCAAATCATTTCATTGTCTCATTTTCAGTAAAGGGCAGTAGAAGGTGTGAAGGTGACCCAGAATAAACTCATGATTTTCTTCATTTAGTTCAAATGTAATAAGTACTCAGTCTCCTAACACTTCCAACTCAGAAATCCAAATTCCAACACATCAAATGTCAAAGGGATTTGTCTTTTCCTGAGGGTGCCCAAGTCATCATTGTTAACAAGCACTAAACCCTAATTTCCTCTCCCACTGAGCTAGGGTTTGCTATGAAAAAGAGGCATATGAGTAGAGGAGCCATAAGGTAGGTCATATAATTAAGTATGAGGTCATTTCAGCTCATAAACATCATGTATCTATCATTTTTTGAGAAGTCTTTCCAAGAGTCAAGCCATTTTCCACTCATAGGGCCAATTTTTCTTCAAACTATGTTTCTGACCAAAACAAAATGAATTTGATAAAAGTGAGAGAGGTTTTTGTCCATCATAGGTCCAGGAAGAAAAAAATCGTTCAGTTTTTATAGAGGTGTTATGGTTTTATGGAAATTTCAAAAAAATAAGTGCCACAAGAGAGTTGATGCACTTCTGGAGTGACCTTGGCAAAATCAACTTTTGTCATAGCTCATGTGTCCAAATGAATTTCTTGATGAGTCAAATGATAATTAGAGAGAGAGATATTTCCTATGAGCTAGCATGAGCTCAATTGAGTTGTGAAAGGCCTCCAAAAGTTTCCTACACCACCACTTTGCATTACTGCACCCTCATTCAACACTTTTTTACATGTCTTGGGAAAATGAAATTTTGAAAAGGTAAATCAACTCTGATTAGAAAACTAAAGGTATATTTGGAAATTATACTTCAATATATTTCCAATGAGCTATCCTCGGCCCAATTGTGACACTGGGAAGACCTCCAAAAGTGGTCTGCAAAACAATGCTACAGTGGTGTTGCATTGTACTAATGCCCAAAAATCACAGTGCAATTTACACTAGCGTTGCGTTTTTTAGGAGGGGTAGTGTGCTAATGTTTGGGCATTGTGATAATGTCCAGTTCACTCTCTAAGCTTCAAAATTCAACCAAATTGCGTAAAATCTTCAACAAATATGCTCATCACCTTTGACAAGTAAGTAACATGTAAATTTCACCTCCTTACAGTCTTCAAGAGGAATTTCATGGTGCTTTTGTTTTCTATGTGAATTTGGAAGTTGGTTTAGCTACAAACCTTGTATTCATTCTTTTTTCCCAAAATTGGCACCCATAAACCTCACATTCTCTTCCTACATCACTATAAACCCTACTCTTTCCCTACAACACCATATCCCTTTCCTTAAATCCATTTTCCCCTAAACCCTAAGTCCTAGGCATCTCAATATCCCAGAAAACCCTATCAACCTTGTAATAAAATTCTAATTCCCAATCCCTTAAAAATTTTGATCCCTTATCACCTCCCTAAGTTGAATAAGCCATTCCCCCATCTCCCTAATTTTCCTATCCCCACTCCCATTTCCTCAATCCCTAGGGTTTAAACCATGGAAGAGGAAAGAGACACCATGGGGTAGGAAAGAGACATTATGGAGGAGGAGATAAACATAGAAGAAGAGAGGAGAAGACACCACAAAGGATCCAAACCAAAAGTAAGAAACCAAAAACAAGAGGTCTCAGGAAGGCATTGGAGAAGGAGAAGCTTGAGGCAGAAAACCTAACTTTTGAAGGAAAAATTCAAGGAAACTCTAATTTGTCAAAGGGAGAAGGGTAAATTGGAAATACTTGTTGATATATCCACGATAAAATAACACACCTTATTTGGCATCTCTGGAGCAATTTTCAGGAAATTTGAAGAAAATTTAAGAAATTAAAAAGAATCTTCAAAGGCACATTTTCCAAAAATGTCCTGTTTTGGACACGTTTTTACAAAGAATATTGTGGAAAATAAGAGAAGCATATTAGGAAACTGGAGGAGTTTTGTGTTTAAAAAATGTGAAAGAACAAAAAAATATCTCTATTTTTCGAAACACCTCATGGTTAGAGATATATTGATCCATGTCTAAGGCATAGCTTTTGTAGAAAACTCAGAAATTTTGGCACACAGAAAATCTTCCAAAAACATAGCGCCATTGGCGATTAGATTTTTCTTGGAGCCTCGAATGGAAAAATGGCCACCACCATCATGTTAAAAATGATGAGTACATCAACCCTAGTAAGTTTCAGAAAATTTGGAGGAGAACTGGTCCCTCAAAACTGCAAAAAACCACTAATTTTTGATGTTTCTGCCTCATTTTTTACATTGGCGTTGTGCTAATAACAGTCTCGAGAAACGTCATTTTTGACCAGCAATATTCGCACCATTTTTGAAATTGGAGGCATGTTTGGAAAATAGACTTAGAGAGCTTTCCAATGAGTTATCATGAAGCTGATTTGGACACCAGGAAGGCCTCCAAAATTTTCTTGCAAGAGAGGATATTTTTCTGTCATGGCATTGTGCTTTTGCGAAGAAAATGTCATTTTCACCATCTTCAACATAGTTTTACATTTTGACTTTTTGTCTTGGGAAATTATAAATTATTGATGTAAAAGGTAAAGATAACTGTAAATCTCATGTTTTAATTTTTATCTAGGGTAGATACATTAGATAAGTCCTCTAGAGGTCAAATGAATCAATTTCCTCTCTTTTAGAGGCAAATTGCGGAGCTTTCCTAGTCTTCAGATTCTTGTTTGAGAGTAGGTGAAACTAATCCCTATCTCATGGAATCGACTCCCTAAGGCCTGGAAGAGTGGTTTTGAGGTATATTTGATGAATTTTCTCAGTCATTATAATGTTTGGATCCATTTGGAGATTTGGCATATCAAGGGACATATTTATATCAATTTAGCCTGGACATTAATGATAAATTTGCAGCTATTTCTTTAGGATCCATGTGGTATGCAATGTTTCACATAGTTTCTTCTTTGTGATAATTTTTATGAATGTATTGTAAGCTCATTAACCATTTCCATGTCTATTATATGCGTATTTTTAAGTTGAAAGGTAGAATTCATGTTTCATGCTCTGTTTTGGGAAATTTTGCATAATTTGTTTATTTTCTTTAGTTAGGGAGAATTCATCTTATATTATCTTCCTAACTCCTCCCTAGTATTTTCATCTCACCATGACCATCCTTTAAATGTAAAAACGTTCTACCTACATTGCCCCATAGAACACCATGCAAATTTTGACCTAATTTCCTTACCCTAGTTGTTTGACTCCTCATGATCCAGCAAAACCCTACACAAATCAAAAATTTAAACCTTGAGCAACTACACCTAGCATAATATCTTCTTTCCTCAGTCATTTTGACTGTGATTGATATGGAGAGAGACATTTCCTGGCCTAGTAGGGCTAGCTACTTGGATAAGCATGGTTTGAGGTTACCATGAAATTTCCTCTCTCAACCTGAGGTTCAATCTAAGTGATAAATTTTTTGGCGACCATATTTGGGAAGAAAAAGTAAGAACAAAAAGACAAATATTCCTTGGAAAAGAATGACAAATATTAGATCTAAATGTTGATTGTGAACAACATTTGGACACATATGAAGGCTGGATCATTCACCTAGTGACTCCATTCACTGAAATATCCATAAAATCAACACCTCATGGTGACTCCACTGCATGAAGATCAGTAGCTTCAATATTTTTCAAGATGGAAAATGTTGCAAGAAGGTATGCTCCCATGAGCTGAGATCACATTCGAGGTTTCCCAAATAAAATTCCTAAGGTAGATTGAAAAAGGAATTTGCATATGTTCAGAAATGTGAAAGGTAATGATGTTGCTCTTCATTTGGTGAGACTTCACATGCATGTGCATAGATTAAAGATTGATTTTCCTAAAGAATACTTGATGAAGATATTCATGGCCACTTTGGAAGATGAAACTCGATCTTGGTATGAAATTTTTCCGCTTGCTTGTATTTGCTGTTTAAATGATTTTCATACCAGATCCTTTGAAAGGTATAAAAAATCTTGTCCATCATTAATATTAGTTCATAACTGATGTAAACATGTTGATAGTTTTATTGAAAATCTTGAGAATTTTTATGGAGATGATGAATTCATGGACGATGAGATCATGGAAGACCCATATGAAAATACATTTCAGTAGCATAAAGAAATCTTGGAGAATACTTATCAAGATGCTCAAGAAATTTTGCAGCAAGCTGAAGATATTTGTACAGTTGAAAATAATGGAAGACGAGGTCTTATTTCAGATCTAATTGCAGCAAAAGAGGATATTCTAGGAAATCAGGTTCAAATTTCAGATTATAGTAAAGTCAAGCTAGCTGATCGAGATCTAGATTCAAATTATAATGATGAAGAGTATGTTGTTGCAGATCCCATGAGGGAGAGATCTATTTTCGAGATCACCTTGAAAGAAGAAAACAAATTTATCAACCCAAGTGTTCTCATCCCATCAGAACAAAACCTTCAGAAAGAGGTAATCCAGTCCCTTTGTGAAAAACAAGATGAGATCTTTGTTCAATGAAGTGAAAAATATTCTTTGCATAACTCTGTAGTAAATGATATAAATGTTAGTTTTGAGGTTTGTGAACAATCTGAAGTTTTCCCTCTTACGACTGATGAGTGTGATGAGAAACATGAAAATCTGGTTTCCATGTCATATGAATATGATCAACAATGTATTCAAATTGTAGAGGACCACGGGATTGAGGATTGTCATCCATATTTTTATTCTCATGTTTCATGTTTAGAATTTTTATCTCAAGAAGAAATTTTGCCACCTACTTGTTTAGAAGTTTTTGACGTCCAGGAAGACATTCTTTCTAAGGTACATTATGAAGAGAGAACAGAATCAAGAGAAAAAGGTACCTTGTTTCTTCTAGATTAGCAAGAGGTAAATTTTCATGTTTTTCAGGATCTAGTGGAAAATCTATTGCAGTCAGCAGTAAAGGTAATTATTGTAGTATTCAGTGATGATGGAGATCATTGTAAGCTATGTTTTTGGCTGCCCAATTATAAATATTTATTTTTTTCCAGAGAATATGATTGGGAGAATCAATTAGGGAGGCATTTTCTTGATAGGTTACATTGGAATTTTGATATCACCTGATTATACATATGCTTTCAAAAAGATAGGTGGTTGTCATCAGGATTTGAAGCCCTCAAGTCTCAGTGATGTACTACCATCAATAAGTAGGGTAAATTCAATTTTTGATTCGTGTTTGAGTCAGTCTTGAGTCAGCCTTGAGTCAGTTTAATGAGTCAAAATTTTAGTATTAAGTTTGGTTTTTAGCTATTGACTCCATGCCCATTGGATAAACACTTGGTCTACTGTGTTCTTGGCACCTCCAATGAACTACCATCTCCAGCTACAGCCAATAGTAATGTTAGTATTTGCATACTTTCACCAGGGATAAAAACACATTTTTCATGTGGATCTTAGGTGTCCCACTCCAAATAATTTTCAATCATTCTATTCGGTCATTATATAAATTTGTTCCAATAATGGTTGTCCTTTTCAAGTGTCCCATTTTCCTTCACAAGCACATGCCTGCTGACCCTCTTCAATGTCTTCATCATGTTTAAAAAAAGTCCGCTCTCATTCCACTTTTAGCCAAAATCACTCATTGAGTCAATTTCTTTCATTTCTCATTAGGTCACTAGGCTTTCATTAGGTCAAATAATTTCATTGTCTCATTTTCAATAAAGGGCAACAAAAGGTGTGAAGGTGACCCATAATAAGTCATGATTTGATATATTTAGTTCAATGGTAATAAGTACTCAGTCTCCTAAGGCTGAAAACTCATAAATCCACATACCAACACATCAAATGTCAGATGGAGTTATCTTTTCCCAAGGGTGCCCAAGTCATCATTGTTCACAAGCACTAAACCCTAACTTCCTCTCCCATTGACACCTAATTCTAAGGCGTTGGGTGAGATTTTAAATTATTGTAATTTAGTAAATAAGGAAGGCCAAGATTCATTGGGAAGTGAATCCCAATAGCCTCACCTCCATGTATAAGTACACACACAATCTCCATCTGATACACATTGAGTTTTGTGGAGTTACCTCTTGGTCTGACATGGTATCAGAGTCAGTCCCATTTTTGGCATTCCTTCCTTTGGTGTAACTCCCTCATGTTTTGAATTTTTGAAGACTGCCATTGTACATTTAGTTTTCTATTTTTTTTCTCCTGTCATTCTACAATTTTGTCTGACTTCTCCTGCCATTGATGCAATTCAGGAATAATTATTAGTTTTTTTTTACTGCAAATTCTGCCACATTTTTACTGTAAATATAATTTTTATAGTTCTCTGCACATTCAAGGTTACTTTGAAAAGTAATTTTTACATAATAATCAATTTTTACAGCTCTCAACTCAGAGTCACCTCCCATGCTCACAACCACATCCCCATCACAGTCACTCTTGGCCATCCTTTCCCACCTCACCCATCCCCCCTCCCCTCTCATGGCCCTCCCCACCTACTCACAGCCCTCACCCATCCCCCCTCGCCTCTCACGTCCCTCCCCACCTGCTCACGAACCTCCCCATCCCCCATCCCCTCTGACGGTCGTCCCCATCGACTCATAGCCCTCACCCATCCCCCCTCCCCTCTCACGGCCCTACCCACCTACTCATGACAACACACACCTCGCAACCCACCATCCCTCTCAACCCAGCATCCCCTCCCCTCTATGTTTTTTTATTTGGAAATAATATCATTCTGCTTTTTACACAGTTTTCCATTCCCTAGTAATCACCTTCCCCATAAAATAACATCCTCAGTAATCACCTTCCCCAGAAAGTACATTCCCCAGCAACCACCTTCCCCAGAAATCACCTTCCCCAGAAATCACCTCCCCCAGAAAACACCTCCCTCAGATAATACCTCTATTTCTTTCCCCCAAATTTTTTACACAAAAAATAAAAAAAAAAAAATTGTAGATTTGAAACCAGAATTGAGTTTTACCTTGACAGCAAAGTATTTTTTTTCCTTGAAAAGAATGAATTCTCTCATATCTATTGTAGGAGTTGTCCTCTCCAGAAAGGAGAACTATCTTTAATGGTATCAGAAAATCAAGCACACTCATTTTTAATGAGTTGTGGAGAGGAATTTGTGAAGGAGAAGTAGACCTTCCACCAGCAAAGCCCACTTCAGACAAGGAGATCACCATTTGGGAAAACAAGAAATGCAAGGCCTATGCCTTGATTGCAGCTTCCGTAAATGAAAGGTGAGTCGCCATATTACACCATTTTCAAATTCCTATCAAGCCTTGAGCAAGATAAAAGAACTCTATGACCCACATTCAAAACTTTAAATTGTTCAATTAATGATTAAGATGTACAGCCTTGAATTTAAGAATGATGATCCTCTTTCTTTAGCTTTAGAAGTAATATCTATCATGCATGACATTAAGAACACTGGTGTAGAAGTTGATATATCTCCCAAAGCATATGTTAAGGCATTGTATCCGACTTACTCACATTATCTTGAGTCATTGCAAGCAAGTGGAAACCTTGTGAAAATCACCTTTGATTCCCTTGAAAAAAATTTTGCAGAAAGAGAGAAATATTTTGGAAAGATGATAGCCCCTCTGTCTTCTGAAG
This sequence comes from Pinus albicaulis, assembly GCA_034641835.2. NCBI lineage: Eukaryota > Viridiplantae > Streptophyta > Pinopsida > Pinales > Pinaceae > Pinus > Pinus albicaulis. The sequence continues at coordinate 849,211,182 of CM076571.1, forward strand.
AGGCTGTATGATTTGCACATAGAGATAAGACTCATGCTCAAGATTCTTCCATAGGAAGGGGTGGCCGAAGAGGAAGAGGAAGAATAAATTTCAGAGGAAGGGGGGGCATAAAAACTCAAACTGAAAAATATGATGTTCATTGCATACGCTGCAATAAAGACTGGCATGATCCATCTACATGTAAGCTTCCTTGGGATAAAATTTAGCAGTAAAGAAATCAAGAAAAAGGTAAATATCATGACAGAGACAAAGGTAAAGCACTTGAATCCGCTCATTATGTTGTAGCACATTGTAACAATGGAGTAACTGAAGACTTGTTTGATGTTTCATTTACTTCTTGGAGACATGATTGGTTGCTAGATTTAGGAGCAACATGTCACATGAAATTTAGAAAATATTTTTTTGAAGAATTTACTAAAAAAATTTATGGAGTAGTATACTTCACAGATAAATCCAAACTCAATCTATCAGGGCTTGGCACAATCAGGCTTAAGTTGCCTGGTCTTCCAGATCATCTTCTACATGAGGTTCTATACCTCCCTAAGTTGAGGAGAAACTTGTTGTCCTTGGCCTACATCTTCCAGCAAGGACACTCCATTCACATGTTTGATGGAAAGCTTGAGGTCAGAAAAGCATCAGATCACTCACTTGTCGTAAAGGGAATCAAATAAGGAAGACTCTTGAAGCTGCAAGGTTCCTCTGCTCATGCACAAAACTTTGCAGTCAGTGCGCATCATGATGAAGGTACATTCCCATCAAGTCTTTTATGGCATGCTATATTTCGACACTTAAACTATGACAACATTCAATTGTTGAAGAAAAATGGTGTTAATGGACTGCCTACAATTCCTAGGAAACTTAAGCACTGTGATGCTTGTATTCTAGGAAAGCATAGAAAACAACCATTTCATGATTCACATTCCGGAGCACAAAGAAAACCTGAGATTATTCATTTATATTTATGTGGCCCTATGCCTGTTTCTTCTGAAAATGGAAATAAATATATGATGACATTTATTTATGATTACACTATAATGTGTTGGGTTTACTCATAGAATAACAAGTCTGCTGCTTTTCAAACATCTAAGAATTTTCATGCATGGATTGAAAATGATTCACAAACTCATTGGCTCTTTAGGTATTGATAATGGAAAATAATATTTACACTTCAAATGAATTTGAAAATTATCCTCGTCCACATGGGATCAAACATAAAACAACTGTGCCCTATAATCCCCAACAAAACGGTGTAGCTGAAATAATGAATAGGACAAATATGGTTTGCTCAATGATGTTTTTTAAGAATGTAAAATTGAGGTTTTGGGCTGATGCAGTTCTATGTGCTTTATACATAAAGAATAGGTGTCCTTCAAATTAAATAAAAAACAAAACTCCTTATGAAATGTGGCATGGCCACATTCCTTTGGTAAAGCATTTCAGGGTCTTTGGTTCCACCTGTTATGATTTGATACCCAAGGTACAAAGGAATAAACTTGGTGCTAGGAGTCAAAAATGTATCTTCTTGGGGTATTCCAATACCTCCAAAGGATATCGTCTCTATGATGAAGTCAATAAGAAATTTGTAATAGCAAGAGATGTCATATTCCTTGAATCTTCCAAGACTAACAATGTTGTTTAGCAGCAACTTGATTTCCTGGATAGATTCACACATGAAAAGTATTTTCAAGAATTTGATAATCAGATTCCACGTCTTGAAGGGGGCATTCCTATACTGAATCAATATGTGGAATCACTTCTCGAATCACTCTCTCCCCTACATGAATAACCAACCACAGATGACACCTTGAACAATGTGATTGATAGAATTAAGAGATTGAATCTTGATTCAATTCCAACTCAGTCAAATGAACAGCCTAGGCCATCTCAGAAAGGTCCCCCCAAATTGCTGACAAAGACACTAGAAATTTTTTGTCCCGGTGAGGTTGGAAAGTAAAGAACAAGAAATTCCACTAGACAAAAAAAAGGTGATGTAGATAATTCTGATTGACCTGTTGATATGGATATTGCTTATAACTATAAATTGAGTTTGCCTACAGATCATGACCCAAATTCCTTCAAAGAAGCCGCTTCTCATGATGAATGGAATGAAGCGATGCAAAAGGAGTATGATGCCTTGATAAAGAATGGCACTTGGAAGCTGGTTGATCCTCCTTTGGGAACCAAACCAGTTCGCTGTAAGTGGGTCTACAAGAAAAAGTACAAAGCAGATGGTTCACTTGACAAGCACAAAGCCAGGCCTGTGGAAAAATATTTTACATAGAAATAAGGGGTTGATTATTAAGAAACCTTTTATTCCACAGTAAAATGGGCTACCATCCAGACTCTCTTTGCCCTAGTAGCTCAGAAGGGATGTAAATTCCATCAGATGGATGCAAAAACCACCTTTTTGAATGGAGATCTAAAGGAGAAACTTTTTAAGTCCTAGCTAGAAGGATTTGTTGTGAAGGGCCAAGAACACAAAGTATGCAAGCTTATAAAATCCTTGTATGGCCTCAAGCAACCACCGCGAGCCTGGTATGAGAAATTAATTGAGCATCTTCTTAAACTTGACTTCAAACTTTTTGATCTAGATGATGCAACCTTTTTTGTCAAGAAAGTTGGAAAAACAGTTGTATATCTTGTGGTGTATGTAGATGATCTTTTGATGAAAGTGAAAAATGAGAGTTATATTGCATCCATAAATAAAGAATTGAAGAAAGTTTTTGAAATGACTGATTTGGGTTACGTTCATTACTATCTAGGTATTGAAGTAACTCAACATCCTAAATTTATATTTCTTTCTCAAAAGAAGTAAATTGGAGATATTTTGAACAGGCCTGACAGTTTGTTATGAAAAAGAGGAATATGAGAAGAGGAGCCATAAGGTAGGTCATATCATTAAGTATGAGGCCATTTCAGCTCATAAAAACCATGTCTCCATCATTTTTTGAGAATTATTTCCAAGAGTCAAGCCATTTTCCACTCATAGGGCCAATTTTTCTTCAAACTATGTTTCTGGCCAAAAAAAAATCAATTTGACAGAAGTGAGATAAATTTTTGTCCATAATAGGTTGAAGAAGAAAAACCTCCTTAATTTTTTACACAGGCGTCATGGTTTTATAGAAATGTCAAAAACACAGGTTCGATAGGAAAGTTGTTGCACTTCTGGAGTGACCTTGGAAAAATCAAGTTTTCTCATAGCTGAAGTGTCCAAATGACTCGATTGATGAGTAAAATGACAGCCAGACAAAGAGATATTTCTAATGAACTATTATGAGCTCAATTGGGAGTTGAGTAAGGCCTCGAAAGGTTGCCTACACTAGCACTTTTCATTTCTGCATCGTAACTCAACACTTTTTGTCCAGTCTTAGGAAAATCAACTTTTGACAAGGTGAATAAACTCAATTAGAAAAATAAAGCTAAATTTGGAAAGTAGACTTCAAGTGCTTTGCAACAAGCTATCCTAGGCCCAATTTGAACACCGAGAATACCTTGAAAAGTGGTCTGCAAAACAGTGTTGCAGTGGTGTTGTGCTAATGTTTGGGCATTGTGCTAATACCTAGCTGCACTGTGCTAATGCCCAAAAATCATAGGGCAATTTACACTACCTCTATGTTTTTCAGGAGGGGCATTGTGCTAATGTTTGGGTGTTGAACTAATGTCTAGTTCGCTCTCTAAGCTTCGAAATTCAGCCAAATTGCCTCAAATCTTCAACACAGATTCGCAACACCTTTGAAAAGTAAGTAACATGTAAATTTCACCTCCTTGTAGTCTTCAAGAGGAATTTCATGGTACTTTTTGTTTCTATGTGAATTTAAATTTTTTTTAGATACAAACCCTAGATTCATTCTTTGCTGGCAAAATTCGCACCCATAAACCTCACATTATCTTCCTACATCACTGTAAACCCTACTCTTTCCCTACAACACCATATCCCTTTCCCTAAATCCCTTTTCCCCTAAACCCTAATACCTGGACATCTCAATTTCCTAGGCAGCCCTATCAATCCTGTAATAAAATTCTAATTCCCAATCCCTTAAAACAATTTATCCACTATCACCTCCCTAAGTTCAATAACCCCTTCCCCCATCTCCCTAATTTTCCTATCCCCAATCCCTAGACCTATCCCCACTCCCATTTCCTCATCCCTAGGGTTTACAACATGGAAGAGAAAAGAGACACCATGTGGTAGTAAAGAGAAATTATGGAGGAGGAGATAAACATATAAGAGGAGAGGAGAAGACACCACAAAGGACCCAAACCACTAGGAAGAAACCAAGAACAAGAGGCCTCAAGAAGGCATTAGAGAAGGAGAAGCCTGAGGCAGAAAACCTAACTTTTGAAGGACAAACTCAAGGAAACCCTAATTTTTCAAAGGGAGAAGGGTAAATTGGAACTACTGGTTGATATATTAATGATAGCATAACACACCTTATTTCGCATCTCTGGAGAAATTTTGAGGAAATTTGGAGAAAATTTGAGAAATTTTAAAAAATGTTTGAAGGCACATTTTCCAGAAATGTCTTGTTTTGGACATCTTTTTTCAGAGAAGATTGTGGAAAGTAAGAGAAGAATATTTTGAAACGGGAGGAGGTTTGTGTTCAAAACATGCCAAAGAATAAAAATATCTATCTATTTTTCAAAACACCTCAAGCTTAGAGAGATATTGATCCATGTCTGAAGCCTAGTTTTGCAGGAAACTCATAAATTTTGGCACACAGAAAATCTGCCAAAAATGTAGCACCCTTGGCATTGCGGATTTTCTTGGTGCTCCGATGGGAAAATGGAAACCACCATCATGTTACGAATGAGGAGGAAATCAACACCAGCAAGTTTTAGAAAATTTGGAGGAGAAATGATTCCTCAAAATTGAAAAAAACCACCACTATTTCATGTTTCTGCCTCCTTTTTTACCTTGGGGTTGCTCCAATGCCAGTCTTGGGAAACGTTATTTTTGACAACGCCAATGGGCACCATTTTGGAAATTGGAAGCATATTTGGAAACTAGACTCAGACATATCTCCAATGAGTTATCATGGAGATAATTTTGACACCATGAAGGTCTCAAAAAGTTTCTTGCAAAGGAGGCTATTTTTTTTTCATGGCGCTGCGCTTTTTCCAGGAAAATGTCATTTTCACCATCTTCAACATATTTAGAGTTTTTGAATTTTTATCTTGGGAAATGAAATATTATTGATGTAAAAGGTCAATATAAATTTAAATCTCATGTCTTTATTGTTCTCTAGGGCATATACATCAGATAAGTCCTCTAGAGGTCAAGTGAATCACTTTCCTCTCTTTTAGAGGCAAATTATTGAGTTTTCGCAGTCTTCAGATTCTTGTTTGGGAGTAGGTGAAACTGATCCCTATCTCATGGATTTGATTTCCTGAGGCTAGGAAGAGTGGTTTTCAGGTCTATTTGATGTATTTTCTCAGTCATTGTAATGGTTGTACTCATTTGAAGCTTTGGCATCTCAAGGGACATATTTGTATCCGTTTGGCCTCGACATTAATGATAGATTTATAGCTATTTCTTTGGGATCCATGTGGTATGAAATTTGTGACATATTTTTTTGTTTGTGATATTTTTTATGAATGTATCGTAAGCTCATAAGACATTTTCATGTCGATGAAATGCTTAATTTCAAGTTGAAAGGAAGAATTCACGTTTGAAGCTCTATTTTGGGAAATTTTGCATAATTTGTTTATTTTCTTCCGTTTAGGGAGAATTCATCTTATATGTTCTTCCTAACTCCTCACTAGTCTTTTCACCTCACAACAATCATCCTTTAAATGTCAAAACCATCCACCTACCTTGCCCCATAGAACACCCTTCAAATTTTGACCTAATTTCTTTGCCCTAGCTATTTGACTTCTAATCCGGAAAAACCCTACACAAATAAAAAATAAAAACCATGAGCTAATATTCCTAGCCTAATACCTTCTTTCCTCAGTAATTTTTACTGTGATCCATATGGAAAGAGCCCTCTCTTGGCCTAGTAGGGCTAGCTACTTGGCTAAGCGTGGTTTGAGGTTACCTCGAAATTTCCTTTCTCGACCTGAGGTTCAATCTGAGTGATAACAATGGGGCATATTTCATGTTCCATGTACGTAAGTGTATCAGACCATTCTCCACTTACCTACAGGTATATTAGATTTCGCTCCATGCATTAAGAGTATATGGGGACACTCTCATCATACGATTATGTATTACACAACACTAGCATACACAACACTTCCATGTGTCATTGAGTATATTTTGGAAGTACACCATAGGTGATATCCTCACCATATGTAATCGACATAGGCACCTTGTAAACTATGATACACTAAACAAAACATTCGTGGATATTTCCTGCCCGTATGTAAACCCTTGGTTCTCCAAGGTTGTACATTTCAGATCACAATTTCTTGGTAAACCTTTATACCTAGTATACCATGTTTGGTTTATTTTGTGTTAATTGTTCAAATTTATTGATCCAACATGGAAGAAAAAAAACCCTTTACCACATCATTCACATAGAATTAAAAATAAGCCTCCTCTTCCACCGGAGGCAACTCATGGACTTCATCAGAAGAATAATAAAACATAAACTATTGAATATAATAGTTGAAGAGCTATTGCTTATGGTCCTCCATCTGAGATAGATACACCATAATAATATTTTCCTATGACTATGGAACTCATGATTACTTCTTCATTGGCTGGTAAATATGACACATTCGAAATAGAAGAAACTGAAATCTCTTTACCTAAGTTTATTGAACCTGACTATATTGAATCATAAAAAATTCAACGTAATTTTATACAACATGAGGTACATAATCCATCGACACATATTACTTCAAGAGCTTCTCTTTATCTTCCTTTGTCTCAAACCCAACCCCAAACTATATATGTTGGACCCTATTGTGAACCCCTTCCACCTCGTCTTATGAGTATCAAAGAGATTTCAAAGGAAGAGCCTCAACCCTCCTCTCCCATTCAAGCAAGGGCTCATTTTTATCAGGCCCATCCTTTTCCTTCTCATCATACTCCGTCTCAACCTCCTTTGTGTGAGAATTTTCCTTTAAAATCACCTTTGAGTTTCCATTGGAAATATTCTTTGGGACAAATAACCATGACTGAGTTTGATATGGTTTCTAGTTTTGTATCTACTACCATGACTGAGACAATCCAAGTTGAAACCTATATATCTTTGTGACCACATCATAAACACATTTTTATGGCAGCCCATCCACCCCACCTGGTTACTAACCCTTCTCTGGTACCTTTGTTGGTGCAACATTTATTCCATGGACCTCTCCCATGACATATACATTTGAAATTTTACCTGACGCTTATTTAATGAGCACCACATAGTCTTCTCCTCTTCCTTAATATACACCTACAATTCAACAACACATTGGTCCTTAAGTTAGTGGACATGGTTATCTACAATATCCAAATACATCTCCTATTGGGAACCCTCTTCTTGAGGGGAAGTTTTCTCCATCTTATCCTCCTCTTTTAGTAGGGGGACAACCTATTGTAGGTTCATTCCAATCTCCTCAAGTTAGTGCTAAACCTAAAATAAATACTTAGTACTTGTTAATGGCTACTAATGTTTAGAAATCCACTATGCCTATCCAACTCAGCTCAATTGTGGCTTCATCACTCATTTCTAAAACCACCAACCACTGTTTTTTATTATTATATATTTTATAAAAATGAATATAAAAACATTACAATATTTACCTTTAACGCAACCTATTCCACCGATATATGGCACATCCCAAGACATGTATACCCAACCTCTTCAAGGTAACTTACAAAGACAACAGTTCAGGTAGGCCATTCATCAAAATCAAATGCGGCATAATGTGTATGGTATGTAATAGTAACAATCACATCCAAACCCACATTATGTTGTGATGATGTGAAATCCCACAAGGAAACAATATCCACTGTATCAAGGTATCCCTCAAATTACTTATGGTCAACAAGTCCAAACTTAGTTGTTTCAACCTTTGCAAAGTTATCTTAGAGCTGGAAAAAAGGCTTATGTGTACAGTGCATATAGAAATTCTCCTTATCCCGAGGTAGAGATAATTGTTGTTTAGGTTATCCCATCTTATCTAGGATATCCTCCACCAGAAATCAATAGGAAGTTTCCATTTGTAGCAACTCTTAAATTGCAAGTTTTGATCGGGCTCCCCAATGATCCCATTTCCCATTCTCCTTTGTGGCTAGTTATTCTTCCAAAGTTTCCTTTTTATTTTCCTAAATTCAATGGAAATCTTGAAGAAGACCCATACATGCACATAATGACTTATCATTTGTGATTTTCTTCGAACTCCCAGAATGATGATTATGTTCATTTTCATCTTTTACTATGTACACTCATTAGTATGACAGCTAAATGGTATATTGAGTTACCTTGAGCTTCGTTTGATAAATTTAGCACCTTCGCTACTACATTCTTAACAAATTTTGAGTTTCCCATTATACATGAAATTGGAAAAAAATTCTTAACCAATTTAAAACATAATAATTCCACCCACATATCTGATCATATTCATGAGTGGTGACGTTGTCCCAATTTGGCTAAAAAAAAAATTCATGAATAATTTTTGATTGAATGGTTCATTAGGTTACTATTTCCATCGATTATGAAGTACGTATCCAAAGGCGGAGTCATAACCAAAGAGAAGATCATTTATCATTCCTGGTATTTGGATCTCATCTATACCCAATCTAGCACACTTTATTGTAATATACCAAATGCTCCATGACCTATCAATATCGTTTCTCAAACTCCTATTAAAGAATCACATGGTGCCGATGGCGTGATTGGTTCTACCAGCCAGTAGTCGACGAGTACACAACTTGGTTAAAATCTTGTTGTCAATTATAAAATCCCTCCTTCCACTCTCACGACATCTACTTATGATATCAATGTGATTAAATCATCCAAAGGAAAATATCTGCAACCATGAAGTAAGAAAAAAGGCAAATGTAAGAAGAAGAGAGACAATGGTCAACAGGAAAAACAAATCAATTTCTCTCCTGAAGAAAAGAGAACACCTCGAAACCATGTATAATCTGTAAAGAGGAGCATTTCACTCATGATTTTCCCCATAGGGCTAAGGTTAATCAATTTCTTAAATAATATTCTATGTTTTTTTTTTGACAGCCCATTTCTGAATCAAGAGACCAATATCGTTGCACGAGATCCCACTTCCTCTAACTCAGTTTTAATGCTTTCCGCAACTAAGCAAAAACAATGAAGTTATGGTGGCTACCTAAAGTAAGGACTAGGGTAATGTGAGTCTTTCAAATGGTTAGGCTACTCATCAACCTACCAATTCAACCATATCTCAATCAGATCCGGCTCCAAATTTCATAAATATTGAGTTAAGGAATAAGCCTCCCGGGGACTTTATCCATAGATCAACATTGAACCCTCATGCAAGAGCTACTAATAATTATAATATATTCAAGGATCTAGCTCAATATACATCAACTATGCCTATTTTTTAGGTGTTACAAAATTTTCCCACTCAAAAGAAGGATTTTCTTTTGTCAGTTGGATGCACTGATCCTTGAGATTCCAACCTAGTAATTTCTAACCATGAGAACTATATGCCTCAACTTCCATCTCAATTAGCTTTCATGATCTAGGTTGTTTCTTGAGGTAATAATATTCATCATTACATTGTGGAAGAAGGAGCCTCGACCTGCATTATGTCCATGTCTTGCTAGAAGGCTATTGGTTCCCCCCCATTATGCGAGTCAACAATGACTCTAAAATTTTTTGACGGAATAAATTATAAACCTTGTGGGATTTTTGAATTCTCTATAGGTAGATTTATATGGAATTATTATATCACTATAATTTGAATTCATCCACAGATATTTAGATTATAATATTCTACTCTTTCATACATGGGTCTATGCCATGAATGTAGTTGATTCCACATATTTTATAGTGATCAATTTTCCTCATAAAGGTGGTATTGTATCCATAAATCAAATCACTTTCATTTCTATTGATTATTCAGTTACTGGAAGTGTTCCTATTGTTGGGGAAACCCCACACCCATATCAGCATGTTAGGGCTAGACAACTCAGAGGTTCCTCCCTCATGGGAACCTTTTCGCTTACTCCTCCCTCACTTCCCAAAAAATATACTCTAGTTTCCTATATTAATATTTTACCTTTTTGTAATAGTCTAATTGATCCATGGATAGTACTAGATCAATATCATATTGACATTTTTGGTGGCTGCATGTCGCTCAACCCCATTGAAATGGATTACAAAGCTATCTATTCGGTTAGCATGGCTTATTTTGATCCTTCCACTTTGATCCATTGGGTTGATCATTCTTTATATTATGGTACATCGTCTGATTCTTTCTATAATTATTTTTCCACTGATGAGAGTATCATGGAGATCATGATGCTGGATGATGTGCCATGGTACAACCATCATCATTGTTCCTCCTTTCCATATTTCTTCAAGGATAATGTTAAATAATTTTATCAATCCAATATCGTTCAATTATCTACGAATTATTCATCCACCTATGATTTCAAGTTTGAGAAGAACTTGTCAAACATTTAATAAAATATATTTCTCAAAATTTCAAAAAAACCCGACATTGTCGAAAATATATATATTGGTGTGTCTTTCTCTCCTAATGAGCTCAAGACTTATAAATCCCTATTCAAGGAATTGTGAGATTTTTTCTCCTATTCTTATGAAGAATGCCAGGTATCAATCCAAACATCGTTGTGCATGAAACTAAGGCATATTCTAATGCTAAAATAGTTTAACAATGCCTTATCCCCCGTTCATCCCAAGATGGTTGTCACTATCAAAGCTAAAGTTGAAAAGCTTTGATGTATTCATTTCATCTATGCCATACCTTTAATTGATTGATTTTATAATATTTTTCCTGTCATGAAGAAACAAGGAGTCTTTCTGTGTGTGTGTTGATTATTAGGACATCGATCGTGCCTATCGAAAGGACAATTATCCCACCCTATGCATCGACCAGATTGTTGATGATTGTGTTGGTTGCAAAATATTTTCATTTATGGATCGTTTCTCTATCTATAATCAAATCAACATTCTCTGAGTAGACCAAAATAAAATGAAATTATTTTGTACTCGGGGCACATATTCATATGGAAAACTCCCTTTTGTATTAAAGAATGTTGGGCTATGTTTAAGAGGGAACTGAATTATGCCTTCCACGACATCAAACATATTGTGCAACCTTGTTTGGATGATCCTTCTGCTCATTCAAAACATCAGGTTGACCACCTGATGCATATTAGGGCATATTTTAATGATGTAGACACTATAACATTTGACTCGATATAGACAAATGTGTGGTTTTTGTCAGTTATGGTCATCTCCCCAGATTTTTTGTATCCAAACAAGGAATTCATATTGTTCCATTGAAATTTCAGGTGATCAATTATCTTCCTCCTACTTCTTCCCTCCTTCAGCTTCAACAACTCCAGGGGAAGACTAACTTTCCTAAAATGTTCATTCCCAACTATTATAACGTAACAAAAGGATTTAATTGCTCGTTAAAGAAAGAGGTTCCCTCCCATTGGGAAAATGTTGCTTAGAAAGCATTCGATGCCTTGAAATATGTACTCATTGGGGCATCCTTGTTATATCCCCTAGATTACCAACATGATTATTTCTTGTATCTAGCCGCTACAGTTACTTCCATTTATATGGTATTGGTTGAGGAGGATAATGTATGAACTCAACATCATATTACTTACTTGACTTGAAATCTCAATGATAATTAAGTACAATACACTCATGTCAAAAAGCTAGCTTTGGAAGTTGTCCATGTTTTCCAAAAAAATTTCCATTACATACTAGTCCACAATGCTATGGTTTTTTAAGATTTCAACCCCATGATGTAAATCTTATCACGATATATTCTTGGGGGGAAATAATCTATTTGGATTCTCATCCTACAAAATTTTGATTTGGAATTCATCAAATCCAAATAGAAGAAAATCCCTAGTTTTTGTTGAGTTAATTTGTGACCTTCCCAATTATAAAACATAAACGAAATCTAATGACTCTATTCAAAATGTGTCATTTTTTTTATCTCATCATTAACCCATGGTATGGAGACATTATGGTATATTTTCATAGCCATACTTTCTTGTCCCATACCTCTCGCTTTGACCAAAAACGTATCCGATATCAAGGCAAACATTATATTATACTCACTGACACCCTTTATTGCCTTGGTATCTATATAATTTTTAAATGGTGCCTCACCCATGAGGAGGCCGAGAAAGTATTAAAAAAATTCCATTATGTGGCATGTGGTGGTAATTTTTCTATATATGCCACCACACAGAAGATCCTACATGTTTTTTACTTTAAGCCCACCATATTTTTCAATTGCATTCTCGTTGTCCAAAACTTTCATGTATGCCAGATATATGATTTAAATATGCATGCTCCACCCACTCCTTTGCATTTTGGTATCATCGTTGGACCTTTTATGAAATGGGGCATTGATTTCATGACATGGAACTCTCACTTGTCTAGGGAGCATGTCTATATCATCATAGTGGTTGATTATTTTACCAAGTGGGACGAGCCGATTCCTACATACAATAATATCGATGAAATATCTACTCTATTTTTCTTCAACCATTTTATTGCATGGTTTGGTATCCACAGGCTATAGTCACGGACCATAGAAAACATTTTTGCAATCACATGGTTTCCAAACTGACTACTAAGTTGAGACTTTCCCATGAAAGTTCCACTCCATACTACCCTCAAGATAATGGGCAAGTTGAGGCAATTAATAAATTTCTTAAAATGATGCTTCAATATATGATAGGGGTCCATAAATCACACTATAATTTTGTTCTTTGTGTCGACTTATGGGCATATGAAAACTCTGTTAGAGCTACTACCGGTTTCACACCATTCAAATTAGTTTATGGCTTGGAAGTAATCCTTTTTATTGAATGTGAAATTCCATTCCTCAAACTTGTTGTTAAACTCCTCCCTGTCACTTTTGTGGAATCTGAATGTGTCTTACATCTGACACGCTTAGTTAAACCCAAAATAATGGATGTTATGTGGGATTTATGATTGCAGAAGAAGGTATCTCCCCTAGGTCTCATGACTAACTTACAACAAGAGAGAGATAAGGAACCCAACACTTTCGTTAAACTAACTACATGAGAGGATGAATCTTACCTGGAATACGTCGCCTTAACCCCCATATTATTATTATTTTTGTACCCCTGTAACCCCCATATTATTATTATTGTGCCTTTACATTATTATTTTTAGGTCAGTTAGGATTACATTGTGGCCCCACTAGGATTATATTGTGACCCCATGGACTCCTATATATAGAAGGAGGTTCTGGTCATTTGTATCATCAAAGAATTGTGATTTCATGTAATGTATTAAATGTTGCCCCCTTGAAGTGGCTTATTTATAAAGTGTTGATATCTCTTTTCTTCTATTTTTGGAGCTAGTTTCACAACATTTGGTATTAGAGCTTTGGATTCTAGGGTTTTCGCTGCTACAAAACGGTCATCGTGGAATTATCACTATAAATTTTTATCTACGAAGGTTCAAAAGCTGAAATTTTTAGAGTGCGAAGCCGAAATCTTGAGGAACATCTTCGCAAAATTTCAGAGCTTGATTCGAAATATTTTCAGAGATATGATCTATGGCAGTTAGGGCTTTTTTCAGGCTCCTCAATTTAACCTAAACAAGTCATCATGGAATGTATGCTATAAATTTTTTTCTATGAAGTTTCAGAAGCTGAAAGTTTTACAGAGACAATCCATAACCCTAAGGAACATCGTCGCCAAATTTCAGAGCTTTGTTCCCAATATTTTCGGAGATATGATCTGTGGATGTTAGGTCTTTTTCAGGCTCCCGAATTTCATCTCAAGGAGGTTATCATGGGAAAATATTCATAAATCTCTCTCTGAGAATCGGATTGGAATGCTGTAAAAATTGGACATAAGTACATTGAATATAGTTTCTTTTCTATCAATTTTATAGCCAAAGGAGAAAAAAATTACACGTGGAAAGCCGTACAATTTCGCTCTACTGAACAAGTCCATAATTAGGTCATTGTGGAAGATTGGACATAACTTAGCCTTGAAGAGTCCAAATTAGGTCAAACCTATGGCATTTGAAAGGAGATTCAGAGTGTTACTTCAGGACCAAATTTTAGTTACTGATGATCTGAAATCACATAGATAATTTAGTTTCAATATCGAGCTTCTCAAAAGAAAGAAAGATGTGTGTATTTGGTTTTTAAAATTGCATAAGTTTGTTTGAAAAAATAGTTTGAAGTGATTCCAAGGGAATATTTTATAATTTTTATCAGTATTGGGTTCTATAATGCCTCCAAAAAATAATTTCATACCCATTAAGCCCTCAAAAAGCTATACTATGATGCATGAAGAGGAAGAATTGCAGTATGAGATATCAAAATTACAGTACCAAGTGCAACAAATTTTGATCTTAAAAGGAGCAACCAAAGATGACATAGATGGTTTAAAAGAAGAAATGGAGGCTAATTTGGATGGTTTTAAGGATCAAATAATAGCTAATATGGATGATAAATTAGTGGAAGATCACATCGAGTATCAACAACAAGTTCTCCAACTCTCAAAGGATAACCTAACTTTGGTGCAGAATCTAATGAAACAACAGGAAGATCAACATCACACTGAAATAAGTTCTAAAGTAGTCACAAAAACAAGAACTCGACAAGTACATTCAATTTCAGAGTATCTCAGCAAGTGGAAGAAATTTCCTGTAGAAGATTCCACATGGGAGGATGATAATTTTATACAGAAGCATCAAGAAATAATCAAGCGTTGAGGAAAACACTTGTTTAAAGGAGAGGGGAATGTTAAGTCCCTATATTAATAGTGTAGTCCCTTATTATGTTAGTGTATCCCCCCTTGTTGTTATTTTTTTACCTCTGTAATCCCCATATTATTATTATTGTGCCTTTACATTATTATTGTTAGGTCAGCTAGGATTACATTATGGCCCCACTAGGATTATATTCTGATCCCATGGACTCCTATATATAGAAGGAGGTTCTAGTCATTTGTATCATCCAATAATTGGTCATTCATGTAATGTATTGGAGGTTTCCCCCTCGAAGTGGCTTATTTCTACGGTGTTGATATCTCTTTTCTTCTATTTTTGGAGCTAGTTTCATAACACTTGGAAGTAATCCTTTTGATTGAATGTGAAATTCCATTCCTCAAACTTGTTGTTAAACTCCTCCCTGTCACTTTCATGGAATCCGAATGTCTCTTACATCTGACACACTTAGCTAAACCCAACATAATTCCTATTATGTGGGATTTATGATTGCAGAAAAAAGTATCTCCCCTAGGTCTCGTGACTAACTTACAACAAGAGAGAGACAAGGAACCCAACAATTTTCTTAAATTAACTAGATGATAGGATGAATCCTACCTGGAATATGTCACATGCTTCACTCCTTATTTAGCTTGAATGCTCTAATCGTCTCTTACAACCTACAGAGTTAGAAAACACAAGGCAATAAACTATGGCATCTATGTAGTATCATCTAAGTAATATATGCAATATATAAACATGGTATTTAAATACATGAAATGATGAAATGAAATATCGGAAAAAAAGAAATATTTTCATTAATATGAATGGAAGTAGTTACAACCATAAATAGGTGTCAATTTTGTAGAAGATCTCCTCCAGGATAACTGATCCTTTCTTTGTCACAAATTGCACCTCCAATCACCATAAATGGATGAAATGACCTCTCTCACAATGAAAACATAAGGGTACAATCAATCTGAAAAATCCAACCTGTTTCATATGGAAGGATGTAAATATATAGAGGAGTGGGGTAAGTTGGGATTTCTTATCCAATTACAAATATAAGGTTTAGGTGCAACTTTGATGGGAGGATGGGATAAAAGGATGATGGATTGAAAATCCAAGCTAGGCTAGGATAGGATATGAATGTTTTATCTGAGGTAAATGGTTACAAAATATCCTATAAGCTTCTAGAAATGGAGGCTTCATGAACCTCTCTCTTTTTCTTGAATTTCTAGAACCAACACAAGTGAAAAGGGGAGAAACCTATATGTGATGAACACAACACACAACAGAGAAAACTATAGGTGAATGCAGTCCAAGAAGAGGCCAGGGACCATTGGTCATAAAATTGGCTCAGATGATGCAGCTTTAGGCATACACTCTTTCGAATGAAAGAGGCATGCTTAGATATTTGTTAAATGACGATAACAAGGAGGGATATGATGTTTATTGATTCCATTAAGAGGCCCATTGACCGGATGTGAAAAAGTGACCTATAAAAAGTTCCCCCCTGAAGAACAAAGTCAGAAATGATTACTAATGTTTGAATTGCTTTACCTTGTTAAAATTTGGGATCAAGAATAACCAACGACATTCATCTATTACAATAAATTTATATAATGACATCTTTAGTTGAGGGTGGAATACCCATAATCATCACATGTACAATGATCAAAATACAGTTCAACAAATGATAATTGGTCGACCCATGAATAGATGAATTTTTTATGATGATTTCAATCATACATTGTGATCTTTGTATAATTCCTAAAACCGCAACCTAGCTGGATGAAACTAGATCCGGTGTATTCTTTCTCATTCCCACCAACAACCAACGTACGAGTCTAACTATGTGAATCATTGATTTTGGGATGAACATGGTAGACACCATATCATTCTTGAGCAATGATGTAAGTTGTTAATAAACACGAGAGAAACCATTGATGATGTTAATAGCTCTCAAGGTATTATGGTGTGAATAAATGAGTTCATGTCAAACACCACGGAAAGTCTTTCGGTCAAAGGAAAATGATGTAAAATTGTTGCCAAGAGTGAGAAAAATTTCCATTGATGTATGTAAGAACCAAGGTAACAAAGGGTTCTTTCAAAGTCAATTTCATGGATAATGTGGTGATGTGAATATGAAGGGACCTGTCATAGGAGGGACTTCATTTATCCCCCATAAACGACAAGAAAATTGTATAATTATTGAGGTAAAATGATGCTGATACGAAACTAGATCAGGAAAGGAAAACATGGAATGAAGACTTCAGCGTATTGTAACATATATCAATTGAATGACTTCTCTTGAATACACTGATGACACTGAATAAAGTTGGAATCATTAAACCAAAACTAAAATGGAAGCTCTAAAAAGGTATGATGAAATGGAATAAAAGTATATTACCCACCCAAAAACCACAGAGATGAAGCGGAAGAGTGTCGTTTTCAAGAGTGACTCACTACCATTAGAAAGTGGAGTACCTTGTTTTGCCAATTTCCCCAACCATACTAGTTAGTACCTATTTTTTTTTAACAAGCTTGAGGAGGATAATAAATGCTTGATCTATAACTTCACTCTTTAGATGAATACCTCTTATTATATTTAATGAACCCTTAGAAGGAGTGGTGCAACCTTTTCATGTTAGAAAATTCCATCGCTGTTTGATTTTTTAAGGAGTCTAGCAGAGGAAAATATCGACATCTTTTTCATGTTTAGAGAGTTTTAAAAAGAGGAAAAAAAGAAAACTCCAGATGTCGATTTTTTTATATAGTCTCTCGACTCCGAAAAGGTAGAAAATAATAATCAAGAGAACCTCTTCTCCATGTTTGACTATGGTATTTTTTTTCATAAATAGCCTATCTCAACCCGAAAAAGGGTTAAACTTACACTGAGTAGATGTATTTTCATTTACTTTAAAGATTTCTAAAAGAGAAGTGCTCAGAAATATTTCCATATTTTGGGAGTCTGAAAAGAGTTGAAAGAGGAATCCTCCTAGAGGAATGAATGGTATAAAGGTAGAAAATTGTTTTGATAATGGTGGAACACTAGTACATTTGGCAGAAATTCTGACACTTGGTTCTAACACTTTTGACCAAATGTCAGAAATTTCCCCAAATTTTTAAACTTTTTCAAATCTCGCCCGAAACCGTCGCTATACTGATGTTTAGAGACAAGTGTCACAATACCGACACTTAGACTAAGTGTCGCAATTGTGACATTTGGAGGAATACGTCGGAATTGGGACAGTTTCAACAATAGTGTCAGAATTGCAACGAAATAGAGGAAAGTTTCACTATTGCAACGTTTAAGGATATCGTCGCTATTGTGACAGTTCAGGTGAAGGTGTCGCTATTGTGACAGTCTTGGCAGAAATGTCACTATTGTGATGGTTTGGGCTAATTGTTGCTCTTGCGATGGTTTGAGGATATCATCTCTATTGCGACAGTTCAGGCAAAGGTGTTGCTATTGTGACAGTTTTGGCAGAAACGTCGCTATTGCGACGGTTTGGGATAAGCATCGCTCTTGCGACGGTGTGGGCTACGTGTCGATTATAATTCACTCTCTAACTAACCTTCAACATATGTCAACAATGATTTGATATTATTTGAATTAATTAGGGTCTGTTCAAAATTATTTCTATAACACTTTTATGTGAGGTTGCAGGCCATGAAACTTCGACCATGTTAAGGATAATTTTTTTTGAACATCTAGTCCAAGCGTCAGATCTTTTTTCATTATATTTTTAGAGATATGCTATAAGGAAGTTAGGGTTTATGTATGCTCTAGAATTCTTTCTCAAATCATGGTCAGCTTGGTATTTTGGCTATCTTCTTGTCTGGAAATTTTTAAGCTATGAAATCTTCATACATGGCCCATTTACCGTTTGCTACCTTGTGTCTCTGGCCGACCAGGCGCGCCATGTCGCACTGTCTGACGCCGCACGACGAACGGCGCCCGGGTCGGGCCATTTTGTGTGAGGGTGCCTGTGTTAGATTTTTTAACTCGTGACCGCCCGAGTGCCTTAATGTGCATGTTCGGGTGGCCCATTTGCTACTTGATACCTTGTGTCTCCGGGTGGATGGGCGCACCTTGTTGTGTCGTGTGACGTCGCATGACCAAGGGTGCCCAGGTCAAGTTGTTTCGTGCGAGGGCGCTTGTGTCATATTTGATAACTTGTGATTGCCCGGGTGCCTTAATGTGCACATTCAAGTAGCCCATTTTCCATTTTCTACCTTGTGTCTTCGGGCAGCCGGGCACGCCGTGTGATGTCACATGACCAAGGGCGCCCGGGTCGGGTCGTTTCGTGTGAGGATGCCCATGTCATATTTTATAACTTGTGACCACCTAAGTTTCTTAATTTGCATGTTCAAGTGGCCCACTTGCCATTTTCAACCTTGTTCCTCGGGGCGACCGAGCACGCCGTGTCGCGGCATGTGACGCCTCATGACCAAGGGTGCCTGGGTCGGGCTGTTTCATGCGAGGGCGCTCATGTCAGATTTTCTAACTTGTGACCACTCGGGTGCTAGATTATGCATGTTTGAGCAGCCCATTTTCCATTTGCTACCTTGTTCCTTCGTGCGGCCAGGCGCGCCGTGTCACGCTGTGTGATGTCGCACGACCAAGGGTGCCTGGGTCGGGTCGTTTCATGCGAGGGCACCCATGTCACATTTTCTAACTTGTGACCACCCAAGTGCTAGCTTTTGCATGTTTGGGCAACTCATTTACAATTTTCTACCTTGTGCCTCCGTGCGACCTGGCGCGCCGTGTTGTGCCGTGTGACACTGCACGACCAAGGGTGCCGGGGTCTGGCTGTTTCATGTGAGGGCACTCGTGTCACATTTGCTAACTTTTGACCAAACAGGTCCTGGCTTTTGCATGTTTGGGTGGCCCATTCTCTATTTGCTACCTTGTGCCTCCATGCGGCCAGGCGCGCCGTGTCTCGTCGTGTGATGCTGCACGACCAAGGGCGTCTCGGTCGGGCCATTTCATGTGAGGGCACCCGTGTCTCATTTGCTAAATTTTAACTGCTCGGGTGATAGTTTGTGCACATCCAGGCATCCTGTTTACCATTTTATACCTTGTGCCTCTGTGCGGTCAGTCGCGCCGTGTGACGCCGCACGACCAAGGGCGCCTGAGTCTGGCCGTTTCGTGCGAGGGTGCCCGTGTCACATTTGCTAACTTATGACTGCTCGAGTGCTAGATTTTTCACATTTAGGTAGCTCATTTTCCGTTTTCTACCTTGTGTGTTCGTGCAGCCGGGCGCGTCGTGTCGCGCTGTGTGATGCCGCATGACCAAGGGCTCCCGGGTCTGGCCGTTTCGTGCAAGGGCACTCATGTCAGATTTGCTAAATTGTGACTGCCCAGGTGCCTTCTGCACATTTCGGCGGCTTTTTTTCCATTTTCTACCTTGTTCCTCCGAGCGGGCGGGTGCGCCGTGTCGTGCCTTGTGACGCCGCACGACCAAGGGTGCCCGGGTCGGCCCATTACATGCGAGGGCACCCGTGTCAAATTTTCTAACATGTGACCCCTTAGGGGCTAGCTTTTTCATGTTTAGGCAACTCATTTTCCGTCTGCTACCTTGTGCCTCCGTGCAGTCGGGCGTGACGTGTCGCGCCGTGTGACGCCGCACGACCAAGGGCGCCTGGGTTAGGTTGTTTTTTGCGAGGGCACCTCTGTCACATTTGCTAACTTGTGACCGCTCAAGTGCCAGCTTGTGCACATTCAGGCAACCCATTTACCATTTTCTACATTATGCCTCCATGCGGGTGGGCATGCCATGTCGCGCCGTGTGATGTCGCACGACCAAAGGCGACCGGGTCTAGCTGTTTTGTGCGAGGGCGCCCTTGTCACATTTGTTAACTTGTGACCACCTAGGTGCTAGCTTGTGCACATTTGGGCAGCCCATTTACCATTTTCTACCTTGTGCCTCCGTGCGGCCGGGCGCGCCGTGTAGCGCCGTGTGATGCCCCAGGACCAAGTGCGCCCGGGTCTGGCCATTTCATGCGAGGGTGCCCGTGTCACATTTGCTAACTTGTGATTACCTAGGTGGTAGCTTCTGCACATTCGGGTGGCCCGTTTGCTGTTTGCTACCTTGTGCATCCATGTGGCCGGTCGCGCCATGTTGTGTCGTGTGACGCCGCACGACCAAGGGCGCCCGGGTCTAGCCGTTTCGTGCGAGGCCACCGGTGTCACAATTTGCTAACTTGTGACTGCTCGGGTGCCTTGTGCATGTTTAGGTGGCCTATTTTCCATTTGCTACCTTGTTCCTCCGGGTGTCCGGGTGCACTGTGTCGTGCCTTGTGATGTCACACGACCAAGGGCGCCTGGGTTGAGCCGTTATGTGTGAGGGCATCCATGTCAGATTTTCTAACTTGTGACTGCCTGAGTGTCTTGATTTTCACATTCGAGCGGACGGGCGCGTCGTGTCATGGCGTGTGATGCCTCATGACCAAGGGTGCCTTGGTCGGGTCGTTACGTGCAAAGGCGCCGCTGTCAAATTTGCTAACTTGTGACCACTTGAGTATCCTAATTTTCACATTCAGGTGGCTCGTTTGCCAATTTATACATTGTTCCTCTGGGCAGCAGGGCACACCGTGTCACAGCGTGTGACACCTTACGACCAAGGGTGCCTGGGTCAGGCCATTTCGTGCCATGGTGCTCTTGTTAGATTTGCTAACTTGTGACCTTCCAGGTGTTAGCTTGTGCCCATTCAAGTGGCCTATTTTTCGTTTGCTACCTTGTGCCTCTGTGCAGCCGGGCGTGCTGTGTCGTGCCGTGTGATGCAGCACGACCAAGGGCGCCTGGGTCGGGTCGTTTCATGCGAGGGCACCCATGTCACATTTTCTAACTTGTGACTACCCGGGTGCTAGCTTGTGAACGTTCGGGTGGCCTGTTTACTGTTTTCTACCTTGTTCTTTCGTGCGGCCAGGCGTGTCATGTCGCACCGTGTGATGTCGCACGACCAAGGGCGCCCGGGTCTGGCCATTTCGTGCGAGGACACTCGTGTCACATTTGCTAACTTGTGACCACCTAGATGCGAGCTTGTGCACATTCAGGCGACCTGTTTTCCGTTTTCTACCTTATGCCTCCATGCAGCCAGGCACATCGTGCCGCGCCGTGTGACGCCACATAACTAAGGGCTCCTAGGTTTGTCCATTTCGTGTGAGGGCGCCTGTGTCAGATTTGCTAACTTGTGACCGCCCGGGTGCCTTGTGCACATTCGGGCGGCCCATTTTCCATTTTCTACCTTATTCCTCCGGGCATCCGGGCACGCTGTGTCATGCCTTGTGGCACCACACGACCAAGGGCATTAGGTTGGGTCGTTACGTGTGAGGGTGCCCGTGTCAGATTTGCTAACTTGTGACCACCTAGGTGCTAGCTTGTGCATGTTTGGGTGGCCTGTTTTCCATTTTCTACCTTGTGCCTCCGTGTGGCCGGGCGCGCCATGTCGCGCCGTGTGACACCGCACAACCAAGGGTGCTCGGGTTGGGCCGTTACATGCGAGGGCGCCCGTGTCAGATTTGCTAACTTGTGACCACCTGAGTGTCTTAACTTGCACGTTTGGGTGGCTTGTTTGTCATTTTCTACCTTGTTCCTCTAGGTTGTCGGGCACACCGTGTCGCGGTGTGTGACGCCTCATGACCAAGGGCGCCTGGGTCAGGCCGTTTCGTGCGAAGGTGCTCGTGTCAGATTTTCTAACTTGTGACTGCCCGAGTGCTAGCGTTTATTATAAAGCTCAACAGGAAAAGGGCCAAATACAAGAGTGAGATGGAGAAGCAATATGTCCCATAGCCTATTTTTAGCCTCGTGGACGTTAAAAACACTTTCATTATTTCTTTCTTTCCATTTAATAATTCTCAATAATTAAACTAAAATTGTGAAAGTCCTTCCAAAATAGACATCTCTCTCAATTTATACTTTATCATTATATTTTACCTTTTTAATTCGTTATTTTATTATATTAGTGATGATAATATATATATATATATATATATATATATATATATATATATATATATATTTAAAATTGTATTATCAGATTATCATCTACATTATATATATATCCAAAAAAACAATTGAAAATGGTATAATAGCCATTATCATTTTATTCTCACTTTGCTTGTTTTTGTAGTTTCTTTTGGTTAGCAAATTTGGTTTGATTTTTTTTTTTTTAAATTTAAAGGGTATACCTTATGCTCGGTCACTCACCTAATTCATCTAATTCCATTTAAATTTATGCTGATTTTATTTGATTCTTGAATCAAGGCTTTGCAAAATCCATGTCACTTATGGTTTTAGTTATATCTAATTACATTTAAATTCATTTCTATTTTATTTGATTCTTTGATCAAGGCCTTTGCAAAATCCATGTCACTTATGGTTTATTTTTTATTTTCTTTTTCTTGAACTAAGTCTTATTTCCACGTGGATTGTGTAATTTCAATTTTATTGCATATTATAGAATGTGTTTGTTTATAATATTATATGATACATGTGAGATAAAGGTTTATTATTTATCATATATGTATAAATTTTATCAATATTGTACATTTACACTTTTATGAGGTTATGTTATAAGTAAATTCATAAATATCTCTTTTTAATCCTTATTTTACTCCATGAATATGTTTGGAAATGAAATTTCAATAGATTAATTTTCTCCTAACCTATATATCATCAATATTGTACATTTACATTCTTATGAGGTGATGTTATAGGTAAATCCATGAATATCTCCTTTTAATCTTCATTTTACTCCATGAATATGTTTGGAAATTAAATTTCAATAGATTAATTTTCTTGCTATTATATGTTTTACGAAGATATGGTAAGGAATTCTCTCTTGTTCTTCTTAGAAATAATTATATATAATAATTTTTTTTCCAGATAGATTAAAAAAATTATATGACAAAAATTATTAATTCATCAATATGTGTGTGTGTGTGTTGTGAGGAATAATTTCATAGTTAAACTTAATGGTTCATTATATAATCATGTCATCACCAATGATATATCTTAAAAATCAACTGAAAAGCCATGTGTACAAAATCGATGTATACTTTAGAGAGTGGTTCTCATATCACTATGTAAATTTTTGTATAATACTTCAACAAAATTATAAGATATACTGTAATACACATAATATATGTACCATAACAATTGCCATAAAACTAATTTGTTTTAGGATACATCTGGCATTCTAGGGTTAAATTCCATATGATGTGTATATAAATCTATTAGGTGTTGGTAAGTTGTGAGTATCTAAGAAATGATAAGGAATATCCATACATCATGATCTTGTAATGTGATTATAAATTGCGTCTATAATTTCCATAAAATGTATAAATGATTTGTTTAAAAAAATCAACACAATCAACCCTAAACAATGCTCATGATGTGGAATGTCATTGGTGAAACCAAAATGATGGTCACATGTCCCATTTTTATGGTAATAGTGCTCCTATATATGTTGTAGTGACACTTGATGAGTAATTAAATAAATCTCAGAGTGTGACTCATTGTGCCATATTTTTTTAAAGCATGATTTGTTTTCCTAGTTTTTACTAATTTTTTAACATATTTTGTTCATTTCAAAAGCTAATTAATGATGCTTTAAGTAATTAGGACCTAATGAGAGATCATCTTCACATCTTCACTGAAATATATTTGGTAATTGTAGTCACTATATGAACCGCACATGCATGCTACTTAAGAAAAATTGAAATATAAACTATAATACACATCTTATATCTGCCATAACAATTGTCATACAAATTATTTACTTCTAGATACATATGAAATACTTCAGGTAAATGCCATATTATGTGTATACCAATATAGTAGGTGTTGTTAAGTTATGAGGATCTAAGAAATGATAGGGTATCCACACATTAGTGCCCTGGTGAATTTTTTGCATAATTTTCTATTTGTTGTAATTTTGTTGCCTGGATTTGTTATAGATTTAAAATAATACAATTATCTACCAATTTTTCTTTATAAAGAAGAAGTACAATAAGTAGTCACCTAAAAGTGAGCCATGTGAAAATATTGGTAACATGAGTAACCTGGTAAGCTGTAAATGAAAAGTGAATAAGATTAAAAGTTTTAAATGATGATGATGATTAACATCCACTAAGTCGAATATGGTCTCTTGAACACTTGCTTCTCTCAAAACCTCTCCTCAGACATCGTGAGTCCCCTCCAACAAGAAGACAAAAAAAATAAAAAAAGTATCTTTGTCTATTTCCCATGTACCACTCATTTTTGTAGTTGGTAACTACCTCCACCTCACCAACAGGTGGCAGGTAATTTCTAGCTCATTAATGGGCCTTCTTTTCCCACTCCTAAAGGAAACATCCTATATTTTATGGAAATATACTAATATCGAAGGAATGTACCATATATCTAGTGGGTGTTACACCAAACCAATCCATTTCATTACCCACGCGCCCTTTTTACAAAAAATCTTACAGAATCGATTTCATTATCTCTACAACGACGCTAAGAGTTCGACCTAATCGATTTCATTATCTCTGCAACGGTGGTGCTGAGAGTTTGACTGTTTTTTCAACTGGTCAGCTGTTCGTTGGTTCGAGGGTTTAGCAGGTTTGGGGGTTTAGCAGGGGACCCGTTGGTTCGACCACCAAAATGGTAAGCATACACCAATCCTTTAGTTGTAATGTCCCGAATGTTATAAAAATTTGCAATTTCTTCTTAATATCAATGGAGGGTTTCAATACCTGGGCTTTATATTGAAACCGAATGGTTACAAAATCTGTGATTGGGGTTGGCTCATTTATAATTATTACCCATTTACAGTAGAGCACAGAAACACTAAATATGGCCCGAGCAGAGCCTTTACAACAGGCAATGGAATTGCAGCTACTTCATCGATAACCAATAGCTCCACTTGAGAAAACTTTTCATAATCTTGGGGCTGGATATACTGCAGAGCAAACAATTGTAGTTATCATTCATGCTCCAATATATTAATATACTTTTTACATTGAACTGAAGAAAGGGAAACAAGCAAATGCTAGCCATCATACAGTGCTTTGACATAAGAGTTTTGAGTGACATACTTGAAAAAAGAACTCATCGACTGATATTTATAATCATTTGAGTTATTCAAGTTAAACACAATGTCAAGAATCAAGATTCAATACCCTCTATTATCTTCATCACCCAATACAAAATTTAAATTTTTCCCAAAGAAACGCTTATTAATTTGGCAGCCATTATTTCTCCCTGCTTTAAAAACCCTACATTTAAATGAAAACAAGCATTGCATTTCAACTACAAAAATCTATTGGTGTTCAAATGTACATGTGTGCATCACTTGTGTAGGGTATTCCTTTTCCACTTTCACATTATCCAAGAATGTGTGCAGTATAGTTCATATTTTTGTGATTTATATTATCTTGAAAAAGGAAAGGTAAATTATTTCCCATGGAAAAAGAAGGTTTTCCCTTTTTACTACTAGAAATGGTACAACAAAGTTCCATTTCTACCTGAAACTCCTATGAAACAGGAACCAAATAAAGGCCATGTCCACAATGGACATCATTTGGTTTTGAAAATGGCCATTGCACCGTGTTGTTCCTTATATTACATCACGATAGTTTCTTACGTCATTTCTTGTTTCTTGAGATGAAAAACAACCAAAGAAATCGTGAATATCCTTTCAAGAAATAAATGACCATTTCTCAATAATATCTCAACTATTTTTTATTTTGTTTAGTGGTTGATTACTTTGAGAGAAATTTGAAACTTTTATAAGGAATATAACATAAAAACACAAAATGGGAAGGAATTGATGAGGTAGATGACCTTTAGTTGTTGTCAATTAAGAATTGACAATACATGATGCATGTTCTGTACTACAAACTAGATTCCTTCCTAGAGTTAGGACACAGAGTATTGAATCAAAGTTGTAGTTTCTAACTTCTTGTATTGGTTCATCAATATTGAAATTCAGACATTACATGTCTTCATTGCTTCACATTTGAAAAATTTGCATTATATCACACAATAGGGAATTAGGAATTATGATTATTATTACTTTATGGATCTGTTAAGTTACTTTTGAGTTTGCATGGCTTAGTGTTAAATTATTCTTGTGTGCCCCTAGGCCCAGGTGAAGGAATGCCAAGGACTAAGAACCCTAGTTTTTAAATGGTATTGTTTCTTATACCCAAAAACCCCTCAACATCACTTCTTATTAGTTCTTAACAATAGTGTTGTAAACAATTTGAGAATTCATATAGAAAAATCTCGCACTTCTCAAGATAAAGTCCTAAAGCTAAAGTGTGATACCATGTGTAATTCAATAGCCCTATTGTCACGTCACCAACCTCTTTTCACTTCGAGCTAGATCTCCTCTAACTCAAGGGGGGTTATCCCTAGTAGATGTTAGGGATCTAATGGCCCAACGAAACCAAGTCAAGAGCCCCCTAACTCTCTATGTTTACTACTATCAATCAAAATATTGAACAATAGGGTCAGACATGCATCCTGAAAATAAAATTGCCAGGGTATTTTTGGGTAATTTCAAAGGGAAAGTCCCCAAAAGCATATAATCAAGGAATTATAACATGATTTAAAACATTGAATATCAACAAAATAATTTAAAGGATATTGAAAGGAAAAAGGTGATGGAAGATAGAAAGTGCCTTACTTAAATGCTCTAAGGATTTTTCAATAGTTGCTCCAAAAGCTTCACTTCAAGGCCCTTTAAGATCGCCTCCAAAAATGCTATACCATCAGATTCAACAATGTTCCTCCAAAAATGTCCTCAAGGTCTTCACAACAAGTTTACTAGAAGTTGCTCCAACAATATATTCTATAATGTCTTCAACAAGGGTTACTTTCTCCTTTGTTCTAGCAATCCTTTAATAATGTTTTTATCCACAGATTAGCAATAATGCAAGGAATATATTTAATAAATATGCGTTAAATTCTGCTTCAAGAAGAACCAAACTCTATTTTCAACCAAGCCCAATGTCTTCTTCCAAATAAGGTCTTCTTCTTGTAGAAGGTAAGGCTACTAAAAAAATAGATATATTAAGAGGATCTCCAAACTGTGCACAAATCCAAACTCCTTGACACAATGTATGCAAAAACTAGCCCAAAATATGTAACAATTTGAGGTTTGAGGTCTGAAAATAAAAGATCTCAATAAGAGACCAAATTTCCAGCTCAAATATTTCTTCAAGACCAACTTCCTGTTGTGACTGAGATCTGCTATTTTGCAAGAGATAACTTTTATAATTTTTCTGAACTACCCCAAAATTGAGCTCAGCCTAAGGTCTGCAATTTTGGTATGAAGTCTCAAGATCTACAAAAACAAATGTATAGGTCTTCAAGATAAGAAGTTTGAAAATTTCTAGCTAATTTGAGTCTGCAATTATGAAAAATCATGAAATCTGTACTAGATTCAAAGTATAACATACAATATTGCCTTAATAATTCTCATATAACATACAATATTTTAACATAAAATGTATTAAATGTTATGACAGTACTCATGCAATAATTACTTCATAGATTTTATAGATGAGAACAGCATGGAACCTTCTGCTCCTTGTCCTGTTTTGTCATCTTGTACTTCAGAACTTATGCCTTACATTTTGGTCTTCATCATCAGGCTTGTAATTCAGCCTGTAGGCTTTGGTTTCTCTAAAACTGGTAGGGTCTTTCTATGGTAATTATACCTTGATCCTTGTGACCAGACTCTTAAAAATAGTGTTCTCATTGCTCAAGGTGTGCTTTGGTAGCAAGAAACTAAAGAGGCATGGAATAGGCAGTGTATATCTTTAGCCACCAGACTATTTTTTCCAATATTAAAGCTTCCTTAGGCCTTGATAACATATTACATAGAGGTTGTCTTGTGCTCCATAATGAGAGCCTATTAATGTGAGTTATGTTGGTGTATATACACATTTCAATCTGATACTTCATAGCTTAACAAAATACTAAATACTTCAGCAATCCACATTCAACAACTAACTCAACATTAAGTGGCCTACAGGTAGATAACCTCAATTATGATCAATAGAACTTATGCCTTACATTTTGGTCTTCATCATCCTTGTAATTCAACCTGCAAGCTTTGGTTTCTCTAAAACTGGTAGGGTGTTTCTATGGTAATTATACCTTGCTCCTTGTAACCATACTCTTAAAAATAGTGTTCTCATTGCTAAAGGTGTGCCTTGGTAGCAAGAATCTAAAGAGGCATGGAATAGGTAGTGTATGTATTTAGCCACCAGACAATTTTTTCCAATAGTAAAGCTTCCTTAGGCCTTTCCATCATCTTACACATAGGTGGTCTTGTGCTCCATAATGAGAGCCTATTAATGTGATTTCTGTTGGAGTATATACACATTTCAATTTGATACTTCACAACTTAAAAAAATGCTAAATACTTCAGCCATTCACATTCAACAGCTAACTCAACATTAAGTGGCCTACAGGTAGATAACCTCAATTATGATCAATAGAAAGTTTAGTGACATCAAAAAGTGTCACAGTTGTTATTGTTGAGCTTATCTATAGTACAACTACTTAGTAAATCCCTATGAAAACGACCATCATGGTAATAACATACAATATTTTAACATAAAATGTATTAAATGTTATGAAAGTACTCATGCAATAATTACTTCATAGATTTTATAGACGAGAACAGCATGGAACCTTCTGCTCCTTGTCCTGTACTGTCATCTTATACTTCAGAACTTATGCCTTACATTTTGATCTTCATCGTCCTTGTCTCTCATTTTGTCTCTCACAGCAAGTACCTATAAGCAATCATGTCACTCCTTGGTCCATCACATTGTTCCACATAAAATGAGCTTGCCCATTCCCATCATGCACTGGTCCAGATAACTTGCCTTGTCAACCCATGTGTTGATTCATTTCACCCACTTAAATTATCAAGATAACATGCACGCCAACTTGTTTTATCCACTTAACTTATCAAGCTAACCCATGTGTCTTCTCAACACACATTGCACCAACCTATGTCATGTCATCTTATGCTATGCTAACTCCTTGGTCACATGCTTACCTTTGACACCATTTACCATCATCATTCCATGTTAAGTCACTATCCAAAAATCCACTTAAACGTTCTTGCACCAAAATTTAGCCTTCCAATCATGCATAACATGCTTGATACATTTTGGTGTGAATCCCCTTGGCACTTTTGCATGCCCAAGAAAATATAGGCCACCCACTATATATCCAACGCACCTCTGGTTCATGCATAACACATTGCATTCATGCAAATAGCTACTTCATGAAATCGTGCAAGAGCAGACACCTAGACCATGACCTTCAAGGTTTGACACATCCTATTGACATGAAAAAAATGGAAATTCTACCCATGGCATGGTGAACATGTCAAATTTGAAAAGGATTTTGTTAAAATGCTTGTGTTGTGAAAATGGAGAGTATATTTTATGAATTTCAAAGTTTCAATTAATTTAAATTAGTTGGATGTGATAGGCTAGAATCACTACAAGGAAAAGAACCTCTAGCGGATGTTTTTGAGGAACCCCTTATAAAAATACCCCATACATCTGTTTCTAGTGTAGGTTACTAGAGGAGGTTGGCGCGTGGATGGTTTTGTGGATAACTACACATCTGTGGTTGTATCTTGTGTTCATTTCCACTGTTTGTATGGTACTGATGAAACTAATAGAAAGTCCGCTTTAGAGGTCAAATCACTGCTATAGCAGAATGTGATTATGTTGTTGATTTTCTAGTGTTTTGTTTCAAATTTTTTGTGATTTATACATAGCAGACTCAATAATACTGAAATTATGAAGCTGATTTGTTTCGATAATTAATATGCCTTTTGATATTTTAAAATTTCATTAAAAATAACCTATTTTAGTCTCATTGTCAACTCGTCTCTTGTTTGGGTGCCTTAATATGCAATGACATGTTTCCAGGACTGAATTCAATGCAAGGCATATTTGAAATTCTAACTCTGTGTTCCGGTGTCTTATTAGAAATTATTTCAGTTTTCATTTTGTGTTTTCAAGTTAGATATTGTTTTCAAGTTTTTACATTTATAATTTTAGTGCAATGTGGCAGACTGATCAAGGCAGTACAGGAACAACCCCGAGACAGGATGATCACAAAAAGGGGCCAGCGGAAGAACTTGTAAAGTGCCAGCATTGCTCTATCTTCAGGTATTTTAGTTATTTACATAATTGAAATAATATTAATTTTTTTCAAATATGCAAACACCTGGCCATGGTATGCCTGATGATTCCCTCTATGAGGAATAGCTTTCTTTATCCCTATCTCCATTGCTCTTGCTGTGAAAAAAGGCACAAAAATCAAGGTCAAAATTTTATACTTTGATAGACGCGCCACAAACACCTGAAACAGAAGAGAGGATAAAACAAATTATGACCCACCTACAAACATATCAAGTAATAATAAAAAATCAAAAGGATATTTTTTTTTTTCTGCATGAGATGAATTGTGATAGTTTGATTTTTAATTTTTACATTGACTAAATTAACAAAATATTCTTTTATATGTAGCGTTATCTGACACTTGCTGAACCCAGTGTTGGTGGTAGTGGGACACAAGGGCAAGAGATCACCTAGCAACCCTCTCATACACCTTCTACTCCTTTAGGTGCCAACCAACAAACACACCCTGCCCAAGGAGACACCCAGCCAACCACTAAACGTGTTGGCAGTGATGAGGCTGATAGGGCCAACTACATTATTGCGTTTCCTAGAGCTACACGTGTCAGATCCATGGGGACCATTAATGGCACGTTGGTGGTGAACGATGAAGGTGTCCCTATAAAGCACGTACAAATCCCAAGTAAGTTTTAATATTTTAACTATTTCATGTACTCTATCTAAAACATATTTTATCATGATTTTTATTTTAAAATTAATGATAATATTTTTTTTTCTGTGTAGGAAACAATGAGTTCTACAGGTTTTTGGAGAGCCATGCGTTGGTAATTTTTGGCCCAACTATACGCACAAGGTGGAATTCCCAGAATTCCAACCTGAAAAAAGAACTTCTAGATTATCTAGAAGCCTTTTTTGGGGTGGGCACATTTGACAGAACAACGGTGGCTCAGGTAGCTGGCAAATATTTGAAATATACCAAGGACACCTATAGGACGCAATCAAAATTTAACCCTAGATACAAGCATCCTCTCATAATTCTAGAGAGTGAGTGGAGAGCACTCATCCATGATGGAAAAGAGAAAAGGGCAAAGAAAGAAGGAAAAATTCCAACTGGACCTGCAAGGTAAATTACGACTTTAATTAATGGCTTTAATTTTCTCTATGTCTAAAATAAAAGTGTGCTACATCATATTTGACTTCAATCTTTTGATGATAGGTTGTCTGACACCTCGAAGGAAACCAAAGGTAGGATTGAAAAAAAGGACCATCACAAGCTAGGCCAGGGCGACTACTTGAAATTAGCTGCAAGAATTGTAAGTAGCTAAACATCTTATAATTAATTGTATCGCCTTCCAACGTTTTTGTAATCCTATCAAATAACATTAAAAATACACAATATATGTAATGTAGGGTGATGACTTCGGAACAGAAACTATAGAGGAAGATAAAAATATCGCTTTCAATTTCGGTTATCAAGCCATAGTTGAACATCGCAGAAGCTTGGGGCAGGTCCCAAGATTCAGAATGCTTGATAAGGTAAAACGTTAACCTTTCAATATGTTTGTTTTCGTCCATAAATTTAATGTCTAACAAATTTTTTTAAATCAGGGGAGCAGCACTACCGACGAGGAAAATAACCCAGTTGTAGAGCCAGATGTAGATGTTCCTCATGTGCAACCTGATCATTGTAGTGGGGAATAGGCTACCAATTACTATCAGTGAGGGTCGTGACAATAATTAATTTCCACTTATAATTTTTTCTAATTATACCTTGATGTTTGTCCTTATAATTTTTTTTTTTAAATGACAGAGAATTTTTTCCTTCAGGATCTTACCACCAGAGAGGAAGACAGGGCAACAGTCCCAACGGCGACAACTGGTGCCGGGTAAATAATCTCATTGCAATTTTTTTATTAATATTACCGAACTAGTTCAATGATATTTAAAAACTAACAATTAAAATTTAATATTATGTTTGTTTTTTTGGGTGATGCCCCATCTTGGATGAGACCCGAGACATCATGACTACGCAATAGGTCGATGGTACCAAGATTCGAAAGGCACGAAAACGGGAAGCGAGCACGATGATATTGATGACGTAATTAGGAGCTTTAGAAATAGGAAAAGAAAAAGAAAATTTGATAATGTAAAATATTGTATTATTATAAGACAAACGTTACCATACTTGGAACATTTTTTGCATTACATAAAAAACTCATTTGTCATACTATTTTTATTTCAAGCACTAATTTCAATGTTTCCTTGTGTACTTTTTGCTGAATTGTTTTTTTATTAGTTATTGAATATTTTTTTTATGCTCATGAAAGTGAAAAATAAAATATAGATTGGGTATTGGCAAATTGAGAGTGATGTGAGGGTGGGGGGGGGGGGGGGGGGTGGGGGGGAGGGGCCATAAGAGCTTCCACCTTCACGTGGTTGGCCCTGTTTAGTATAGAATATTTTTTTGGAGTGATTTAATCTTCGAGCAAACCTCCCTCGATCAAAAGTAGCAACAAAAAAGTCACTGTTGACTTAGTTGCGACTCTTTCAGATCATGGGAGGCTTGTTCCAAGTTCATGCGACTCCAATAAATTTTTCTTGAAATGAAGAGGAGCTTATTCAGGTATGTTTTGAAATTTCCAACATATGTTCTAACATTATCATAAGAATGCATCGTAGAGTAAAAAATACTACATAAATTACTTATATTTATTGTATAGATAATGATGGATTTTGATTGACTTAGCAGTGCAGGTACTAATCCTCTTGCATCATGAGCAATACAACTTGTTAACTAGGGTCATGTCCAGGATATTTTTGCTTGTGCACTTGACCAGTTCCGTAATGTCACATTTTTTAAGTTCCTTTATAGTTCGTAATTCAATATTAAGCTTGTTCATTATTATTATCTAGGTTTTTTGTATGTGTTTTTTCATCTATTTGATTGTAAGCAACTCTGCATGTTTCCTGTTGTTCATTTACTACTCCCAGGATGAATCCAACTTTATTGTTACATAGGTTACTTTATTGTTACTATGATTTCTCCATTTACAATTTCATAGGTTACATCATGTAAAGTTGTCAATCTCAGGTTGTTGATGAGCTTTAGCTCTCTAGATTTGGGGATTTTCTGATATTTTCTCCCTCATGTCAATACTGCATCACCTCGTTGTTTGAGCATGCCAATTTTCTACCACTTGTACCAATTGGCACATGTCAATCTCTGAGTGGTGCCACATTTCACCTATTTTCGGCCCACTTGACCACCTAAAAAATTCAAATCCACACACCATGTGTCTTTATCATGGAGTGCCACATGTCCTAGATATTTTAAATGATAACATCATGCTTCTAATGTGTTATTTCAACCAATCACAGTGGTCCATGTGGCCTTGTGCCATCACCAATCTGGAAGAGAGATTTGAGCCTTTTCTTTTCATGAATTTTCTATTATAATTTTTTTCTTCTGGATGGGAAATCCCTTTTGCAATATATGGGGATTTTCCCATTTCCCTGGAGTCATCTCCTAGGACCCCCTTCAAGCCATCATCCAAGAGGGAATCTGTAACTCTCTGTTTTTGCCCTCTTGCCCTCGAATTATGCACTTCTAGAAGACTAGTTAGGGCACTCTTCTAGCCCTTATCCCATTGCTTCATCATTGTATCAACTTTCCCATGGGCTGCTTCTATTTTTTGTCCACTTGAAGGAAGAAAACACTACCCTAGGGTGAGTTTTCTCCTCAACTATCCCTACCGCACTTATGGGCCAACCAACAATATGAACGTTTTCCTTACTTATGGAGACACCCCCTATGCTACTTCACATTCAATTCCAGGAGATACTTGCTAAGGAACACTCCTATACTATGCCTAACGACCCTACAAACAATCCCTCTAACTATTGTTGTATCAACCTCCCTTTTTGGCCTTTTAGACAAAGGTGACCCTCACACCATCAAGCACATAATGCTATCACAAGACTCAAACCCAATCCTACATATGTTATCCACAAACTTCTCTTCCAATTCCTTAAAATGTGATTTGTATTTTTTGAAGAACTCAGCCCTAGTTAGGGCACCTATCCCTGCTCAAATCCACTCTTCCACCCACCTATAAGCCTTATTCTTTATGTGTTCTTGTTGGAGATAGTTGTGGCCTTATTGTGGCTTGTAAGTACCTCTAATGGCCTTGCTACAGGACAATAGCGCATTTATATTTGTAAACGAAAATGAGCAGACATAACATGGACCTACGTTCCCCCAAGGAATAAGGTTTAGATTTGGACTTCTCCTCCTAGCCATGATAGTCCATGGTGAGTAGAATGGAATGGTTAGAGATGCTTTTCTATTGTGCAACAATTCGGGACCTTGCCTAGTCTTGAAATTTCAATGACATTGGGGCTATGGCAGCCTCCTACTCTGCCTCTTGGGCCTTGATACTGATGCATATAGTAAAATTGATCATATAAACTAACCAAGCCCTCTAAAACCATATTTACAATCTCTTTTGTTCTTGGGAAAAATATACCTCTGGCAGAAACTAAATTATTTATAAGGCTAATTTCTGGTCCTAGAAACATTGTATCATTGAATATGAATGTACTGTCTACCACCTTATCCAATGGCTAGAGTCTCAAAACTAAATCTATGAATTTTGTAATTAACAATGGGCTTGGCAGAGTAACCAAGGAAGGAGAGATGATCTCAAGCTAATCAACTGGAATTGTATTCCATAAAGGCCCTACGAAAATTCTTTACCATAAAAGAAGTAAAATTAGAATGGGTTGTGGTTCATAGGCCCTATTGGAGGTCATTCCTGTAGGTTATAAGACTAAAAGGCTGATAGGGACTTCCTTCTCAATTCTTCCATTTACAAATATTTTATATTTATGAATATATACAAGGGATGATGTTGAACTGGGTTGTAACATGTGAACCAATGAGAAGAGGCCACCAAATCTAAACTTTCAAGTAAGGAGAGAACTCTGTAATAGGCGAGAAACAAGTTTGTAGAATGTCCTCTAAGATAGTGTGTGGGGGAAAATGAGGGTGATACAAAACAAATGATGGAGGATGTTTATATAAATCCTTTAAAATTGTTGACCGAACCTTGGATTGCAATTGTAGAACATAATTATGTTGTTGGAAAAAAGTGAAATAATGCTTTTAAGCTTTAGGATAAACCTGTACCTGATGTTATCTTTATAATAGAAACATAACAAAAAGTTGCATCAGGAATAGAACATCTACAAAAATTTACAAAGACTTTTTTGCTTAGTGATTCCTAAGTGTTTTAAATTTGTCGCTTAGTTTTCTACCCAAAAAGTTGTTGGTTGTTGTTGAAATTTTTCCAAAATTTGTAAAACATTTCAAGATGGAATAGAAATCTTGTGCATTTCAAGAAACTGATAAAACATTTTAGAAAGCCAGAATGTCACCAAAACACTTTTTCAACATTTCAAAGTAGTGACACACTGGAATCTGTTTTTGTTTTGGCAAACAAAATTTCAGGGGTCCTCCTAGAGTGTTTTTAGTTAGTTAGCTTGGATGCCATCAACAAAGACAAACTGTGCTATAACCAGAAAAAGAAGTATGAATTGAGAATGACTCCATATTATGGGCATAGTTGGGACTAATAATTTGATTGATATATGAAGTTTGTTGGTTTGGGGCATCCTTAATTGAAAGCATCACAAAGTCTTGTTGGTTATATAAGTTTGTCGACTATTATTGGCATATTTTTTTTCAATCACAACCACCATTTATCTCTGTCATCAGTTTTTATAGAAATTCAATCATATGATTATTCTCAAATAAGAAAAACATTCTAATCCAATACCTTAGTTACCTTTTCTTCATTAGACTTCCATTTCTTCTATTACTCACTCTCATCTACTTGTATAACAAACAATGTTTGTTGGATTGGAATTCAAACTAGAATCCACATAAGCATCCAATAAATGTGTTGAAATCTACCACTTGCATTTCAATCTCCCTGTTACAGAAACTATCTTACCTGAGATGACTAGTACTCCCCAAGTCATTTATATACTAACCAAAGGATCAATGATAGAGAAGTACAGAACTTCTTAATGGAGGTGACCAGTCTCTCATTGCAATAAATATATTCCACCTTAGGGTTTTAGGCTTGGGCCAAGGGCCAATTTTGCATAAACTATAAGAGCTTCTATCTCATGCAATATTGCATGTTAATGACCAATGTGTCATCCAACTGAACTCAAAGCTACTAGTTTTATTTTTGCAATTCAATTGTCCCGCTCCACTTTGAGTAGATGGTTTCTGATCTCATCACCTATGATTTGGAAGGTTCACAGAAAAACCTATGATGGTACTCCATTAACATCTATGGAAGTGAATGCTAGATTTCAAAAACTATAAGAGTGTCTATCTCATCCAATATAGCATGT
This sequence comes from Pinus albicaulis, assembly GCA_034641835.2. Lineage (NCBI taxonomy): Eukaryota > Viridiplantae > Streptophyta > Pinopsida > Pinales > Pinaceae > Pinus > Pinus albicaulis. The sequence continues at coordinate 849,248,681 of CM076571.1, forward strand.
TTATCACCAATGTGTCATCCCAATGAACTAAAAGCTACTAGTTCCATTGTTGCAATTAAATTGTCCCACTCCACTTTGAGCATATGGTGTCTGATCTCACCACCTATGACTCGGAAGGTTCACTGAAAGTCATATGATGGTACTCCATTAATATCTATGGAAGTGAATGCTTGCTAATGCAAAGGCACTGTAGGGATCATCCAATCAAGAGGGTGGACAGCGTGAGCAGAGTGTTCAGATAAACTTAGGAATCACTTAGTTTTCTACAGAAATGACCAAGTTGCTAATATGAGACTATATGAGTGAGTGCTTGGTAATTTCTCATATAGTCAGTGCTTAGTTTTCTCTAAGCACTATTAGAGAGTTGATAATTTCTGCACTAGTCTCATCATTTCTATTATATGATTGGTAGCCTTGGCTGGTGATCGGATGCAAGGTTTTGAGGCCTATTTGGCATAAGAATGTTGCTATTTTAGGACAGAAAATGGAAATCATTTTCATTAGTTAGTATATCCACTTCTCCACTGTGATACTCATCATATTAAGAAATAGTGATGCCAAACTATATGGCCACCAACACCCAAATCACCTTTTCTTTGCCATCCCACATCTTGCTCCCCCACTTCACAATAATAATAATAATAATAATAATAAATTAAAGATGTATAATTTTCAATATTTAACACTTCCGCTGTGCCACTATGCAAAAAATACTATTCTCTTTTTAAACCTAAGTTTTCATGCTCAGATGTATTTATTTAAAATTAAAGCGGACCCAAATTCACACAACAACCCTTCAATACATTAATCCTTGCCTTTTCTTGAACCCACTGGAGCTTGTATCGATTAGTTCACTGATTGCTAAGGTGAGACTTAGCATACCCAGAAACAATTTCTAAATCTCGTTCGGAGTGATCACATTACAATTGAAATTTCTCTCTTTTCATTAACCCGACACCGTCTTGGGATTTTTTTTCCAACGCCGTTCGACCACGTATTGATAAGAATTTAAGCTTCTAAGCTATAGGATAAACCACCTATTGTGTTAACACATTTCCACGAGCATGTTTATAAATATTAAGAATGGTGTTGACCTAACAAATAATCTCTCAGGAATCAATTACGTCTAAAACTAAGAATGTAAAGGCCAACTTGATTACAAGCATTTCCTTTGAGTTGAGTCCCCTGCATGACATCCTTCCCTTCGTTGAGAAGAATACAAAAAAATAATTTCAAGATATGAATTCCTCTGATTTTTTTTGGTAATGCAGTTCCATAAAATGCATCTCATCCCATCTTCAAAGTTAAGCAGATCTTAACTATTGTCTGCAAACTATTTCGGTTCTGTCCCCTTAGATTAATTGTTAATCATTGTTGTGCTTTCTTTGTTTTTTATTTTTCCGTTCATAAATAGAATGAAATTCCTCCATTTGACTCAAAATTTTCTCATCATCATCACCCCAAAATTATTTTTCACTTGAGGAGATAAGGCCTTCCAGATGTGCAAACACTGCTTCAACAAAAGCTTGAATTATTGTTTCCCCAAAACCCGCAAATCATCTCATAGTAATGTTATCTCGTCAGCAGTAAGAGAATGATCCCTTAAGGGAGAATATGTTGGGTCCTCAAATGAAATTGAAGTAATCGAGCTAAGTACTTCCAAAGGATTATCTAACCAAACAAAAATCTGAAGCAAGGCCTATCTTTCGTATTGTTGCAAGTCCTTCTTGATGCTGCTCCTTTTTAACATACAACTTTGGTTGAGTTTGGTTCTTGCTGGACATGCCTTCTTTAGGTTACACTACCTGTAAAGGCTAATCTATTAAATTTGGGGTTTTGCTAGTGTAAGATGGGCATTACATAAATGTGTGCAAGTTTTCTATACCTCTCAAAAAAGAATTCTTTAATGTCCCAAATTTGAAAATGAATGCCCTTCCATGTCTTAGGACTAATACTTGGATATGTCTCTTTGCTTGATATGGAAACCTTCAATCTCAAAATTAATCATCTCATTTTTATTTGTGGGTATGGACTGTCATATGGATAGGGGTTTTCTTCTGTCATATTTTTATAGGGTTCTTTCATATTTATGCCCATGTCATGTTCCTGTAATGCGAAATTCTTGTTTTTCATTCCTATTTTCTTTTAGTTATTATAAATTGTATTTGCTCTGGTTTGATACACTTTTCCAATTATTGCAGAAAAAGGCACTTTTTGGAGAAAATGAGTGGTATTTCTTCACTCCCAGGGACAGGAAGTATCCAAATGGTTCTCACCCCAACAGGGCTGCTGGCTTAGGATACTGGAAAGCCATAGGTGTAGATAAACCCATCACTACTAAGGGAAACAATAGGCGTGTTGGAAACAAGAAGGCTCTGTTTTTCTATGTCAGAAAGGCACCTAAATGAAACAAGACTAATTGGATTATGCACGAATACCGCCTTGCTGATGTCAATAGATCTACAAAGAAGAAGTGTAGCTTAAGGGTAAGCAATTTTTTCTGTGTATTGTCTTCTGTGCATATTCCTATGTGTCAATAGAGAGTGTAGGTGTTGTTTGGTTTAAAACAACTGTTAGGCTAGATGCCATTTTGGCTTAGTTGTGACAGGGCCAAAGTCAGCTAGACCCATCACTCTAGGGAATAAATCTATTTGGGAAATAGGGGTCTATCATTTAAGTTAAAAAATCAAGGGTTTTCTCATGATTAGATCACGATGAATTGATGCTACACTGATATCATAATGAGACTATGGATATTCATTTGATCAACATATTATTGATAAATATGATTATGTCCAACCATATTATTGAAGAGATTCAAGGGCTTTCCTCATTTGATGACACATACACTTCAAAACTTTATACATTCATCATTTGTTTAAATGAGTTTAGATCATAAATATAGCATCATATAGCATTCAATTCTTTGTAATCATAACAACAGAGCTTAAGGATTAGAGGAATCCTAGTGATGCATTGAAATTATTTGAATATATATACAATAAAATTCTTACTCCTTTTTGCTGATATGTATTTATTGAATAGGTTTTGATTTCAATGCAACAACATAGTTAGATCAATTTCTCACTTTCTGAACGTAGAACCAATTTGATGGTTTTCTTCATATAAGTTGACTCAAAATTTTCTTTGGATTTATCTATAACTTCTATTGATTTCTCTGTGATAGTTTAGATGTTGGAAAGAGGCTACATGTCTTACTAATGCTGAAATAAAGTGCATTAGTTTCTCATATGGATGTTTGGTCCTGAATGTCATCAGATTGTCCTCCGCTGGCAGCTGCATTTGTCATTTTCTTGTCATGTAAATTTGAAAACCTAAAAGTAGATACTTCTTGTCCACTGTTATTATTCAGTTGGCAACATGGCACTGCATCCTTTGTAAACCATCATTCATCATAGTTAATAATTTGTCAACACAAGTGTTATGATCTAAATATATTAATAGTTTATTTCCTGAAGGCATCCCTTCATAAAATTTGATGTCAGTTACACTAATCTCATCATCGTTTGGCAACTTCATAGTGGATCCTATAATATTCTTAATAGTGGATTGTTTGGTATTTTTTTCTTGCACCTAAACAACTATCACAATGTCTTCCAAAAATTGTTCCTAAAATGATTGAGGTTTGGATCAATGAAGAAATATTGAAGTAAACTTTAAGATTTCTTAGGGTTCTAAACTATCACAGTCTTTGTTTTACCTAATTATCTTATTCTTTTGGTTCAGTGATCTAATTCTTTGTCATGGACATTGTAGGTTTTAACAGACACACACCCAAAGGTTCAATCCATTTCTCAAATGGATTTACAGTAGGTAACATGCCTTGTATATGAGTGTCAATTCCAATCGTCTCTATTTTGTTCAATATTTATTGCTTATTCTTCTATTCAAATAATTGTTATTTGACTGGTGCTAACTGCATCAATAGGTTGGCAGTATAATCAAGAACCCTGAAATATCTACACTAGTTTCAACATTACTCTTGAGTATCTCAGATCCCAATGAATACACAAAGCATTCCCTTGACATTCTTCTATATGTATTTTTTAAAGTTTCATGTCAGGTCATCTATACCATTTTTTGCGAGATTTTATGTTGTTTATTTATTACCAACATCTTGTATTCCTTTATCTCTTACCATCATTGCAGACAACGCTTGTCAATACTATTGATGCTCCATCACTAGCATTGTTAGTCCCTATTGTCCACCGCGGTCTTAGGGAAAGAAGTGCAGATACTAAAAATAAAGCAACCCAGATTGTTGGAAACATGTGTTCCATGGTAACAGAGCCAAAGGATATGCTACCATATATAATCTTGATGCTTCCTGAAGTGAAGAAGGTACAGGTAGAATCTTTTTCCCTGTATGTGTCTCCGCCTCCTGCGTACATCCCGACCTCTCAAAACAACCTAGAAGACTTTGAATGATTTTTTGTATTCCGAGAAATGTTTGAAAGGCTTGCTTGTAGTGTTAATATTTTAGGCTTGTTTGTTTTTTATTTTAATAAAATATTCAGATGCCACCAAAGAAGTCATAGGTTCAGATCTATTGTGAATGCTTCTTGTTTTTTTCTACTGTAAACAATTCTCCCAATCTTTTGAGATTAGATGCTTCAACAAATTTATTGTCATATGATCTTTGATACTTCAGATCACATGTCACATATATACGATACTCTTCCAAATTCTGTTCTACTTCATTTTCTACCTTCATTTGCCCATAAAATATTTATCCTTTTGTAAATATGATTATCATAAACTTGACCTTCAACCTTAAGCAAGAGCGAGTTATAATAGATGGTTAAGAGGTTTCAAATGTCATTGGATATTCTTTCATCTTCTTCCATAAATCACAAAGAATATTGTATCGAATGTCATGTATAGTCACATGTAACTACTTGGTGTCATCATAAGTGCTTGTTTCTGTAACTTGGTCAAGAGATTAGCTTCAAAGAGATGTAGGATTTATTCTTTCAGTCTTGGTCCTATATTCCTTTAGGATTCAACCTATAGAACTTTTGGAAAGATGCCTCAGACCATAGTCTCAAATTAGGATATAGAATTTTGGATTGCAGACATAGAGCATAAAGGATAACTTACTTGTAAAAGGAAAGAGAATCTATCAAGAGTATTGATTTGGCTTCCAATAACATATTTCAATGATGGCTACTACAGAGAAGATGATCTTCAAGTCTATTTGTTACAATAGCTAGCATTCATACATTAAGAATTACTTACACAAATAAGAATTACTTACTTAGCTAGAATTACTTACACAGGTAAGAATGACATCTAGGAAAGGATATAACTGCAGGGAAGAAGCAAGAGGTTCCTGAGCTTCTCATATGTAAACCAAACATAAAGATGTTCATCCCAGGAATTAAGAATAAGGTCAATAAAGGAACTTTATTTGGCACAAAATTGACACAGAATATTGAAAATCTTCTCTAGCTCCCCAAATCAATCATGGTATTGTGGATAAACTATAACCCTATCATTTTCCCTTGGTTTGTCTTATATTTCCTGGATCCTTATTGAAGCTTATCAATGAGTCTTTTACCCTGTTCTTGACCTTCAGCTTCTGAAAATTCAAAAAATTCTTTGGAATTCGGCTCCATGTCCCCTGTTTTGGCCTTCATTTCTTTGACATCCTTGCATATTATTGTTGTTAAGTAGGTTTTTTGTCCATATTGATGTTTTCTTGTATGTTTCTTTTCCAATTATTTTATACACCTTTTCATATAAGACTTGTCATTCATTTGCTTTATCTCATCTTCATATTGAAACCTGAGATCATTATTACAAATTAGAGATGCTTCTTCAATTTCTCTCTGTACATTCATCCATAGTTCATAAAATACTTGTACTAGGCTAGATCTCTATACATTTGACATTGTCATAATAGAATTTTGATTTTAGTGAGTCTCAGGAAGGATAAAAGGTTTTGTTGAATGTGTATGATCTAAGCCAGGGACTTGCGTGACAATTGACTTCCTCATTACTTGGTAGAGCCATTAAAGGAATCTGGTACAGTAAATATCAAAATGCTATGCTTAAGATGTATTTTCTGAATGAATCTCTTTTTTCTAAAAAAAGGTATACGTTTTTCATTAGTTTACATTGATGTTTAAAGTTATATTGAACAACTTACATTAAGCCCAACTACAACTCAAGAAATTGAAGACTTAAATTAAGATAAGTTTCTTTTCATTTATTGAAATTAAAATTTACCAAAGATTAAGTTTGAACAAAGAATAATTAGCTTGTCTGGAATTTGAATCCTTTCTAGTAGGTGAGCTGAAATTTCAGTGCCCTAAACATGGGTTAGGATTAATGGTAGAGATATTGGGTTTTCATGGATGAGATTCATGTTCAAATCCCATGGAGTATATGAATAAGGGACGCCAAAAATGTGAAATGGGTTGAGGCAAAGTGAAAATGGATAGTCAACTCAGCAAATTGGTAAATCTCATCAAATATCAAGAAATATGAATGATGGACCATGGGCTATGGCATTATTGTTTGAGTGATGAAGCATAGGAAAATTACTATTGGGTTGAGAGCTCATAAACAAGAATCTCAACACATATTTCTCCAATGGTGTTATTAATTTCGATTCCAATTCTCTCTGGCCTCATTTCAGAAGGCTATCTTCCTAATGTTGAGTATCTAATTATTACTTGGATCAACCTTGTCTAATTCGATTATATAATCATCCCTAGTTCCTTCCCATTGCCTCCTACATCGTTGAAGTGCATGAACATATTACAGTTATGGTGGCATTTATAGTCATTGTATATTTTCCTCAACAAAAGAATAACACTTAAAGCTGTGTTACTGGATCTATTGGTCCTGAGGGATGGATCCCCAGATTGGATCCTAATCTACTAGGATTTACCCGACATATGTTTCATACTTGTCTACTGTGTAGATCGAGACAGATCCCTCATCCATGAAACGAATCCCAAGCATCATGATTCATAAGTGGATCCAACAATTTTGGTTTCTTAAAATATGAAAATAAAACAAATTTGTTTGGTATTTTGTATTCACCCAAGGTTGGTTATCCTTTGTGCTCATTCATGGCTTAACTGAAATTAAGTGAAAATTTTTGTTGCCAATTAGGTGTAGTTTGAGTGGCTAAGAGGGAATGTTATTTCCTCCCTTGCTCAAGTTGGGTTCAAATCCCACTATGTGATATGCTTACTTAGTGAGCCAATTGTTATCGAGATGCTGACCTGACCTTGAGTTTTAGAGAATCTGTTTTACTATGGCTACCATCCATGGAATGAAGGAAAGTGCAGGTGTGTTTCCCCAGGAAAAGCACATTCTGTGCAAAATAATATCAAAAAATATATACATTTTAAAAAATTTATATACCTTTATGTGTTTAAAATATTTCCTCCCAAGGAAAAAAAATGCTTTCTTTATTTTAGTAGAGAATAAAGAGCACTCTCTTAAGTCGCTCAAGTCACGTTACAAATATATGAGATTGTCTACTTGTTTGTTAATCAAGTAATTTTTCTTCCAATATTCTGCAGTTACATGAAAGTGCTATCCAAAAAATACTTAATTGATATCAAAACAATCTCAAGAGTCAAAATTATTAGTAAAGTCTATGCTAACACATATTACAATATTCCAATACTTTTTGTATTATGTATTCCAATATAGTATAAAACCTCAATTTATGTGACTCGAATTGCGTAAGAATGCATAAGACTTTAGTTACAACATCCTCCTAGTAAAGTAGGACAGTCATATAAATTAAATGCAATCGTGTGTTTGCTTAACAGGAATTGGGTAGGTCTCTATATAAATTAAATGCCATCGTCCATCTGGTTAACTAGAATTGGGTAAGTATCTATAACACTTTACTTAAACTACCACAGTTACATAAATTAAATGATATAACCTTAAATTCATAACAAATATTGGATATTTACTATCCTGTTTTAAAGTTTCATTTTTTTTTTAATTGAACCCTTCGTCGATATACCGGCGATTTCTAAGCATCGCTCTTCCGACGCCTTATAAGATTTGGTCTTCCAACGCCTTATAAGCGTCGGCATTCCGACGCCTTGAATGTTTTCCCTTTTCGTCGGTCTTGCGACGTCCCATTAAATTTTTAAATGTCTGTCGGTATTGTGACAGTTCTTCCTACCGTCGGTATTGCGACGCTTTTGCAAAGCATCGGTATTGTGACACTTCTGTAAAGTGTCGGTCTTGTGACACTTTTACAATGCGTCGGTCTTGCGACACTTTTGTAAGGCATCGGAATTGCAACAGTTTACAAACATCGGAAGAGCAATAGTATACAAATGTTGAAAGAGCGACGTTCAAAACGTCGAACCACATTTCATCAGAATTGTGACAGTTTACAAACGTTAGAAGAGCGATGGTTTGGGAAATGTTGGAAGAGCGACGCTTGTTTGGAAATGATGGAAAAAGTGTCGGTATTGCGACACTTTATCAAAGCATTAGAATTGTGACGTAATGGCTAACCACATTTTTTTTGGCCTCGAACTATCGCTCTTGCAACGACTATGTGTCGGAATAGCGACGAAGTGGCCGTCGGAAATTGGGCCAAATTTTCTAGTGGAACTTCTCAAAACATGTAGAACTGAAGAGGATGGCTAATAAGACCACTCATCACAGTGGTTCCTCAGGAAAGGGTAAAACAACCAAGTGAAAGTGTATGATCGACCAAGTAGATGGTGACGATCGAATGTGAAACCAAGGATCATCTGGTAGAAACATGCTTATAAAAATGGAAATCACGAGAGGTAGGATGAAAATGGTTTCATTTTTACATAAGCTTGAAGCATGGGAAACTATGCTTGGAATTGGTTTCATTTTTAAATAAGCTTGAAACATAGTAAAAAATATGCTTGAGATAAGTTTGCATGCCCCCAACATAATGACTCAATTCGAGGTACATGATGAGCTCCATCATAAGGTATAATTGGAGGGGTTAATTGTCACCTTTTTATCCTTACTAGTCTCTCTTTATCACATTTAATTATATTATGGTATTATGTTGCTAGCGTAGATTGTGATTAAGGCTTGTCATACTTTAAATGCCTAATATGGGTAAAATTCAAGATAGTCATAAAGATATTTCACTTTTGATGAATATTTTGAAATTAAGGCTCGGAGTAGAAAGAAAGGAGAGACTCTAGGAGGATTTTCCACCTCCATAACTCCCAAATTAAGCCAAGATATCCTCGAGACTCCCTACAACAGCTCGAAATCAAAGGAAGCCAAGAAAGTGGGAGGTCAAGTGCACCAAAGCTCCACTTCTCTTGCAATAAAATATGCAAATCACCTATTTTTTAGGGATTTGTTGGTATCTACCCTCTAGGTTAAATAGGGATGAGAAATAACTCATTAGGATTTGAACTTTGAAGGAAGCCAATAAACTCTTAGTTCTTGCAATAGGTTTTTGTGACTTTTATGATCATGTAATGAGACTATTTTCTACAAGAAGATGAGTATTTAGATTTTCCATCTCTGATTTAGTTTCTGAGGACTAGGCTTGTGGGTTAGGGCCCAATCCATTGGCCTTATTCTGTCTTGCCTATTAATTCTTATTTTCATGCCATTGTAGCTAGTTTTCTTTATGAGTTTTAGCTACTTTTCTTACATTTCAATTCATTGTTTTTAGTTTTCTTCCACTTTGTATTTGTTGTAGTTAAGCATGCATAATTTTGGTAGAATAGATTATAAACTCAGAAAGTTGTGTGTCAAGCCTCCCCCTCTCATCTCTTTCATTGGAACTTGAGGAGGGCAGATCTTCACCACAGATCCAAATTTTCTATTTAGTTTCTAATTTCTTGGAAGGAATAATTATGTTTCTTTAGTGTAATGGAAATGTATAGAATATTGAGTTAGATTTTTGTTTAAATTCTTAAGTACGCTTGTTTTCCAAATTCAACTCATATTTCCCATTTCCTTCATCATTGATTTCTCAATTTTTGTTGCATGAAAATGTAGTTTTCTTGCAAGTTCAAGTAGCACAACAAAGGAGGACTTCACCAACACCCTTAGCCTCATTTCTCACCTTTCATCACCCTTCTTTCCATCGAATCACCTTATGCCATGTTTTTGATATCTTCACCTTCACACCGTGAGTAACCCTAGAAGTGTATAATGGGTTTCTAAAGAGGTTCTGAGCTTGGCCAAGGGTTTGGAAACCTTCCATTCATCTAGGTACACCATAATTCCACCTCCCCTACACTTTTCTTTATAATTGTTTTCCTCGTATTTCCCTCAAACTGTTTCCTATAGCAATTTAGGACATCGTGTAACACTACATGAAACTTATAGCAAACACTTTAGCAGCACTTTTGGGCCTCTCCTTAAGTCCATAAACAATTACCAAACTCATCTAAACCCGAAAAAACCATCAAGACACCTTCAGCCCTGCATCCATGAGTTCAAAACCTTCCTAAGCCACCTTAGTGCTTTCTCCTCCTTGGTACAAAAAAATGCATTTACAAGCAATGTAATTAGGTCATGATAAGATGCATGATTAAAATCATGATAGTTAAATCATGAAGTATATAGTGTGTATTTAGACATTTGGCCCTACAATTTGTGAGTATATTAGCCTTCTTTATGCATTTCAATTCAACCATTTACTTCATGAAGATACCTAGTTTGCTTTGAATTTTTTCCATAGTTTAAATTGCATATTTGTTTCTTTAAATAATAGATAGAAGTATTTTCTTGCTTCAAAATCATCTTGTGGTGGTTAATAGAGTAATTTTTTTGAGACACTTTTAGTTCTAGTTTTAAATCATAATTGTGACAGACTTCACCCATAAACCCTAACAATAACACCCTTCCATAGGACCCAGAAGAGGATCAAATTAGTGGAATGGATTTTTTTTGTATATCAAACTGTTGCCTCTATTTTTTTATGAACCCTAGGCTGATAAACTAAATTATATTAGCCCCTGGGAGTTGAAACATGCTTGGTGCAATACTACGGCTCACCATTTTTTGGTGTCGTGGTCGAGGAGGTGTCTAGTAAATGATTTGATTATGTTTTAGCATTATTTTCTACTTTAATTTTACTTATTGCTTCAAAAATATTGAAAAATAAATAAAAAATAACTGATTCTAATGCTTTTTCGAAGTAGGGATACTCAAGTAAAATTTCAATAAAATACTCCCACATCCCCGCATAGTAACCCTTCACTCTTCTTCAGTGACTGTGAGGTTGAGCATACCATAGGTGAGCCTTTTGTTAATTTTTAAGAACCTATTAGAGAATAAGAATAAATTCTTTCACGAAGGGTACCTGCTTCACCTATTCAAGCCATGGATGAGAGAGAATCCCAGGGAGTCTTTCCCATTAGAGAGACATATGGGGAAACCAATATGAATAAAATCAACCTTTCATCCCTTCCTCATTTCCTTGGAATTAATTATGAGGACCCTAACGCATTCATGCTTGAATTTAATGTTGTTTGTAGGACCTATGACTATGCCTCAAATGATAAAAATAATAAGTTATTCCCATCTACCCTTAAGGATGTAGCCTTGCGCTAGTTTATGGGTCTACCTAGAAACAACATCAATACCTAGGAACAGATGCAAGAGACCTTCAAAAATAAGTATAGGGACTACTGTAGGTCCAAGGAAAATAAAGAGGAAATATTCAAGATGACTCTAGGGCTTGACGAATCCCTAGAAGACTGTGAAGAGAGGTTCCAGCTAGATTATAAAAGAGTCAATTATACCCTTTATCTCAAGTAACTTAAATATGAGTTTCACTAAGGGATTAGGGAGGAGGTGATAGAAACCCTATATGTGTTATCAAGAGGATATATCTACCATTTTCCTTATGATTTATTCAAAATTTCCTTCACGAACCATTCTAGGGAAGCTAGGAAGAAAGGAAGATCGAGCCAAAGTATGATGAATACCCGTTCCTCTTCCACCTCCATCAAGAATGAGATTGGAAATATGTTGGATGAATTCAAAAGTGAGATGTTGCACACCATTTCTTTGAAAATAAACACAATTTAAATCAAGAGGAAGCACGAAGAGCCTTTGCTATATTCTACCCTAGATGTACTAAAAGACACCGTCGAAATGAATGTCCATTAAATGTCATAGAGGCTTTCTTAGTACGTGAAGAGAATCATGCCAAATATAAGTGTCCCTCCTTATCTGGACTCCAAGTTTATAATCAAGGTGGGGAATTAGGACTAGAGCAACTCTATTTCATCAATCAGAGAAGGCCTCAAGGCCCTGGGTCATATCAACAGGATATGCATGGCGCACCTTACTCTTATTCTCACAAAAATAAGAATGACCCTATGCAATATTGGTCCACCCCCACTCCTCCATCATGACCTACACCACCTACTTGGCCTTACAACCCTCCACATCCTCCTCATCTAGTGAACTAATAATTCCAGAAATATGTTCCTCAAACACCTCAGTGGAAAAACTTATCAGAAGGGTGGAGGACTCAAAATAATCAGCCACATACTCTTATGCCTCCACCAAAACCTCAGCCTCATTCTACTCATTCTACTCCACCCAAGCTACCTCATATGCCTAGACATCCCAACATGAACCCGAACAGCAAACAGGCACACCAGGTTTACAGTGGAGAGACATCCTATCCAACTTATGTCGTGGAGATACATGAGATTAATCTCAGGTGAGGAAGAGTACTCCCAAACAACCAAACTCCATATCCACCTATATGTGTTGATGAGGAAAAGGAACAAATTAATACTCAGATCCAACAACCTCCTTTTCCTGAGTGCTTGATCCACTCTATTCAGCACACTCCAGAGGAGACCAAACTTCAGGGAGAATTGAAAATTTTGTGTGAAAAAATACCCCTTTCGCCAGGCCATTACGTATGTCCCTATTTAAAATAGTCTCATAAAGGAAAAGTTCTTCAAGAAACCTATGAGAAAGAAGAATGATACCCCCACCATCAATATAATAGGACAATTGTTCGACTTAATGTTGCAAAGTGTGATCTTCCCAAAGTACTTGGACCCTGGTAGTCAGTTGTAGATGTGCACATAAATGGTGTCAAGTGCCCAAAACTCTAATTGATATTGGGGATAACATCAATGAAATGACTAGGGAAACTATGCTTAAACTCAACCTTTAAGGGACTCTAAGGAAAACCAAAATGATTATGCAACTTGCAGATCGGTCCACAGTATCTTTGGAAGGAGTTGTTGAGAATTTTCTGGCTTCAATTGAAATTTGGAAGTATCCTACAAATTTCTTGGCTCTTCAGCCAAAAACCAAGTTTAATGGATATCCTCTCATCTTAGGGAGACCTTGGTTGGCCATTGTCGATTATTATGTCATGTGTTGGTGCAGGAACATGACTAATAAGAATGGGCCCATGTCTAAACAGGTAGTATTATATCCTCCAGCCCAACCATCCATTGACCTTGATCTACCTTTATGGTTGGAGGATGAAGAAGAATAATATGAAGTATACAACACTACACCCTACCCCATTTCTATCATTGATATTGTTCTTAGAGAGGGGAAAATTTTTGAAGATGAATTCATCAACCAAATCATTCAGAACCAACCCCCCGCTGACATTACACTTGAAATCCTAGTCAAAAAGTCTAAAATCCACCCTTGGATGGAACTGTAATCAGTTGATTCAACCTCTGAAACCACCAAGGCTATGGAATTTGGCCCATCTAAACATTTAAAAATTAACTCATCTCTCTTATCTAAAGGAGAAGAGCAGCTATGCCATCACTTGAAGGAAAACCTTGATGCATTTGCTTGGGACTAGAAGGACATGAAAGGGGTGCATCCCTATATGTGCACACAACATATCTTCATTAAAGAGGGGTGAAATCTCGTGTGCCAACCCTAGAGAGCAATGAACCCAACTCTAAAAGACATCATCAAGGAAGAACTGTAGAAACTATTGGATGCATGTTTCAATTATCCTATATCAGGCAGTGAGTGGGTATCTCCTCTTGTCCTAGTCTCGAATAAGAATGGAAAATGGTGATTTTTTGTTGATTATCGGGAACTCCACAAAGCCACCAAGAAGGACCATTTCCCTTTGCCCTTTGTACATCAATTCCTCAATGTCCTTATAGGAAACAATTTCTTTTCTTTCTTAAATGGGTTCAATGGGTATAACCAGATCGAAATTAGCCCTGAAGACTAGCACAATACTAATTTCACATGTCCTTCTAGTACCTTCGCTTACATAGTCCTAGCCTTTGTGTTGTGAAATTCCCCAACTACCTTCCAAAAAGCTTCCTTGAGCATTTTATTTGAGTTGGCCCATGACTTGGTTGAAATCTACATGGAATATTTCACACCCTCTTAGGATAACTTCCAAGAATCTCTCTCCAATTTGGGAAAAGTGTAGAGAAGGTGCATTGAGATGCATCTCTACTTAAGCCCAAAAAAGTGTGAATTCTTGAAAAGAGTAGGAGTATTATTGGGCCACGCAAGCTCCCAAGCAGGAATACAAGTGGACCGGAGAAAAATCATCATCATCAAAAGAGTATGTTCTCATCAAAATCAAAGAGATGTCAGGAGTTTTTTTAGGTTTAGTTGGCTATTATTGAAGGTTGATCAAATATTTCAGCAAGTTTTCTTTGCCAATATTTGTTTTTTTTTTCCAAAGACTCTGAGTTTACTTGGTCTAGTCTCTATCAAGGATATTTTGAGCTCATTAAGGGATATTTAACTACCACCCCCATTCTTAGAAGTCCAAATTGGGCTCTACATTTCCACATACACACAAATTCATCCGACAAAGATGTGGGGGCAGCCTTGGGGCAATTAGAAGACAAATTACCTTATGCAATCTATTTCATTAGTAAAAACTTGTCCAAGGCTGAACTAAAATATACTGTCATAGAAAAGGAAATGTTAGTAAATTTCCATGCTTTAAACAAATTTAGACATTATACCACTGGTTATCAGACCTTTGCACACACTAACCATCCAACCATCAGATATTTAATGAATAACCCTAATTTTAATGCTAGAATAATTATATGGTTGTTATTATTATAGAAATTTAACGTAACCATTGTCGATAAACCTATAAAGGAGAATGTTGTTGGAGGTTTTTTTTATCTAGGTTAGCTCTACCTACAAATGAAGGAGGAATGGTGGATTACCAGCTCCTGAATGAACACATCTTTTAAGGCCTCATGTTTAGAGGAACACTTCGTGGAATAAAATTAACAGCATGATCATGATCACGAATAGGTGGGAGTCCTTTTGAAGATTCAAAAACCTTTGGAATGATTATCCAAGACTTTTTGGAGATCTGGAGAAATAGATTATTTTGATGTTGGAACTTCTAGTGAGCATAATTGTGAAATTACGGCTCGTTGTTCTTTCCTCAAAAGTTTTGCCATGACATTAGAGCGTATTATCTTTCTCGACTTCCCTATAATACCTCGTAATTCAAATTCCTTTCCCTATGTTTTTTTTTTTCAAGAAAAGTTCTCGAAAATTAAAAGCTACCATCGCCAAAGATTGTAACCATTGTACTCCTAGTACAACATCCGCACCTCCCATTGGAATGGAAAGCATTATACTATTCAATACATATTCCCCCATGGCTAGCTTGATATTATGGAATTTTCTGGAGCAATTTATAGTTCCTCCATTTGCAACGATCACTTGACATTTTGGTGTTGGGTATAGAAAGAAATTCAATTCCTTGGCTACCTTACAATGAATAAAATTATGGGTAATACCTGAACCAATCAACATTATTACCTTTTTCTTCTTGATATCTCCTATCTTGAGAGTTTGAGGAGTGGTAATTCCTGCCAATACATTACACAATATGGTCAGACTCATTTCTTATTTTTCTAGGGTTGGTTCCCAGTGTTTATCCTCTTATTTTGAAGTTTCTTATTCATTTTCTTCATCCTCTTCACAGTCTATGTAAAATAATTTCTTCTCGGCACACTTATGACCTTTAGTGTATTTTCTATCACAAATGTAGCAAAGCCATTTTGCTATTTTTTCTTCCAATTGTTGTGGTGTCAACCTTGTAGGCTATGGAATTCTAGGAGTAGAAACACTTCCATATTTATAGATGTGACTGGTAGGATTCCTTGTTTCCATAAATTTACATTCAATTTTTCTTGCCAGCTTGAATTCATTCTCCAATGAATCAAGTTCCCAAAGGTGAACCTCATGTTGGACGTTATCCTTTAAGGCCCGTACGAAGTCATCAATCTTGTTTTCCTCTAGAATATTAGTTACCCTTATCTTAAATTTTTGGAAGTGCTCAATGTGTTCCACCACTGAACCATTTTGTTTGAGATTTATCAGTTGGATAAAGAACGTGTTGCTCTTTGTATCCTCATAATTTTATCATTTCTTCAGTAAAAATTGACCAAGTGACAATTTTTTTTTATGGGAGAAAAGCCATCGATAACATACAAATGTATTCTGTTCTAAATATAAAGTTGCAATACATGCCTTTTGTGTGTTTGGAACACTATTGAGATTAAAATATTGATCCATATGTAGTATCCATGTTACGGTATCCTTGCCATCAAAATTCGTAATATCGATCTTTGGAATATGGTGGGTATTCAATCCAACATTAGAGTTTATGAAATCATGACTAACATTTATTTTTTTCTCATCGTGAGTTTCCTCTACTATTTTTTCTCCACTAGGAATTATTTCTTGTATAACTTGGTCAAACCTTCCATGTCTTCTTTTATGACATTCTTCATTTCTTCCATGTTGTCTTTCATTTTTTCTTCTATACCATCAATCTTAGCTTCCATGTCTTCCATGCCATTCTTCAAACCATCCATCTTAGCTTCAACGCCTTTCTTCAAACCATCAAACTTAGCTTCCACGCTTTCTTCGAAACTTCCATTTCATTTTTTGGTGCTCTTTGCGAGTGTGAAATTTGGTGCAGTTTCTCTTCCAATTTTGATATATTTTTTTGCACTTCTTCATCTTCATGAGTCATAGTAGAGTATTATAAGGGCTTAATGGGTGTTGAATTATTTTTACGAGGAATTTTAGAACCCGATACTGATATCTGTGCTTCAATATTCCCTTGGAATCACTTCAAACTGAATTTTCAAACAAAACTTATGCAATTTGAAAAAAAAATACACACCTTTTTCTTGATTTTGAGGAGCTTGATATTGAAACTGAATTATCTATGTAATTTTAGATCTTCAATATCTCAAATTCATACCTATAGTATCCCTCTGAAGCTATTTTCAAATGCCACAAGTTTGACTTGATTTGTAGGCTTTAGGACAATGTTATTCCCAATATCCCACAATGATCTAACTATGGATTGGTTCAGTAGAGTGAATGTGTACGGTGTGCCATGTGTTAATTTTTTCTCCTTCGACTATGAAATTAACACATATGAAACTACTGTCTATTTAATTTTGGCCAATTCTTATATAATTCCAATCCAATGCTCAGAGATAGAGATATATGATGATTTTCCCAAGGTCACTTATTCTAGATGAAATTTGGGAGACTGCAAAAAACCTAACATCCACATATCATATCTCCAAAAATATTGTGAGACAACATCTGAATTTTTTACACGAATTTCCTCATGAATTCAGCTTCGCGTGACAAAAATTTCAACTTCTTATGTTATAGCGAAAATTCCATGATGACCTATTTGGAGCAGTGAAACCCTAGAATCCAAAGCTTTGATACTAAATTTTATGAAACCAACTCCAAAAATAGGATAAAAGAGAGATCAACAGCTTACAAGTAAGCCACTTTTAGGGGGAAACCTCCTTTACATTACATAAATGAACAATTCTTGGATGATACAAATGAAAACACCTCCTTTCTACGTATAAGAGTCCATGGGGTCACAATATAATCATGGACTGCCTAAAAATAATAATGTAAGGGCACAATAATAACAATATGGGGGTTACAAGGGTATAAGAAATATCCATTTGAAGTCGAAAATATCTTCATATAAAAATACTTTGTCATTAAAAACGTACATTTGGTTTAACATAAGTCTCCTTATCCTCTAGCAGGAACTTGAGTAATATATAGAAAAAAATCCACTCTGAGTTAATGTCTTTGTGTCCTCTCAAATTCTTCATAAAATCTACACTTAAAAATATAAAATTTAAAATAGTGGTAATCCAACTCAATAATGTGTTGTATTTTACCAACATATTCTAGATTTCGTTCAACAATATGCTTATCTTTTGATATTTATCAGCTGTATTACTTTAAATCAATGATGATGCCACAATAAAAGGGTTGTCTCTTTACATTTACTCTTTCTATGCGATAATGTCGACCATATGTTCACATTATATGATATTTCCTAGCCTATCAGAGACCAGTTATTTCATTGAAAATAAATATAATGATGAATACAAAAATAAATAATAGTGTCAAAAATGTAATGAAAGAATATTTTGTAAAATTCCAACTGTACCTTTCCTTCACATCCTCTAGATATCTTGATTTCATGTTCTTTTATTTTTGAATCTATACCTGCATGTTATATTTGAATTTGAGTTATTTCAGTAACCCATTGTACTGTGCAATATTTTCCCTCTTGCCCCATTTTCCCCATTCATTGGGTTCGATATCCTAAGTTGTATCATTTCTTCTAAAACTTCTCTCTTTTTATCATATAAATCAATCCATTTGTTGATAAAGTCTGTTGGAAATATGTTGCAATGTGTTGTCCTTGATGGCAACCTACTTGATGAAGTTGTCCAACACCTATTTGATGAAGCTGTCCTTGATGAGTTGTCTTTGGATAGCAACCTATTGGTTAATGATGTAAATCTGATGTATTTATAGAGCAGTTCAAATCTAAGGAAGGAAGAAATTCCAGTAAGTGCCAGAATAATGATGAACCGGGTATGTCACAAAGGATACGCGGGTTTGTAAAGGCGAAGTAGCGTATATACGTGGAAAAGTATGTGCCAAGTCGCGTATTCCCTTTTTCGCTCCCAAAATATAATACCAAGGGGCTTTACCATGGTTTTGGCACACAGTATTGAGCGCTGTATGGTTTATTTGATTACATCCAAGAATACCATCGGAAGTGGTGTGGTTTTGACTCATGGTATTGATAAAGGCTAAAACTATATAAGGAGAAGAAGTTCATTGTGCAAAGGAGTGTGCATGTGTAAGGGTTGTTGATGAATAAATATCTCTCAGGAACATCTGCATGGATGGACTCTGTTCTTAATTGATACATTTGAATATATGATGCACCCATGGAGCTGACGGTGGATCAAGATCTCTAGATTTGATGATGATGAATCTTTAAGATGAACTACAGAAGAAGAAGTGGTGAAGATATCTGGGTAAGTTTATAGATCTGGTCTATTCTGCAAATGTTTTCATTTACAGATCTATACGCTAGTTTGTCTTGGGAAAATCACATGTATATGTGAGTTTGGTTAATGAAAAGTCCGTATAGGTTTTTCTTCTGAAAAATAAAATACACAGATGTATACGTGGGTTGGTGTGCAGCAAAGCACGTATGTATGTCGCTTTAGTAGATAAAAGTAGCGTATGCCATTTGAATTAATGAAGTTCAGGGTTGATTTTGTATCTGCATATCTATTCTGAAGTCTGGGCTATTTCTGATATTTTGGTTACAGTGATCTCACTGTTCTGTTTGAAGTTTTGGGAAAAATATGTTTGTTGATGATAAGTGAAGGTTTGTGTTGAAGCTATTCGATCCAGTATGAAAATTGATGAAACGTGGTCTGCAGTGGGTCTGAGGGTTGAAGCTTTCAGTATGAAAGAAGAAGCCTTCTGTCAATAGAAGAGGGTGATTGTTTTTATGGGGTCAAAGCTCCATTCCAGGAGAGGCTGGTAAACGAGATCAGGGGGTTGGAGCTCCCTTCCAGTTGCAGCTGGAAAACGAGAGAGGGTTGCAGCCTTCTGCAGGTAGAAGCTTGCGTACTGATATGAGTCTGGATCAGTACTATGTTGTAAAATTTTATCTATATAATAAAGATTGAAATGAGAGGCGACAACAGCGATGGTTTTCTCCCGAATTGGGTTTCCACCTTAAATATTGGTGTTCATGTGTGTGATGCTTTATTCTGATGATTTTTTCTCATAATTTCTAACCTGATGCATAGCCCAAGTAAATACATTTTGTAAAAAGGCCTTCGAAGTCCGAAGTTAAATGCAGCCATACGCTAGTTTCCCTTGCATTTCCGCGTGCATACGCTAGTTGCGATTCATAAAATCCGTAGAGCGTATGGAAATCTTCTCAAAAGAAAAAAAATTGAATTTATTTTATAAGCTCTAAATACTTGATTCACCTCCCCCAACGCCCCCCCTCTCAGTATTTTTCCCAACAAAGTCCATGTGGTATAGAACAAACTTTCCAAATACAACACTTTCGATTGCACCTATTACATGTCAACATGTTTATTTCAAACTCCATATGTCATGTTGTATATTTGACAAATAAATTACATACCAAATTAATGATTGCAAGGAAAACAAGCACAATGATCATGAATTTACTTACTAATTTCTACTTCAACAACATTAGATTGTGGTTTTTCTCCCTCAATAATATTTGGTTTTTGTTCGTCATCCCATAAGAGTGGCCCATCTTTAAAATCATTACCAAGGAATCCACATAAGACGAAAAATGTCTCATTCAATACGTACCCTTCATCCATGAAACCCTCTAGATGTGGCTTTTGTTGGACACATCTTTTTATAGTTTTCATATACCTCTCAAAGAAAAACATCCACCTCGTTGATATGACACCCACCAATTCAATGTCATCGAATAGGTGTATATATAAATAGAGTTGCAAGTCCATGAAACTTGTATGGAGCTCCTCGTCAAATACACATACAATTTTTGCAATTTCTTCTTCCAGATTGGCACTTCACATTCATGGGTATCCTTGGAGGCCTAATATAAGAATAAAAAAATAGTATGAAGCTTTAGTAAAAAATTGAAAAGAAATATAATATATTTATGTCTCACACACACACACATTTCATATAATGTACCTTGCAAATGATGACAATCAACTTATGGAATTCCTTAATTCAACGGTAAGACACGAATCCTCCATAATTTCCAATGTCATAAAATGTTATCAGAAAAAATTCTCAAAGGTACTAGTAATTTTTATTGCACATCATAATATAAAAAATTACATTGTACTTAATCAATGTTACTAGTAAAATTTAAAAGATGATACTACCTTTATGAAAGTATGAAAATCATGTGTTTTAAATCCTCTCAAATGTCCATCAACTGTAGAATATTTTTCCAGTGATGACCCATAGCCACTAGGTGTCCTAATTGAATGATTGAGTTTTTTTAGTTGGTCTAGCTCTTTTGTTTTTCAAAATACATAGAGCTTTCACAAATGTTTCATTTTACCTATTTTCCCACAAACTTGTTCTACCAAATTTGGTACGCAAATGAGAACCATCCCTCTTTTAAGACAAGGTGTCCTTCTCTTTACCTTATATAAGTCGAAACAAAGAATATGGAACATTTTTGAAGATGTGGATAGGATCTAATATGTGATATATTAATAGATTCTTCCAGTAAGGGAGCTCATAAAGTATGGATTTCCTTTTCATTACTTCTAGCATATTAACTACAACTTTTTTTGGTTCTTCAATTGAATCACCTCGATAAAAAAAATCCTCCCAGGCTTTCAATTCAACATCTTCATACTTCTTACACCAATCACCGAGACCCATACTCAGTAGAGAGCCCCCATTTTCAAATTTTCCATCAATTTGATTCCTTCAGTGGTTTCTAAACTTATGATCTAGTGGTAGAAAAAAAATTTTGTTTGCATAACAATAAATATATGTATATATTTAGAATAACTCCCTTTAATTTTTTTTGCACACCTTAGACATTAAAATATCCCCTTTGTTTGAAGTTGTAGAATTCAATAAGTAATTTTAATAACTTCAAAATAATAGTATAAACGTAAGTATGAAATTTTGGATGAAAATAAATTATGTGTGTAAATACTTAAATATTTTATCTTACCAAAACAAACACCAAGTCTTGGGAAATCATGAATAGTCCAACATATCAAAAAATACAATGTGAAGGACCTTTTTGATGGAGGACATGATATTTCATACATTCTTATGCCTTTCCATAGTTGTTTTATCTCATTAATAAAAGACACAAGATAAATTTCTCTATTTTCACTCGATGTTTTCTTCGAACGATGAGATTCAGCACAAGGTGCTCCTTTCTCACACTCATCCATGGGGGCGAATTGTATACAATCAATATGACTGGAAAAAAACAATAATTTTAGCCAAATAAATATAATGGAAACACTCCATCAATTACCAAACCATACCTAATACTATGGGGTTCATCTTTGATTTTTCTTAGCCATTTTTCCTCAATGTGTTTCATTTCTTTGGAGTCAGTCAAAATTCACATGAATCCATCTTCACTCCTATTATTTTCATGCCATTCCATGAATTTTTTAAGTTAGTTTCAACAAAACATTTGTTTAAGTGTATGAATAATTAGCATGTGACATAAAACCTCCTTGGGAACTGTCAGACATTGTACATATGTATGATATCTCTTCTCTTAACATACAGGGGATTATACCAAGCCTTTATGTTCATATCTATATAAAATAAAATATTTTTTACATAAATGAATTTACTTATATTCAATCCCCAACTAAACCATAAACTGATGTGTTTCTATGCAAGGTGATGACAACAAATTATCTTCAAGGAATATTTTAGTTTTTAGTGCCTTGTAGGATTTCTCGAGGTTAGATCAATTGAATGTTTGACTTGTGATGAACATTTTTGATATGTCAATATATAGTTGGACTATTTATATACAATATATGGTTTTAAAACCCCCTAAGGAAATATAAATGAAGTCGATGGATTTTAATGAATTACGTACACCAATTGAAAATGCAAAGTAAGAAATAGATTTTAACTGAATTAATTAGGGTAGTGAATAGTTTTTCTAACCAGCCAAACAGTTACTTGATTTGTAATAATGTGAATTTGCATGAAATGTTTTAGGTTTTACTTTCAACTGGTCTAAAAATGGGTGTCTTAACTACTTTCTTGATTCAGTCTTTCAGGTTGGTATCCTTAATATTACAATGGTGGTAATTTCCCCTGATATTATCATTACTATAAAACATATGATCATTATCATAATCATTGTTTCCATTCCCAAATAAATATAAAATAATTTCATTCAATCATTTTTCATGATTTTCATTTTTATTATCATCACCATCATCAATGCTAGGTGGCATGTCATCAATATATGCTAATATCATGAGCTCTTCAAATTTCTCAGTAGGTAGTGTTCTCTACAATATTTATCTTCTCATACTGGTATTGTTTAAAGGACCGTTTGGATAATCCTATCCAAATATTAATAACCCAATTTGACACTGCGTATTAGTAGGTGTATCATCAATATCTTCTAGGTATCAACAAATACAAGAATTATTTAATGTGAGGCAACAATTGGATAAATAATGAATGTATCAATTTCAAATAAATATAATGAAATATGTCTTAAAAAATAAAATGTATGAATATATATATATATATATATATATATATATATATACAACCTTATTTTATAGACAACCTCTTTTATATAATAATTTAAAATAAAGCATCATTTTGACAACATAATTTATAAAACAAGAGTCCATAGTTGTTGATTATTCTTTGGTTTTTTGACCTTAAGAACATCATTAGGGAGACTATGTTTTTCCCTTTTCTTTCACACTTGATTTTCTCTTAAGAAAGGGTAATTAATAAATAACGCATCCCCAATGATAATGCACATAATATCCTCAACCACTACATATTGAAATTTAAAACATATGTTGATATGTTATGCTTGCATTATGCTAGCCTTCTGCATTCACCACTTTAATATGACATATCATAATATGCAATTAATATCCTAGTGTTTTTTTGTGGATTTTTCTATGTTTAGATCCCACATGGACATTTTGGACAATAAAGGGGCCTAGATTCACTCCATGAATATTGGAGGGTTGTATCATGTTGTTCTATCCAAAAAATCAAAACATCGCATACACCAGGTAGTTGTGGATCATTGGGCCATGCGAAATATAGTTGATGATCACATTTCTATTTGTAAATTAATCTCAAAATGAAGGGTAAGTTGAAATATTGATCACATTCATGCTCATAGGCTATGTAGTCCTCCTTCCCCTTGTCTTTAAGCAAATTATGCATCATTAAATTGGTTCGTGTTATATTACTTGTTCTCATCAATTCCTCATCTTATGAGTTGGTGTATGTTCACATATTTTCATTAGATGCATCACTAGATAAATGATCAATGACCGCTAGGATGGAAGTTGGTGCTCTAGGAATATTTAAATCAAAAAATTTATCCTCCAAGTAATCATTAATCTCTCTCTCTCTCTCTCTCTCTCTCTCTCTCTCTCTCTCTCTCTCTCTCTCTCTCTCTCTCTCTCTCTCTATATATATATATATATATATATATATATATATATATATATATATATATATATATATATATAGATAGATAGATAGATAGATAGATAGATAGATACACACACACACACATGTAAAGTATTGTTTAAAATAAGAATACATATTATTTAAATCAAATTGGAAAATTCCTTGCCACAATTTCTATTGGATTCAAATCTATTATAGGAGGCACACTACACACTACAAGCTCATAATTTATGTAATGTATTTTTACAATAACTTGTTTGATTTCTTTCTTTCTGTGGCATATATAACATCCAAGAAAAAAAAATCTCAAAGTATTCATCCCATGTACTATAGTTCTGACCAACCTCTTGTTCTGTGTAATCATTTTTTATTTCTTCAATATCCATTTTCATATCCTCTTCCACTCATTATATTCTATGTTATCTAATGTTTTTAGGTCCACCTCCACATATATATCTTTTTCTTTTGATATTTGAAGGCTTAGGCTTTTCATTTTCTCCAATGTCCATCTAAAGTAATCGACAACATGCATTAATTTATGTCAATATTGGATAATACACTATAAATTTTAATAACATTGTGAAAAGTATGGACATATTACAAGATTTAATTATATCAATTTTTCCTAAGCTAAGTCAAAATTTGAGTACCTAATGTTCTGTGTCATCCATTGTGTCCTCATTTGATATGAAATGATTTGCTTCCATGACCTCATTTGGCTCTTATAATACATAACATAGTAAATAATGTTTAGTACACCAATTATATCAGTTCAATGAATATGCCATCCAACAAAAAACTTCAATTTAGTCATATATTTGAAATATTGATATCATATTAATTTGGAGTTGAAAAATAAAAATAATTTTATAACCCTAGGCATATACATCGAGCCAAAATTTCAACAAAAAAAGTATGCAACATTCCTATGCCACGTGGCCATCCTAATTTTCAAACATTTCCCTTCATAAAATAATCATTTTTTATCCCCATTCTTGTGCATTTTAAACCAATAAGTTTGACATGAAACGCCTCATGGAAAAAGAATATGACTTTCTCTCCTCTATCCAAGTCAGCTAATGTAAAAATTTGTCATATCGCCCAATGTTCAAGTTGGAACAAATATGCAATCCTGGGCCAAACCAATTATACTCTTCGAAATAAAATTTTAAATGGGACATGATCAGAAAATACCTAAAATTAAGATATAAGCTTGCATGATTTTTGACAAATATCCGACATAACTATGTTTTCCACTTATACACAACTTTTAGATAAGGCAAGTTGAAGGAAAGCATAGAATGTTGTATGAAATCTGGAGTATAAATATTTAATATCAAAGTAAATATATAACAATGAATAAGTGTCTAAAATAATAAAATAAACAATATAAATTGAATTAATCAAATTGGTTGATAAATGAAGCCTAGGTGTGCATTTTAGTGAAGAAAGGCAATTTTGGCCTCCTTCACAAAAAAACATGCCCAACCCTCATTTTAAGGCCAAATTGAATGATTTAACTTGCAGAGTAATTTTTTACTTGTAATGAATATTGTTAAAATCAAAAAAATTTAAATTTTCACACACACACACACACACACACACACACACACGCATCTATATTCTGTTCAAGAATACTCCAAATTGAATGGATTTCATATGGTAAAAGGAAGGGTTTGTGTGCCACAAATAAATGAAAATCGGAACCTGTAATTAATGGTAGTGACATAATCTTCAATCCATCCTATGGGTTTGAAAATTTTTACCTTAATATTCTTTTGTAACAACGCTATAATGGACCTTTGTTTTCTGGTGTAACAGTGCTCTAATGGGCCTCAAAATTACATTGTAACAATGCCCTAATGGGTCTAATTTCATGGGTATGAAAAAAACCTTTTTTAGCCTTCTTATATGTGATATGAGAAAGTATTATGATAGAAATATCAAGGATATATATTTATCCCTATGATATATATATATATATATATATATATATATATATATATATATATATATATATATATATATATCATGTTTATAAAGCCTATCATAGAGATATCATGACATACATATGAGTTTTCTTATACATTGTTATTTCTAATGTTCTCTCTACATAAATTCTTATAATGATATGGGGTGAATTCAATGTGAAAATGCTGAAAATGTTTTAAAATGTAATTATCTAAAACAGGGACTTATAGCTTTACAAAAATTAACACTATTACTACTCTATTGGTTAGTAAAGATATAACATTGTAAAAGTGTTTAAAATAATAAAATAAACAATCTACAAATTCAGTCAATTAGTTGGCCAATAAATGAGGCCTAGGTGTGTGTTTTAGTGAAGCAAGGCAATTTTGGCCTGCTTCAAAAAATTCACGCCAAACCTTCATTAATAAAATTAAATATTTTTTAATTTTTCACATATATATTACTTTTGTTCAAGAATACTCCAAATTACATGGATTTCATAGGGTAAAATCTAGGGTTTTTGTTCCTCAATATTTTTGTCAAGGTTGGATAATACACTATAAATTTTAATATTAGCGCGAAAAAATATGGATGTATGACACAATTCCATTATATAATTTTTTCATAAGTTAAGTCAAAATTTGAGTAACGGATGTCTCACGCATCCATTGTGTCCTTATTTTATATGACACAATATATTTCCATGGCCTTATCTAGCTGATGTAATACCCAATATAGTCAATAATGTTTATTACACCAATTATATCAATTCAATGAATATGTTATCCAACACAAAACTTCACTTTAGTCATATATTTTACATATTGATATCATGTTAATTTGGAGTTGAAAAAAAAAAGGTTATATGACCCTAGTATGTATGTACATTAAGCCAAAATTTCGAGAAGAAAAGTACCCAACACCATTATCCCATATGGCCCTAGTTTTCAAATATTTCCCTTGATCATAGAATCACATTTAATCACCATTCTTGGGCATTTTCAACCAATAAGTTGGACCTAAAAGACATCATTAAGAAAAACATGAGTTTCTCTCATATAGGTAGTATTATTTGTGAAATAATACATACCTTCCTCCATTGGTTGAAGTTGTTTTGTCTTCTTACCTATAGTATATCTACAAATTCCATTGGCATATCTTCTTCGACCCACTTTCCTCTCTATGATTTCGTAGTTCTACGTGATTGATGTTATATGTCCATGCCCTCCTCTAGATCCTATAATACACAATAATGAATGTAATTTTATATAATATCAAATCTAATTATGAACAACGAAAATTAAAAGTGTAGGGGCATAATTATTGGTAAACTATATTTTGAATAGAGTATAATTTTTCTTAGAACAAATATATTAAATGATATTAGCATTTTCTCCCCATGTAACACACTTTACCACTAGCGTGTCTATAAATCTCGTTCCATTCCTCATTTATAGCTTAATTTATGCAATCATTTTAGAGCTAATTTAAATACTCTTTACGGAATGTAGCTGATTATTGAAATTATAGTTACTCTACTGAAAAAATTCTATTAATATTTTTTTTTAAGAATAATGTTATATTATTATAACATTTATATTTTTAATATTTTATGTAAAAAACATAACTTGATGGCCCTAGACTAGGCATCGTTTTCACGGAAGTTAATGCCCCAACATGACTATATTTCACTTGAATGGTTGCTAAAGTCGTCGTTGGGTGGATCAAAATATTCAACAGTGGGTGAGTTGAAATTCTAAAATTCCCACAAGGAAAAACATTGAAATTAAATACTTGCCAACTATTGAACTGAAAAAAGAAATAGACTTGTTATTTATCCTCGGATAATTGTTTTCACTGTTTATAGGTGCAAAAGAAAGAAACCAAAGAATAGGCTACTTTGTCACCTCCAGGGTCTTGATCCGAGAGCCTTGAAATCCACTCGTTCTATTGCAGATGGACAATTTCGATATTGCCTTCTTTTGCTTGGATTTGCGGCACCAGTTTGAATACTACAGAAAATATTAATGGATTTTGATGATCTTTAGTGGATTTTAAAGGATATTAAAGATGTATTTGGATCTTACATCATATTTTTATTTTCCTCCATTTTTGGTCCATAAATTGGAGTTGCGGAGTAAACTTATGGATTCATATACACACGATTTTTATTTTTCTCCCTTTTGGTCTGGAAATTGCAGTTTTCTTGTAAGATATTGTCAGTGCTGTGAACATAGGGTGGATTTAGTGTTACATTTCATCATATTTGTTCATGTATTGTTGTAGAATGATTTGATTATCATAAAGGTTTGTTGAAAATTTAGGCAGTTTTTGTGTATGTGATGGTCATATTACTTACCTCGGCTCCAATTATTTTCCTTCGTGTACGTTATTTTCCTTCCTTGCATGCTATTTGATATATTTCCTTTCCCACTATTTTCCTTATATCACCACCACATACAAGATTTTCTAGCCCTTTCTCAAAATGTCGAGCAAAGGGAATGGAGGAGACGATGGACAAAATAAGGTAAGTAATTGTGAATTTATAGAGATGTTATTAATTAGAATATTTATTTGTTTTTTACTTTAATTGTATTTATTTCTTTATTTTTAATTCTAAAATTTAAAATAAAAAGTTATATTATATATCTAGGGAAATGAGACTAATAAGGAGAAAGGGGCCTTGGATTCAATATTGGGGATAAGCATAGTTAACTAAATGGATAGTGTGGACTAGAAAACATATACTAGATATATAGAAAATGATCAACTAAAACCACTAAAACATTGCAAGCATGTCAACTAGCTTAAATAGAAACAATTTATTCCTGAACCACTCATGAGTCAAGAAAAATATCAAGGTGGAAACCATTAAGCATAACAACTAAGAATTTGGAATATGAAATACTTATATTTCCCAATCCACTCCTCGGACTAAAATATCTTCTTCCATGCCACATTATGAAGCTTGCATTGGAAACCATGATGCAAATATAGAGTAAGACATGCATTTTGGAGAAATATGTAGATCAGATGTTGGGAAAGGTTTTGAGAATAAGTTGAAGGATTCATGCCTTCAACAGTTCAAATACCCTCTCCAT
This sequence comes from Pinus albicaulis, assembly GCA_034641835.2. Taxonomy (NCBI): domain Eukaryota; kingdom Viridiplantae; phylum Streptophyta; class Pinopsida; order Pinales; family Pinaceae; genus Pinus; species Pinus albicaulis. Next base: position 849,278,305 of record CM076571.1, read on the forward strand.
TTTCCATTCTCAAAGATGTCGTTGCACCTATATTAATAATTCATGACATAGAGACTAATTTTTTCATAGGTTGGTCCATAAAAAAGGTTTAACTCTAAATGTCTCGGAAATTTAAGCTAGTTCGATGAAATCAAACAATTAAGATAAAAAAGCTTATGCCTAATAAAAGGCTTAAATGAAGGCCAATTGATGTAATTATAGGATTAACAACAGAAAATCTAAAAATGTATCAGAAGTTGCATCAACGGAGGAATTTTGGTGAGGAGAGTATCCAGGCATTTGTATTTTCTCATAAAATTATATCAAATTTATTAAATTATTTTTATATTTTATCTTTTCATAGTTAAATTCAGTTATTATATGTTTTAGAACAACACCTCTAAGGCTAGGTGTGGAAAACAAACTTCCACACATCATAGTGTCCTGAAAGGTCTACATGTCTTGATTTGTACCTTTGTACGTACATTCAATATGTGAAATTATATATTTTTTATTTCAGATAAAATTTAGTGATTTCATATTAATTAGTTTAATTAGTTCTTGTGGCATCTTTTGATAGGAGAAAAAATATGGTTGTCATCCAACAAACATCGAAAAGGAAATGTTACAAAACAAAAAGTCGATTGAATTTGTTTTTTTCATGGAGAATGAAGTATTAATAGTTCACTTTCAATAATTAAGTTGGATATTGTTTAGTTTATATGCCAATTTTCATTTCTTGGAACATAGGATAGAGGCAACATACCCTTGTTTTCCTTATTTAGATGATGAAATTTTTTGTACATTCTAATTGAAAAATTGGGTGGAAGATTGTTGGAACATGATAAGATAAATGACATCGTCCTAGGGTAATATATCGTTGGAATGTTTCCCAACGTAACGATGGAATTTTTCCTATTAGCACACAATCTAGAATGATCCCAAGGAAGGAAAAGCATAAGGAGCGAGTACTAGACTAAGTGGAAACAATGGAACAATGACCCACTCTCACTTTAGTAAAGGTCCACTTCTCTTTATAGAATTTCACTGATGTGAGGAGTCCTAGGACCACAATACCAAAATCAATTTTTTCAAGGTAGTTCCCTTCCTGAGATTATAAGCCATTAGGGGATATCCAACGAGACTAGGATTGAGGATTAAGATAACATTAATGGTTAGGGACCAATACTATAGTTAAAACCCTTCCTTCTTCCAAGTCACCTAATAATCCATGCCCAAACCATCGAAAGAGAAATAAGAAATAGTACCATATTACACTATTAAAAACATACCTTTAGGATCATATTTCCCACCTTAAAAACACATGTTCTTGACAGATGAGTCAGGGCACATACAACGAACCCATGAAGCAGAGATAAAATGACATAATAACTTCGCTACACTAGTTGTTGTCAGGGGTTGTTCGTTGTTAGCTTAGGAAAAATATTGGAGAAAAATGATCCTATAGACTTTTTATCACTTAGAAGTTTTCCTTAGATGTGGAAGGAAACTCATTGAGGAAAACCTCAAACTTATTTGGGTTTGAAATTTGGCCCTTCAATCAGGAGAGGGATTTCTCCTTAACATTACTACTAAATGCCATTATATTAGAAGGTTACTAATACGCTCATTGGCAATATTTTAATTATAGAAAATGAATTTGGTTTGGGAAAGAAAGAAAATGAACCATTGGGAATAGAGTAATTGATAGAAAAATATATCTCCTAGCCACAGGTTATATGAACAACTCTAATAGAGGATAGAGAGATTATGATTTATTGCAAAAATCAACATCAAGTTATGGTATAAGAATATATAAAATAAACATAAAAAATTGAGTAGTATGATTTCTACAAATGATATATAAGCTCAAAAACACATAAGTATTTCAAATAACATGAACTTGAGAATTCAATACGAATTCAAATTCATAAAACTTTATTCAAATACTAAAGATTTAATAATCAAATTATTTACTAAGGAGAAAGTAAAAAAAATAGAAAAATGGAAAGGAAAGCATTCACACATGAATCTATGAAGCACATTTAACACCACTTATAACAAATTATATTAATATCAAAAAGTATACACAAGGTATGTCTTTTGCAAAAAGTTTGGAAATCTTTGTTTCTCTTTCATAATCAACATTATAGAATATCTACAAACTACGACCATGTTTTTAGAAAAAATTAATTACGAAGTCTCAAATAACTACGTAAATATCTAACTGAAATAAAATAAACTACATAAATATTTCCTTGGTGTAATTTTTTTGTCTAGCCATAGACGAAAAGATAATATGGTGAAAATGGAAGTTGAGTTGTAGCTAAAAATCTGGCTAAACTGAAAACAAAATTTCTTGTTGATATCTTGCAATGAAATCTGGAGATGCTATGTTTTATCCCATGAAGTATTCTCTTGATAAAAACAATAAAATCATCTCATATATTGGGCTAGGACATTAAATTTACACTTAGAGCATTAATCCATCTTTCATATGTTTAATCTGCTCTAAATTTCTAATTGTTTCCTAAAAAACATAGTTTTTTATGGTCTCTCACAAAATAACTTGAAATATATATCAGTAGGAAATACCATAGGTCATTGATAAATAATCTGGTAGTGTTTTCTCAAAATAAAAAGAACTATCACTACCAAATTAATTTTCAACACTCTGTGTAAAACTGTCAAAATGAACACTGCCAAAATAATTGGCAACGCGGTTATGAAAATCTAACATGAGCTACTCTGTTGCCATCAACAAAACTTCTACCTCACTAGTTTGATTTTTTTTCACCCTTTTAGTCTTTCTCGCCTTGGGGCATTCCTCTTTTCTCCTTTGATGCTTTATCTTCTTAGAATTTGTAGGATACTCCTTTTTTATCAGCAAATATTTTAGGGGCGTGTCATCTAGGTCAATCATCTTGATTCTAAACCAGGATTTTCTTTTAGTTTAAATTTTAATCTGATCTTGTTAATGTGCATTGTATATGGTTTTATGACACCATAAATTCCATCTAGAGATGGCTCCCTTTTCCCTATTTCAGACTAAACCTACCCTCTTCCAGTAGATTGTTTATCTGCAACCTCTATATGCTCTTCTAAAGGATGAATCTTGAGGAGGAGATATGGTTTTATATTCCACAAATTTCTTACCCTTTCTTGTGTAAACCGATTTAAACTCAAGAACTAGAACCAAATAGATCTTCATTTTTCTTCTAGTTTGGACAGAAGAGGTTCCTTATTCTGGGATCTCAGGGGTTTGCACACGCATTTTTAGTTTTTACTTTTTATTAATTGTTTTAGGCTTGGGGGAGACCTAACCTACAAACCCTCCCCAAAATAAAAATATTCCCATGTTTGACCTACATTCTTCAAATTATCAACAACCAACATCCTGATTAGGGATTTATCAAAAAAATTTGGGAATGTAAATTTGGCTTATTTCAAAACTTAATAGACATATCTCATACTCATTAATAAAAAAATATGACATATTCATACACATTTTCTCACAAATGTGTGCAAGAAACTTAAAATGGTACATACTCATTATATTGTAACGCCCTTCATATATTAAATACCTTTGAATGACATTGAGGGTCTCCTGTCTATCCTTTTTGATTCAGCACCTCTGCACACCTAACTGAACAAGTTTACCTTTGTCTTAATCTTTGAGAAAAAATGGAATATTGATACTTACCAAGGTTTTATTTTTACACCATCGGTCCCCATCGAATGGGAGGCATGTAGCCTCTCAAATTTTGTCCTCTGTGACTGAGAAGAAAATGTTAGCAATGCTAACATTTTATCCGTTGAACCCCGCTACAAAATATTTGGGCATTGCATTATGATAACCATCACACTTCAACCAAAATTATTCCTAGGCTTCTCATCGAAATTGTTCCAAGATTTTTGGGATGGCTTTAAGGATTTTAGAGCCTCCTGTCTCTCCTCTATGCAAACGACCTCGTTTCCACATTGTTCTTAACAATAGGAAACAAATCTATCAAGAATTCTGGTGGTGTTGATGTTTTGAATGAAAGCAAAGTGCATGAACCATATTTTGTGTTGTAAGGAAGAAGTCATGGAGGTACCAGGGATATGTTGCATCCATGAGCACCATTATTCAAGCCAAACCTTCAAAGAGGAAATGGTGTATGGGATTTTGTGTTGAGATCGAAGAGGAAATCCATGGTAAATTCAAAGTGGATATAGAGTATTAAGCATGGAATTGATGGAGATATTGAAAAAATGCAAGGCGAGTTTCGTGGCTCGAGGATTCTCACAGAAAGAGGCAGAGGATTATGATGATATATTTTCACTTGTGTCTCAATATACAACCATTCACTCTATAGTTTCCCTTGTCGTAAATCAAGGATGGACCCTTCATCAAATGTATGTAAAGACTGCATTTATACATGGCATGCTACAAGAATAAGTATATTTTGAAAAACCATAGGGATTTGAAGTAGAGTATCGTAGGACACATGTTTGTAGATTGAATAAGGAATTTTATGATTTGAAGAAAGCCCCAAGAGTATGGTATGTCTGCATAGAAAATTATTTGGAAGTTTGGTTTCTCAAGAAGCAATGTTGATCCCAACCTCTACTTCAAGGTAGTTCAAGGTATGCCACTGATATTGGTTTTATATGTTGATCATATATTCCTGACAGGTAGTCAGCCTCTAATGATAGAGTGTAATAGGGAGCTAGCCTATGAATTCGAAATGAAAGGACACTGGGCTTATGCACTATTTTCTAGGGCTTGAGATATGGAAAAGGCCTAGTGAGTTTTTCCTTTCACAAGGAAAATATGTTGTGAAGTTGTTGGAAAAATTTGGGATGACTAAATACAAGTCTCTACCCACACCGATGGAAATAAAATTCAATAAAATATGTGGAGAAGTTGGAGGACATGATTTGGCGAGTCCATCTGAGAATAAATAGTGGATTGGGGCTTTGATGTTCCTTGTGAACACCCATTCAGACATATGCTACCTAGTGAACACGTTGAGTGAATTCATGACTAGGCCTCTCCATGCACATTGAACAACAGCCAAACACATATTGATATATTTTCAGGGGACCATTAAAATTGGTCTGAGATACTCTGTTGGAGATGTCTCGTTGTTATGAAACCAACTCACAAAATAGAATAAAATATGGATCAACGCCTTACAAATAAACCTCTTCGATGGGGAAACCTCCTTTACATTACATAAATGAACAATTATTGGATGGTCCAAATGAAAAAACCTCCTTTCTATATATAAGATTCCATGGCGTCACAATACAATCCTAGGTGATCAAGAAACAATAATTTTAGGGCACAAAATTAACAATATGGGATTTTATGGGGCACAATAATAATAATTTGAGGACTACAGGGGTACAAAAATAACAATAACGAGGTTACAGTAACAACAATAAGGGACTACACTAGTAATATAAAGATCTAACATGCCCATATCCTTTAAAAAAGAGTTTTCCTCAATGCTTGAGTAGTTCTGGATGCTTTTTTTATAAAATTCTCTTCCTCCCATGTGGAATATTTATAGGGTAAGTTCTTCCACTTGATGAGATACTCTGAAATTGATCAATTTCATAGCTGTCGCGTTCTCGTTTTCATGACTGCTTCAGGTTCCAACATTATTTTTCTTTCCTTATCAAGTTATGGAAATATTGTTTGAACTAGAAGTTTGTCACATATAACCTTATTTAAGCATGAAACATGGAAAATTGTGTGCACTCAGGAAGATGCAGGAAGCTCTAATTTGTATGCCATAGTACCAATATTTTGCAACACCTTGTAAGGACCATATTACTTTGGAAATAATTTATTATGCTTCTTATCTTGCTTGAGCGATGTTTTTTTGTATGGTTGTAGCTGTAAAAATACCTAGTCGCTTACAACAAAACTTTCTCACGCCGTGAAGTTGATTTGGTTGTTTTTTCATTTGATTTTGTGCCAAATTTATGTTATCCTGTAAGAGTTGGAAAAATTGTTGTTGATGCTCAATGTGATATTTGACTGCATAAACTTTAGAATTTTCTCTTAAGGATGATGTGATGGATGGTGGATGATATCCATAAAGTGTCATAAATAGGGTAATTTTTGCTGTAGTGTGGAAGGAAGTGTTACACCACCATTCAGTCAGAGCAAACCACTTGACCCATTGTATTTGTTTATCAGATACAAAGAAACAGAGATATCCTTCTAAAAATTTGTTAACTATCTCAATTTTCCCATTGTATTGCAATGATAATCTGAGCTACGAATTTCCAGTGAAAATTGGATCTTTGTCACTTACAATAATATTTGGGTTTCCATGTAGCTTTTGAATAGTTTTGTAATATTCCCAAATGGGAAAATCAGGAATATAGTGCATAAAACTTGAAATATGAAGAAATATAATAGATCAAAGAATACGACAACTATGGATCCATTCCATTATGATTATAACAGAAAAATAGGTACAAGATCTTGAGGAAAAGATCACTCAAGCTGGCGAAATAAGCCTCTCATGAAAGCATACGCCTAGATCTAAAGTGCTCTTAATACAAGAAATGCATGAACCCAGAAAATTGCACTATATAAGAGGGAATAGCAGCTGAAAGATATAAAAATATATTTCTGCTAATAGAATGCTCCAAAAATGCTACGGCTAGAGATCCATGCTCCAAAATAGAATTCTAGGACAACCCAGAAAATGTTTCCGGAAATACACACTATACAAAATATGGTAGATTTGGCCCTAGGGCTAAATAATATCTGCAAACAAATCACTGATGGGAGATTTATGATTCGATATACCAGATGGCTGATCCTCCTCAAACATATCTCCTAAATGAAGGGCTGATCCCCACATAGGAAACCCAAACACTGCAAATAGGGAAATAAACCCACTGCCACAGATGCTCTCCAAACTAACACAGTTTCTGCAAGAAACTATACTGTAGCTGATGATTTCTATTGGGCATAGTGCCAAAATTTGTAATAAAGCCTTGAATTATTCCTCATAAGTCTTTGGATGAAGGATAATCCCTCCAATGGAAAACTAGCTCAAAAAATGGAGATTTCTCTCTTCCACTGCTACAGTCTTGCAAGATAACCCAACTCTAAACAGAACTATGTTGTACATGAGACTGAAGCTTGGCCAAATACCTAATTTTGGAGGTATGGTGAAAACTCCTCCAAGAAATCCTCAATGGAAGAGGTGGGATTCTTGATCAGGAACACCTTGTGCTAAGAAACACATGCAATCTTAGCTAAAGAACTGAAGAAAGCTATATGTCTAAATAGAACATATATCAGAATATAAAATACACCAATATGAATAATATGGCTGTCATCCTCTTCCTTTTATAAGATATGAGCTTCCAAACCCAAAGCCCCATGCATTAATGACACTACTTCCATGCAATGTGTCTCCATCTAAAATTGTGTTGTCCCTTCATTAATGTCCACTCCTCCATGACAACACTATTGATTTGGTCAAATTTGACCTAGTCCACATGTTTTAGCCCATGTTCACACATTAGGGTGCTTTATTAAGCTGGAAATATGATCCACTTTCACATGAGAAGTGGTTTTATTCACAATAATGAGATTTATGGGTCTCCCTTCCCACTTATTCACCTATCTAAGTGACAAAAGAAAAATTTAATATTCTAATTAGCTATAGGCTAATTTAGGAATATTTCAGTCCTCCCATCCAAAATGTTTCTTGTCCTCAAGAAACTGCAAGGATACATCAAAATCTTCAATGGATATGTCTCCTCCCAAGAATACAAATTTTCCTTTGGTGGATAAACCAAATAGCTCTCATCACGAAAAAGTGGGAGCTATATGGAAAGAGTTATATGCTATCCATTGGCCTCCTTAAAGCATGAGAGATGATAAATTTTGGGTGCCTCAACCCCAATCAGAAACTCCAATCTCCATGCTATCATCCAAACAAAGTGAGCCATCCTTGTTAGCTCATAGAAACAGTCACCAATCCCTTGCTTATGCAATGTGTAGGGATTTCATGGCTGAAAATGAGAGATAAGATTGTTCAACTTACGTTGTCTCTCCCTCCATTTATGATAAATTTCTAGCTTTTGATCTTGGGCTACAATAATATAGTCCTCATGAAGCCAAAAGATACTTGGAATCTCATGATTCCACTCATTGGTTCTAGGGAACCTTCTTGACCAATCCTTCATGCATATATTGAATAGAGTGTCATCGCCATATGGGCTCCAAAAGAAACATGGAATAAGTGTCATATGACATGTTAGATGGTGACAATAGTCCTTCAAGTGAGACAAGCATTTTTCTTCTTGTTGTTGTCTCCAAACATGATGTGACGAGTGGCCATCCAACCACTTCCTTATTTCCATAAGCTTCTAAAAAGCTTGAAAATAATAGAGGACATTAGGTGTTGGTTGAATATGAACCAAGAAAAACATATCTTGCTCAAATTCCTCCATAAAGTGGTCATCCCCATCACCGAATGTAGTCCCAAAAGGACCATGAAATCCACAAAGAGGTTTTCTCTCTTGTGGAGAAATGTGCTGCAAATACATGGTAAAGGAGTGCAAATACATTTTTAGTTGATAAATAAGCATCAAAATACAATATTTACCATATACTTTATACAAGTTGTTGAAGAAGTCCATATATGAACCTTCCCATTTCTCCATGAAAATGGAAGATGATTGTAATAACCTTGCAAGGTTGTTGCTCTCCTCCTCATACATCAAACAAGCTACATATCTCCTGACATGTTGGTGCACATGTTATTTGAGATCATCCCAATACAATCCCTCCATGATGGTGTGGCAAGATTCAATGAAGTCTACATGTCCTAAAGAGAGTGCCTCATATGCTACATGTAAAATCCTCTCCTCGAGCTTGGATTCTTTAGTCAAGTATATCTGATCATGGAAATAAATGACTCCATCAACCACTCTATACCTCCCATCTTCCACATTCCTATCAAGAAACTTACATGTGAAGAGGTAAATGGAATATTCTACCAATATTTGGGACACCCAATATGGATCTAGGCTTCCCAACATTGACAGCGCTATAGAAATATAAAATGAAGCACTTGCCATATCACAGTTATCCTCTATGACATGCCTATTGCCAAAGCCACATGTTGGAGTATTGCTACCCCACCCTTGCTTCCTCCCTTACAACTGATCTTGCCGAAGACAAGATTAAGGTATATGAAGGTCATCCTCGTCTTGAAAGGTATTTCCCATATCAAAGTTCCATAGTTTGGCCAATGCATGCAAGAGTGTCAATAGCATCTTGTCAGATTCATAAATCTTCCTCATGTGTGTAAGTATATTTTTCTCCTCCTGTTGGGTATGTATTATATTCTTTCCATGATTAGTCCCACGCGGAGCCACTCATAGGTGGACCCACCCATGGTTTTGTGCATGATTTTGCACATGGCTTTTTGGGGACAATGGTTTCCGGCCCCCAATATTTTTTAGACCTGGTCAAGTTAACTACAATTATGTTCTAATCCAGGGTTAATGGATTGGGGTTTATGTATGCTTCGGCATGTATATATATGTGTTGTAACACTGAAAGGAATGTAATGAAAAATCAAGTTGGTCATCTCGATTTGGGATCTAGGGGAAAATGTATGTGTATATATGTTTTATGTTTTATGCTCTCACTATTTTTTATTTTCTATTTTTAATATTCATTTGTAGATAATTTCTATACATGGTTAAAACCTACATTTGCTATTAGAGTTGTTTCGGCTTCAAGGGGATACCTTTACTACTATGGGATTTTTTTTCTCTGGCCTGTGGTAGACCTTGTTCAGTGGGAGATCTACAGGATCGATTTTTACGGCGAAAGAAGATGGAAAGCAGTGGAAAGATAGAGATTGAGAAATTTAATGGTCAGAGTTTTGAGTTGTGGAAGCTCAAGATGGAGGACCTACTGGTGGATAAAGATCAATGGATCACGATAGATCCAGGTACTAAACCAATGGCAACATCAGATGAAGACCGGAAGAATTTGGACCAGAAGGCGAAGAGCACAATACAGTTGTGTGTCTCAGATTCAGTATTGTTGAATGTATCTGGGGAAGCTATGGCAAAGAATTGGTGGGACAAAATTGGGACTTTGACCAATCTAAGTCTCTGGTCAATAAACTGTTCCTGTGGAAAAATTTGTATAGCCTGAGGATGAAGGATGGAGACTTGGTGACAGAGCATCTGAATGCCTTCAATACTATGGTAAGCCAGCGATCATCCGTTGATTTTAAAATCTCGGATGAAGATAAGTGCATTATTTTTTTGTGTTCTCTACCAAATTTGTGGGATATTCTGGTTATTGCAATAGGTAGGAATACAACTACCTTGAATTTTGATGACATTATCTCAACATTGTTGTCGAAGGAAATTAGATGGAGAAATATGGAGGGTTAGAATGGAGATGCATTTTCTGTACAAGGAAGGTCCTAGAACATAAACAAGAATAAGGTTTCATGTGGGAGATCTAAATCTAGAGGGAGCTCTAAATCTCTTGGAAAATCTGTAAAGGTCTGATGGAAATGCGGAAAGGAAGGGCACTACAAAAAGGAATATAGATCTAAAGCTCCTGAGAAAGGAAAGGCATATGATGATGCTCCTTCTGCAAAGGTAGAAACCACCTTATATGAAGGTGGGGATGTGTATGTGGCTTCTTCTTCAAATACGCATGTAGATCATGAGTCATGGTTGATCGAATCGGGTGCATCCTTTCACTTCACTCACCATAGAGAGTCGTTCTATGAGTATGAGAAATATTATGGTGTTGATGTCTTCTTAGGGGATGATAGGAAGGTGAGAATTGTCAGACATGTAAAATTTAAGCTGAAGCTGCAAGGTGGAAGGATTAGAATACTTCCTAGTGTTCTGCACATTCCTGCATTGGCTAGAAATCTGATTTCTGTAAGCAAGATAGATGATGCAGGTGTAAAAACAATGTTCGAGAAAGATACCTGTGCCGAGCACTTGTATTAATGTGCGGATTTTGGATTGGAACTCTATACAAGCTTTAGGGCAATAATGTTATTGATGGGTGCAACAATTTTTTGGTTCCTAAAAGTGGAATAGAAAGCCTAGTAGTCTCTAGAGAAAAGACCATGTTATGGCATCAAAGGCTTGGACATATTGGAGAGAAGGGAATTTGGATACTGCATGGAAATGGTATGGTAGAAGGTGTGTCTAATAGCTATCTGGATTTCAATTTTTGTGAAGATTATGTATATGGGAAGCAGAATTGGGTGATTTTTCTTTCTGGTGCTAAAAGGGAGAAAAATATATTACATCTTGTGCACAATGGTGTGTTTGGACCTGTGTCAGTTCCATCACTAGGTAAGTTTGTCTACTATGTTACATTCATATATGACTTCTCAAGGAATACATGGATACATTTCTTCAGGAATAAATCTTAAGTCGTTGATAGATTTAAATAATTTAAGGCTCTGGTGGAAAATCGGACAGAGAAGAAGATAAAGGTGTTGAGGACAAATAATGGTGGGGAGTTCTGCAAGAAGTGTGGTATAGCACAGTAGAAGAATACTCCATACACACAACAACAAAATTGAGTTTTTGAAACAATGAACAGAACACTGATGGAAAATGCAAGAAGCATGCTTAGTGGTACTGCGTTAGGACAAGAATTTTGGGCAGAGGCAGTGGAGACTGCATGTTACTTGGTTAACAGATCACCTTCATCAGCATTGGAGGATAATACTCCACATGAGGTATGGAATCGTAAGAAACCATCTCTTTCACATCTTAGGGTATTTGGATGTGATTCATGTGTACATGTTTCAATGGAGAAAAGGAGCAAGTTGGATAATAAATATGAAAGGTGCATCTTTATTGGGTATAGGGATTTTTTAAAGGGTTAAAATATTTGGAACGCGGAAACAAGGAAGGTTGTGTACAACCAAGATGTGGTTTTTAGAGAGGTGAAATATGTTGTTAAACATGAATTCCTACAAAAGGAACCTAAGAAGATAGAGTTTGAGCTAAAGGAGGATGAATCAGACTCTACAATAGAAGAAGACTCAGAAGAGGAATAGCCACAAACTCCAGCTCTGAGAAGATAAGCCCATAAAAGAATACAACCAAAAGGGTATAGTCCATATGCTTTTTGTTCAAATTTTTCTTTAACTATAACTGATGATAATCCCATAACTGTCAGGGAGGCAGTAGATTTAGAGGATGGAAAACTCTAGAAGGAGGCCATGATTGATGAAATGACACCCTTGCATAAAAATGAGGCATCAGATCTAGTGGAGTTTCCTGCTGGAAGGAAGCCCATCGGGAGCGAATGAGTGTTTACGAAGAAGATGAATGTAGAAGGCAAGGTGGAGATACAAAAATCTCGCTGGTAGTGAAAGGTTATTCCCAGGTGTCAGGAATTGATTTTGGTGATATTTTTTCTCCTATTGTGAAAGTTACTTCTATTATATTAATTTTATTATTTTTTGTTGCATTTGATTTTGAGGTAGAACAGATGGATGTGAAGACAACATTTGTTCATGGGGATCTAGAAGAGGAGATATACATGACACAACCTAAAGGGTTTATGGTGAAGGGGAAGAAAGAACTGGTATGCAGGTTAAATAAGTCTCTGTATGGGTTAAAATAATCACCAAGGATGTGGTATCAGAAATTTGATGCCTATATATGAGGACATGGCTTCACCATAAGCAAGGAGGATCATTGTGTTTAGTTTAAATTAATTGGTGACTGTGTTATTTATTTGGTCTTGTATGTCGATGATATGTTTTTGATTGGAAATGACAAAAAAATTATCCAATTTTTGAAGACCCGACCATTCTCCAAATTCGACATGAAGGATCTTGGTGCTGCAGACTATATTTTGGGCATGGAAGTTAAGAGAGACTAGGCAAAGAGGAGGCTCTAGTTAAACTAGAGGAAGTATGTTGAAACTACATTGCAGAGGTTCAATATGCAAGATAGTAAACTGGTAAATGTTCCAATTCCTGTAGGTGTAAAGCTATCTGCTGAACAGTGTCCCAAGGCACAAGAAGAAGAGGAGGATATGTCTCGTGTTCGACATGCAAGTGCAATGGGTAGCCTGACGTATGAAATGGTCTGTACTAGACCAGACATTGCACATGCAGTGGGATTATTAAGCAGGTTTATGTCAAACCCAGGGAAAGAGCATTGGACAGCAGTGAAGCAGGTTTTTAGATATTTGTGTGGCACTAGTGATTATGGCTTGTGCTACCAGGGAAGACGAGGATTGGAAAGAGTGTTGGACATTCATATTTTTGTTGATGTAGACTGAGCTAGATATCTAGAACAAAGAAGATCTACAAGTGTGTATGTGTTTAGCCTATTTGGAGGTTCAGTCAGTTGGATGAGTAAAAGGTAGTCCGTAGTGGCTCTTTCAACTACAGAGGAAAAATACATGGTAGCCACTCATGCAAGAAAGGAAGTAGTTTGGTTGGAGATATTGTGTTCAAGTATGGAGTTGGTGCAAAAAGCTATGAGGATAGATGGTGATAGCCAAAGTGAAATTTTCTTGTCTAAGAACCATGCTTATCATTCAAAGACAAAGCACATTGATGTTCAATATCACTTTGTGAGAGATATGGTTGAGGATAAAAGGGTGTTTATGGTAAAGGTGGACACTTTGAAGAATGTTGCAGATGCATCGAGGAAGTATGTGAGCACTTAGAAGTTCTCTTGGTGTATAGAAACAATGGGTGTTGCAGACTTGGATTGGTTATTAAGCTCTCCTCTGGCACCCTACGGAAGTAAAACAACAAGTGGGAGAATGGTTTTTCGGGGACGATGGTTTTTCACCCCTGGTATTTTGTAGATCCGGTCAAGGGAACTATAGTTATGTTATAATCCAGGGTTAATGAATTGGGGTTTATGTATGCTTCAAAATGTATATATATGTGTTGTAACACTGAAAGGAATAATGACAAATCAAGCTGGTTGTCTTGATTTGGGACCCAAGGGAAAATCTCTGTGTATATCTATTTTATGTTTATGTTATCGCTATTGTTTATTTTCTATTTTTAAGATTCGTTTGTAGATAATTTCTGTATAGGGTTAAAACCTACACCTCCAAGGCTATGGAGTAGCCCTTTGACACCATGCTCATGTCATCATAGATTTCTAAATCATCATATTTCAACGCTAATAGCTGAGAGGGAGATTGCAATGTCCATATCATAAACTTGCTCACCTCTCCTTTGAACCCATCAAAGGTTCTCTCTACTGTGATAACTCCTCCTAAGTATCCTTCCTTAGAAAAATATATCAATGTTGGACCATGTTGAGAGAACTCTTTATTCATATTCCAATCAGGGGGTCTCCTTGGTGGAATGCGTCCATGTAATGAAACATCAAGGCCTAGATCAGGCTGTATATGTGAGTGGATTGATTTATCCTTGTCCTGACTGAACAAATCATCCTGCCTCTTTTATGCATCAATCCTATGAAATAGAGAGGGGTGTGTGCTCCTCATCATATGATGTTTATCCTCCCCTTTATCTCCTTCTATCTTCAATATCTCATAATCTATAAATGATGGCACATGATGCACATCGACAGTGCCCAAATCTCCATATGTGAGATTCTTTGGAACTCCTTGCAAGAGTGCAAGAGTTTCACTTTTTGGAGAAAATGCTCCATCTTCCTCTTCATGAGGTACTAGATTTTCTACTGCTCTGAAAACGCTTCTACTTCCTTTCTTCCCTTCCCCTTCATCATAAATGGAGGTTTCCTCATCATCATTAAGAGGTTCTTTGTTTATTTCCTCCATGTCTTCCCTTTGAGAAGAGAGCTCTTTCTGAAATGGGGATCTTGCCTCTAGCAAGGTATGATGCAAGTTCTTAATCCCCTCAATATTTTTCTGAAATGGAGTTCAATTTATAGATCCTTCCAACTCATGCAAAGGTTTTGTTTGTGTATGCTTGGATAGCTCAACCAAGGAAGTTTTAGAATTTTTTCCATCAAAACTATTTATTATCCTCCTAGTGAACCTTCCATAAGTAAAAATATTTTTATCTTTTAACGAATAATGTTCATAAAACAACCAGGCATAAGCCTTACCTTGAAGGTGCAGTGTTGTTATTCTAATGGATTCATCTTCTGAAACTTGGTGTTGCTGCAAATAGGTGTCTAGCTTCTCCACGCAAGCCCTAGCTGAACATCTAGGTGACCCATCAAAAGTATATACAAAGGATCTACCTAGATCATGCTTCTTGTACCATGTGATTCTATCATGGTTGCTAGATATTCTGTCCTCTTTTATCCCACAAAACCCTTGGAAGTTTAGATGATCTCTAAATCTCTGAGTTTGAGATTCATACACTTGAAGATAGTCACGAAGATTCTCCTGCTTCGGTACATCTCCTTCCTCCATCTCTCTTGCCATGACCCTAGGCATAGGGCCACATTGTAGATCTGATGGTGTAGCTGAATGCTCACACCCATAATGTGAAAATCTAGAGCTTTCTTCATATACAAGCCCTCTTGTAGAATCTCTACATCTCTTCATTCTCATCTCTTTGATGTCTCTGCTAATGCACTTCATAGTTTGAAGAATAAGTTTTGAAAACTCCTTCCCTCCTGAAAATGAGGTTTTGTCATCATTTCTTTTGGAGATATTCTCCTTCCTATGAGAAGCCTCCTTAGATGACATAATGGCTAAAGTCAATAGGCTGAGCCAAGATTATGCTCTGATACCACTGTAATATTCCCAAATGGGAAAAGCAACAATATAGTGCATAAAACTAGAAATATGTAGAAATATAATAGATCAAAGCATGAGACAAAAATGGATCTATTCCATTATGATTATAATGTAAAAATAGGTATAATATCTTGAGGAAAAGATCACTAAAGTTGGCCAAATAAAGCTCTCATGAAAGCATACACCTAGATCTAAAATGTTGTTAATACAGGAAATAAATGAACCCAGAAAATTGTGTTGTGTAAGAGAGAATAGCATCTCAAAGATATAAAAATATATTTCTGCTAATGGAATGCTACAAAAATGTTAATTCTAGAGATCCATGCTCCAAAACAGAATTCTAGGACAACCTAGAAACGGTTTCCGGAAATACACACTATACAAAACATAGCAGATTTGGCCCTAGGGTTGAATAATCTCTGCAAAAAAATCACCGATGGGAGATGGATAATATGATATATAATATGGATGATCATGCTCCAAAAGATCTCCTAAATGAGGGTTGATCTGCACACAAGAAACTCAAACACTCCAAATAGGTCAATAAACCCACTACTGCAGCTTCTCTTCAAAATAACGCAGTTTCTACAGGACACTGTGCTATACATGATGACTGCTACTATTGTGTAACCAGCTCCAAAAAGATAATAAAAGAGATATAAACGCCTTATAAATGAGCCACGTCGAGCGGGAAACCTCCAATACATTACATAAATGAACAATTCTTGGATGATACAATTTACAAAACCTCCTTGGGGCCATAATGTAATCCTAGTGGGCCACAATGTAATCCTAGCCAACCTAACAATAATAATTTAAGGGCACAATAATAACAAAATGGGGGTTACAAGGGTACAATAATAACAATAAGGGGGTTACACTAACAAAAATAAAGGACTATACTAGTAATATAGGGACCTAACATGCCCCTCTCCTTCAAAAAAGTGTTGTCCTCAACGCTTGAGTAGCTATGGGTGTTTCTGTATAAAATTCTCATTGTCCCATGTAGAATATTTAGTGGGTAAGTTCTTCCACTTGATGAGATACTCTGAGATTTATCGATTCCGTAGTTGTCGAGTTCTTGTTTCCATGATCGCTTCAGGTTCTAATATGATTTTTCCTTCCTCATCAAGTTCTAGCAATATTGTTTGAACTGGAATATTTTCACCTATAACCTTATTTAAGCATGAAACATGGAAAACTTGATGTACTCGTGAAGAAGCAGGAAGCTCCAATTTGTATGCCATAGTACCAATCTTTTGCAACACCTTGTAAGGACCATAGTACTTTGGCGATAATTTATTATCCTTCTTAGCTTGCTTGAGGGACATTTGTTTATATGGTTGTAGCCGTAAAAATACCCAATCTCCTACATTAAAACTTATCTCGTTGCGATGTTGATCTGCCTGTTGTTTCATTCGATTTTGTGCCAAATTCAGGTTATCCTTTAAGAGTTGGAGAACTTCTTGCTGATGCTCGATGTGATCTTCCACTGCTTGAACCTTCGAATTTTCCCTTAAAGATGATGTGATGGATGGTGGATGATATCCTTAAAGTGCCATAAATGGGGTCATTTTTTCTGCAGTATGGAAGGAAGTGTTATACCACCATTCAGCAAGAGGTAACCACTTGACCCATTGTGTTTGTTTATCAGATACAAAACAACGAAGATATCCTTCCAAACATTTATTTACTATCTCCGTTTGACCATCAGATTGAGGATGATAAGATGAGCTATGAGCTAATTGAGTACCCAAACAAGAAAATAACTTCGTCCAAAAATTTCTAGTAAAAATAGGATTTTTGTCGCTCACAATGACCCTTGGGATTCCATGTAGCTTTTGAATTCTGTCCATAAATGTAGTAGTAAGTGTACTTTCTTTAAATGGATGAGATAATGCACAAAATTTTGCATACTTGGTAATTCTATCAACTACCATGATGATGACACTCTTTCCTTCGGACTTAGGTAAACTTGTGATAAAATCCATTGAAATCTCCTCCCAACGTTGACTTGGAATGGATAAAGGTTGTAGAAGTCCTGGGGTCTTAATTCTTTCCACTTTATTCTGCTGGCAAACCAAACATTCTTCCACAAACTTTTGAATATCAAATTTAAGGCCATCCCAAAAAAAATCTTTCTTCACCCTGTGGTAAGTTTTTAAAAATCCTGAGTGTCCTCCTAAAGGAGAAGTGTGCAATTCTAGAAGAATATTTTGTTTTAGTTGGTAATTCTTACAAAGATATAAGTGATATTTGTACCACAAGGAATCATTTTTCCAACTAAATGTATCAGATGTACTAGGATCTTGCTGGAAATTTTGAACGAGTGTCCATACATCTTTGTCCTTCTTCCATTCATCTCTTGCTTCAGTTATCCAATCTGGTTGGATAATAGAAATGGCACAAAGCAATGCTTCCACCTCTTCATTCTTTCTTGAGAGTGCATCTGCAACAACATTTAGCTTCCCTTTTTTGTAGATTATTTCAAAGGCATAACCCAACATCTTTGTGACCCATTTTTGCTGCTCTTCTGACGATAGTCTTTGTTCCAAAAAGTGTTTAAGACTATCATGATCAGTTTTTACCTTGAAGTGTCTTCCCATTAGGTAAGTTCGCCATTTCTTTAGTGCATGCAGTATTGCTAACATTTCCTTCTCATAAACAGGTTTCTGTAAATACTTTCCTTTGATTGGACGACTTTCAAAAGAAATGGGTCTTCCTTCCTGCATTAAAACTGCACCAATTCCATTTCCTGAGGCATCACATTCCACAATAAATGTTTTTGTGAAGTCTAGCATAGCTAAGACCGGTGCTAGGCACATTGCCTCTTTAAGATGTTCAAAGGCCTTAGTTGCTTCAGGAGTCCATGAAAATGCATCTTTCTTCAATAATGTTGTTAGAGGTGCTGCTATTCTCCCATAATTATTAACAAACTTGTGATAATACCCTATTAACCCGAGAAATCCTCGTAATTTCTTTATGGTTGTGGGGAATTTCCATTCTTAAATGGCTTTAATTTTGTTAGGGTCTACCTTAACACCCTCATGAGATAAAATATGACCCAGATATTCCACCTCTTGTACTCCAAAGAAAAATTTGGATGTTTTTGCATATAATTGTTTCTCCTGCAATAGTTTGAGCACCCTGTCAACATGTTCAACATGATCCTTCCAAGACCCGCTGTAGATTAGTATATCATCAAAAAATACTAGCACAAATTTTCTAAGGAAGGGTTTGAAAATGGAATTCATCAACCCTTGAAATGTAGAAGGTGCATTGGTAAGGCCAAAAGGCATGACCAAAAATTCATAATGACCCTCATGAGTTCGAAATGTTGTTTTTGGAATATCTTCAATCTTCATTCTAATTTGATGATATCCTAAACTAAGATCCAACTTGGTAAAATAAATTGCTCCATGTAATTCATCCAATAATTCATCAATCACAGGAATGGGAAATTTGTCTTTAATGGTGAGCTTATTGAGCTCCCTATAATCCGGACACATTCGCTATGATCCATCCTTCTTGTGTACCAATACTACAGGAGCAGAGAAAGAACTTTGACTAGGTTGAATTATACCCGCCTCTAACATTTCTGCAATCATACGTTCAATTTCGCTCTTTTGGAAGTAAGGATATCTATAAGGCCTGATGTTTGGAGGAACACTTCCTGGAATCAAATGAATAGCATGACCATGATCATGAATAGGTGGGAGTCCTTTGGGAGTTTCAAACACCTTGGAATGATTGTCCAAGACTTGTTGGAGATCTGCAGAAATAGATGATTTTGATGTCGGAACTTCTAGTGAGCATAATTGTACAATTACGCCTCGTTGTTCTTTCTTTAGAAGCTTTGTCATGACATTAGAGCTTATTATCCTTCCCGGCTTCCCTTCAATACCCCTTAATTCGACTTCCTTTCCTTCTGAAAAAAATTTCAAGAAAAGTTCTTGAAAATTAAAAGCTACCGTCCCCAAAGATTGTAACCATTGTACTCCTAGTACAACATCAACACCTCCCATAGGAATGGAAAGCATGGGACTAGTCAATACATATTCCCCCATGGTTAGCTTGATATTATGGCATTTTCCAGAGCAATTTATAGTTCCTCCATTTGCAACCATCACTTGACATTCTGGTGCTTGGTATAGGAAACAATTTAATTCCTTGGCTACCTTACAATGAATAAAATTATGGGTGCTACCTGAATCAATCAACACTATTACCTTTTTCTTCTTGATTTGTCCTCGTATCTTGAGAGTTTGAGGAGTGGTAATTCCTGCCAGTGCATTACACGATATGGTCGGATTCATTTCTTCCTCTTCTAGGGTTGGTTCCTGGGGTATATCCTCTTCTTGTTCATTTTCTTCTTCCTCTTCACAATCTATGTAAAATAATTTCTTCTCAGCACACTTATGACCTTTAGTGTATTTTCTATCACAACTGTAGCAAAGCCCTTTTGCTCTTTTTTCTTCCAATTGTTGTGGTGTCAACCTTGTAGGTTGTGGAAATCTAGGCGTAGCAACACTTCCTTCTTTATAGAATTAAGTGGTAGGATTCCTTGTCGCCATAATTTTACATTCAACTTTTCTTGCCAACCTGAATGCCTTCTCCAATGAATCAGGTTCTGGAACATGAACTTCATGTTGTATGTTATCCCTTAAAGTGCCTATGAAGAGATCAATCCTGTGTTCCTCTGGAATATCATTTACCCTTATATTCAATTTTTGGAATTCCTCAATGTGCTGCCCCACTAAACCCTTTTTTTTTAGATTTATCAATTAGATAAAGAAGGTGTTGCTCTTTGTATCCTCATAATGTGCTATCATTTCTTCCGTAAAAATTAACCAAGTGACAATTTTTTTACGAGAGAAAAGCCATTGATACCATACAAATGTATTTTTTTCTAAATGTAAAGTTTCAATGCGTACCTTTTGTGTGTTTTGCACATTATGGAGATCAAAATATTGCTCCATTTGTAGTATCCATGTTACAGGATCCTTTCCATCAAACTTCCTCATATCCATTTTTGGAATATGGTGGTTCTTCCCGCAAACATTAGAGTTTATCAAATCACAATTAACATTGATTTTGTTCTCATCATGAGGTTCTTCTACTATCTTTTCACCATTAGGAAACATTTCTTGTATCAACTTTGTCAAACCTTCAATGTCTGTTTTTAGATCATTCTTCATGTTTTCCATCTTAGCTTCCATGCCAGCTTCCATGCCATCCATCTTAGCTTCCACACCATCCATCTTAGCTTCCACGCCTTTCTTCAAACCATCCATCTTCTCTTCCATGCCTTTCTTCAAAACTTCCATTTCATTTTTTTTTGCTCTTTGCGAGAGTGAAATTTGTTGCACTTGCTCTTGTAATTTTGATAGATCACGTTGCAATTCTTCATCTTCATGAGTCATAGTAAACCCTTCTGAAGGCTTAATGGGTGTTGAATTATTTTTACGAGGCATATTTTAGAACCCACTACTGATATCTATTTTAAAATATGCCCTTGGAATCAATTAAAATTGATTCTTCAAACAATACTTATGCAATTCGGAAAAAAAATACACACCTTTTTCTTGCTTTTGAGGAGCTCGCTATTGAAATTGGATTATCTCTATGATTGCAGAACTTAAATATTTGAATTTTGGTACCAACGTAGCTCTCTGAATTATATTTCTAATTCAATAGGTCTGACCTGATTTGGATTCTCCAAGACAAATTTGTGCCCAATCTCCCACAATGACCTAATTATGGACTAGTTCAATAGAGAGAACTTGTACGACTTGCCACGTGTCACTGTTTCGTCCTTTGTCTCTGAAATTGATATCCAAGAAGCTATAGTCTGTGTACTTGCGACCACTTTTTACGGCACTCCAATCTGATGCCCAGAGAGAGAGTTATTGAACTTTTCCCACGATCACCTCTTTGAGATGAAATTCAGAAGCCTGAAAAAGCACTACCTTCCACAGATCATATCTCCAAAAATATTGCGAACCAAGCTTTGAAAGTTTTTGACGTATTTCCTCAGGATCTCAGATTCGCACCATACGAATTTCAGATTTTGAACCTTCGTATAAAAAAATTTATTGTGCAAATTCCACGCTTACCTGTTAAGGAGCCTGAAAAAATACCTAGCTTCCACAAATCATATCTCCGAAAATATTGCGAACCAAGCTCTAAAATTCTTAGACAAGCTTCCTCAGGATCTCAGCTTCGGACCCTAAAAATTTTAGCTTCTGAACCTTCGTAGAAAAAAAATTATAGTGAAAATTCCACGATGGCCTGTTCGGAGCAGCGAAACCCTTGAATCCAAAGCTCTGATACCAAATGTTGTGTAACCAGCTCCAAAAAGAGAATAAAAGAGATATCAACACCTTAGAAATGAGCCAATTTGAGGGGTAAACCTCCAATACATTACATAAATGAACAATCCTTGGATGATAAAATTTACAAAACCTCCTTTCTATATATGGGAGTCCATGGGGCCATAATGTAATCCTAGTGGGCCACAATGTAATCCTAGCTGACCTAACAATAATAATTTAAGGGCACAATAATAACAAAATGGGCATTACAAGGGTACAATAATAACAATAAGGGGGTTACACTAACAACAATAAGGGACTATACTAGTAGTATAGGGACCTAACAGCTACTTGGCCTAGTGCCAAAATGTGTAATGAGGCCCTGTAGTATTTTTGACAGGTCTTCGGATGAAGGCTAATCCATCCAATAGAAAACTAGCTCAGAAAATGGAAATTTCTCTCCTCCACTGCTACACCCCTGCAACTCTAAACAGAACTACGTTGTACATGAGACTGAAGCTTGGCCAAATGCCTGATTGTGGAAGTATGGTGAAAACTCCTCCAAGAGATCCTTAGTGGAAGAGGTGGGATTCCTGATCAGGAACGCCCTTTGTTAAACAACACATGCAATCTTAGCTAAACAGCAGATGAAAGTTGTATGTCTAAACAAAACATATATCATAATATAAAATATATGAAGATGAATAACATGGATGCCATCCTCTTCCTTTTATAAGATATGAGTTTCCAAACCCTAAGCTCCATCCATTAATGACACTACTTCCATGCAATATGTCTCCATCTAAAAATGTGTTGTCCCTTCATTAACGTCCACTCCTCCATGAAAGCGTTGTTGATTTGGTCAAAGTTGACACAGTCCACATGTTTTAACCACTGTTAAAACCTTAGGGTTCTTTATTGAGCTGGAAGTATGATCCACTTTCACATGAGAAATGGTTTTATTAACAATAACAATATATATGGATATCCCTACCCACTTATTCACCTATCTAAGTGACAAAACGAAACTTTAATATTCCAATTAGCTGTAGGCTAATTTACGAATTTTACAAGTTTCCATAAATGCATTAGAAACTGTACTCGCTTTAAATGGATGATAAAATGAAAAAAAGTGTGCATACTTGTTAATTCTATCAACTACCACCATGATGAAACTCTTTCCTTCGAACTTAGGTAAACCTATGATACAATCCATTGAAACATCCTCCCAACATTGACTTAGAATGGATAAAGGTTGTAATAAACCCGAGGTCTTAATTTTTTCAACTTTATTATGCTAGAAAACCACACATTCCGGAAACACGTTTTGAATATTATATTTAAGGCCATTGCAAAGATATCCTTTCGAAACCCCGTGGTAAGTTTTTAAACATCTTGAGTGTCCTCCTAAGGGAGAGGTGCGCAATTCTAAAAGAATATTTTTTTTTAGTTGGGAATTCTTACAAACATATAAGGCATATTTGTACCATAAGGAATAATTTTTCCAACTAAATGTATCATATGTACTAGGATCTTGCTACAAATTTTGAATGAGAGTCCACACTTCTTCATCATTAATCGATTCCTCCCTTGCTTCGGTTATATAATGTATTTTGATAATGGAAATGGCACAAAGAAATGCTTCTACATCCTCATCCTTTCTTAAGACTGCATCTGCAACAACATTTAGCTTCCCTTTTTTGTATATGATTTCAAATTCATAACAAAACATCTTTGTGACCCATTTTTTCTTCTCTTTTGATAGTATTTGTTCAAAAAATATTTAAGAATATCATGATCAGGTTTTACCTTGAAGCGTCTTTCCATTAGGTAAGGTCACCATTTCTTGAGTGCTTGTAGTATTGCCAAGGTTTCCTTCTCATAAATATCTTTCTGTAAATACTTTCCTTTTATTTGATTACTTTCAGAAGAAATGGTTCTTCCTTCTTGCATTAAAACAACACCAATTCCATTTCATGATGCATCACATTACACAATAAAGGGTTTTGTGAAGTCTGTCATAGCTAATATTGGTGCTTGGAACATTTCCTCTTTAATATGCCAAAAGGCCCTAGTTGCTTCAACATTTAATGAAAATGCATATTTCTTCAATAATTTTGTTAGAGGTGCTACTATTCTCCCATAATTCTTAACAAACTTGCGATAATACCATGTTAACCAGATAAATCCTCAAAACTACTTTATGGGTGTGGGGACTTTCCATTCCTTAGTGGATTTAATTTTGTTAGGGTCTACCTTAACACCCTCCTGAGATACAATATGACCCAGATATTCCGCCTCTTGTACTCCAAAGAAATATTTCGAGGTTTATGGATATAATTTTTTCTCCTCCAATAGTTTGAGCACCTTGTCAGCATGTTGAACATGATCATTCGAAAACCTGTTGTATATTAGTATATCATAAAAAAATACTAACAAAATTTTTATATGAAAGAGTTTTAAAATAGAATTCATCAACCCTTGAAATGTAGAAGGTGCATTGGTAAGGCCAAAAGGCATGACCAAAAATTCATAACAACCCTCATGAGTTCTAAATGTTGTTTTTAGAATGTGTTCAATCCTCATTCTAATTTGATGATATTCTGAATGGAGATCCAACTTGGTGAAATAAATTGCTTCGTGTAATTCATATAATAATTCATAAATCACAAGAATGGGAAATTTATCCTTAATAGTGGGGTTATTGAGCTCCCTATAAACCTAACACATGTGTCATGATCCATCCTTCTTGTGCACTAATACTACTAGAGTAGAGAAATAACTTTGACTAGGTTGAATTATACCAACCACTACCATTTCTGCAATCATATGCTAAATTTCTCTCTTTTGGACATAAGGATATATAAGGCCTAATGTTCATAGGAATAATTCTTGGAATCAAATGAATAGCATGATAATCATCACGAATAGGTGGGAATCCTTTGGGAGCTTCAAACACCTTCGAATGATTGTCCATGCCTTTTTGAAGATCTTGAGAAATAGATGATTTTGATGTTGGAACTTCTAGTGAGCATAATTATGCAATTATGCCTCATTGTTTTTCTTCAGAAGTTTTTTCATGAAATTAGAGTCTTGGCTTCTGTGCAATACCCTGTAATTCAAATTCATTTCCCTAAAAAAAAAATTCAAGAATTTTTTTTGAAAATTAAAGGCTATTGTCCCCAAAGATTGTAACCATTGTACTCATAGTACAACATCAGCACCATACATTGGAATGGAAAGAATTGGACTGTTCAATACATATTCCCCGATGTTTAGCTTCATATTATGACACTTTCTAGAGAAATTTATAGTTCCTCTGTTTGAAACCATCACCTGACACTCTGGTGTTGGGTATAGGAAACAATTCAATTCCTTGGCTACCTTACAATGAATAAAATTATGAGTAATACCCGAATCAATCAACACTATTACATTTTTCTTCTTGATATGTCCTACTATATTGAGAGTTTGAGGAGTGGTAATTACTATCAATTCATTAAAGGATATGATCAGATTCATTTCTTATTTCTCTAGGGTTGTTTCCTTGTTTATATCCTCTTATTTTGAATTTTCTTTCTCATTTTCTTACTCCTTTTCACAATCTATATAAAGTAATTTCTTCTCAGAACACTTATGGCCTTTAATGTATTTGTTATCGCAACTTTAGAAATGCCCTTTTGCTCTTTTTTATTAAAATTATTGTGGTGTGAACCATGTAGGTTGTGGAATTATAGGAGTCACAACACATCCATATTTATAGTTATCAGTGGCAGGCTTCCTTGTCACCATAAATTTGCTTTCTTTTTTTATTTCCAACCTTAATGCCTTCTCCAATGAATCATGTTGCTCAAGGCGAACCTCATGTTGGATGTTATCCTTTAAAGTCCCTATGAAGACATCGATCTTGTGTTCCTCTAGAATATCAATTACCCTTATGTTCAATTTATGGAAGTCCTCAATGTGCTCCACCATTGAAGCCTTTTGTTTGAGATTTATCAATTAGCTAAAAAAGGTGTTTCTCTTTGTATCCTCATAATGTTCTATCATTTCCTCCATAAATATTGAACAAATGACAATTTGTTTACAAGAGAAAACTCATCGATACCATACAAATGTATTTTGTTCTAAATATAAAGTTGCAATGCGTACCTTTTGCGTGTTTTTCACATTATGGAGATTAAAGTATTGCTCCATTTTTAGTATCCATGTTACAGGATCCTTTCCATAAAACTTCCTCATATCTATTTTTGGAATATTTTGGGTCTTCAATCTAACATTAGAGTCTATGAAATCATGATTAAAATTTATTTTTTTCTCATCATGAGTTTCCTCTACTACCTTTTCGCCATTAGGAATATTTTATTGTAGAAAATTTGCCAAAACTTCCTTCAAACCTTCCATGTATCTCTTCAAATATTCCATGTTGCCTTCTATACCATTGATCTTAGATTCCATGCCATTCTTCAAACCAACTATCTTAACTTCCATGTCATTCAGCCTAACTTCTACTCCATTCATATTAGTTTCCATGATTTTCTTCAAACCATCCATTTCACCTTCCATCTCATTTTTATTTACTTTTGTGAGAGTGAATTTTTTTGCACGTGGTCTCATAATTTTGATAGATCGTATTGCACTTATTTCTTCTCATCCATCATAGTAGAGTTTTTTAAGGGCTTATCATGTGTGAAAATATTTTTGGGAGGAAATATAGAACTCAACACTGATATATAGTTAAATATTCCCTTGGAATCACTTCAAACTGATTTTTCAAACAAAAGTTATGCAATTTTAAAAAAAAAGGATACGCACCTTTTTCTTGCTTTTGTGAAGTTCGATATTGAAACTAATATATCTCACTGATTTCAAATCCAAAATATTTGAGCTTTGGTCCTATAGTACCTCTTTGAGTCTTCTTTATAGGTCATACATGATTCAGATGCTTCAAGGCAAACTTATGCCCAATTTCCCACAATGACCTAATTATGAACTTGTTTAGTAGAGAAAATTGTACGATGTGACACGTGTCACTATTTTGTCTTTAGGGTATAAATTTGATACAAAATAAACTAGAGCATATTTAACTTTTGCCACCTATTATAGAAGTCAAATCCTATTCTCAAAGATAAATTTATGACAATTTTCCCAAGGTCACCTCTTTGAGATGAAATTCGAGAGCCTACAAAAACACTAACTTCATCCAATCATATCTCTAAATATATAGAGAACCAAGATTTTAAATTTTTACATGACATTCCTGAGGATTGTGGCTCAAATGGGTTTTTGTTTTAGCATCTGTAACTTCGTAGAGAAAAAGGTATATCAAAAATTCCATGATGAGATATTTACAACAGTGAAACCCTAGAATCCAATGCTCTGATACCAAATGATATGAAACCAACTCAAAAAATAGAAGAAAAAATATATCAACACCTTATAAATCAGCCTCTTCGAGTGGGAAACCTCCATTAAATTACATAGATGAAAAATTCTTGGATGATCCAAATGACAAAACCTCCTTTCTATATATTGGAGCCCATGTGGTCACAATATAATCCTAGCCGACATAATAATAATAATGTAAGGGAACAATAATAACAATATGGGATTTATGGGGTAGAATAATAACAATATGGGGACTACAGGGGTATAAAATGAACAATAAGGGGGCTACACTAACAACAATAAGGGACTACACTAGTAATATAAGGACCTAACACTAACTTTATGGATACATCGATGCTGACTAGGAGAGAAATGTTATCGACAGGAAGAATACCTATGGATGTTGTTTTAGTATTGGTTGTAACATCATATATTAGAGGATATGGAAGCGTAAGTACATAGCATTGACTACTACCGACGCAGAGTATATTTCTACTAGCATGGCTAGTTGTGAATCTGTTTGGTTAAGGAAGCCCTTTGGAGAGTTATTTAAGTAGGTTCTAGACACTACAATGATATACTATAATAACAAGAATGGGATTATTCTTGAAGAAAATCTTGTACATTTCCAAGCACATAGATATATGACATCACTTCATTCGTGATATGGTAGAGAGAGGATTCGTTTGTCTCCATCACATATCAATGGATGATCAAATTGCAGATATTCTCACCAAGTCTTTCCTAAAAGGGGAATTATTGGTCTTTAGTGAGTAGCCTAGACTCATGGATGTGGTGCATCCTAATCAGCGAAACCACTAATTGAGAACATTGAGCCATAATATTCCCCCTTATTTGAGCTCCCAGGGCGATGAATTGAGATAGAGGGCTCCTTAGGTTGAGGGAACTCTAAATAATAAGGGTGTTAGCCTTATCTGTTACCTATAGGCTTGGAGTATTATCTTTCCCTATCATGGTATTTTTAGGGTATACCCCAGTTTTCATCATACCTATAATATTGGGCTTCTTGGGATTATCCCTCTACATTTGGAAAATGATTGAGGAGGCTTGGAGGCATGTGATTCTTACCTCTTGGTAAGTTGGGTATCTCATCCAAGATAGATTATAATGAAAATTTTAAACCACATGACTCTTATGGGTTATTGTTGGGAAGATCAACAGGCAATAATATCGGTTTAGTAGTAGCCCCCTTACATCAACTATTGCCCAATATGGGTTGACATGTAACTCCCCCATGTGACATTTCTAGGGAGTAGCCAGATGACATTGTCAGGTAGTAGCCTAATGATATTTTTTGGTAGTAGCGCATTGAAATATGTTATGTGTTGTAGTCTGTTGGTTAGAGGATGGTATATTTTTCTCCCCATTATTATTTTTCTTTATATTGGATAATATTTTAGTAGATAGAGTTGAGAATATTGGTACACATGATGGCAGGGTGACACATTGATCGATGGATAGGTTTTATAGGTGGAATTATCCCTAGTTGAGAGGGAGTGTTAAAATCACGCAACTATGCTCAAATTTCACTTTCAAATAATCACTTGATGGAGATGATTATGTAATTAATCTCCTATTTCTGAGAGTACCAAAATTTACCTAAATATCACCTCATTTGGATAAGAAGAAGTTGATTTTTTATTTTTCACCCACTAATGGATATTGGATCAGGTCAGTTTCACTCATATGGATTGTTTGGCCTCAATGTCAAATGGACATCATTGGCACCCCTTTGAGGTATATAATTACAAGTGACCTAGAATCTCATTTGGACATCACAACATCAAGAATCTTATTCTCCTATATCTGATTGGGTTCGATACATTGAAAAAGAAAGAGGTTGTATGAAGGTCTGAAATCATAGGTCTGAATGTTGCTCTAAACTTAGGGTTTTTGGCTGAGTTGCATCCTTAACACTAGTGGATCAGGACTATCCATGGGATAAATATAGAAAAGGTAGTAGCTCGGATCCTAAAGTCATGGTCATGCAGTCTTATGGTAGTGACTCTGGGTTTGATTTTTTTTTTACTATGATTTGAAGGATTGTGAAGTTTCCTAGAAGCTTAATCAAGTTTTCTCTAATATATCCGACCTTTGTGCATAGGTTCATGAAGTTTTTGGGTTATATTATTGAACATATTGTATTGGGCTCATTTTAATCTCTCCTGAGAATTTAATGAAAATATAATAGAAGAAGTTTTTCAGGGGGTTTTCCCCGTAGTGGGTTTTTCCGTGCTCTTTCACCAAATTTGGTGTCCCTTGTTGATGTGTTGATTGTCTCATTTTTCATTAATTTTATTTTTCTATATTAAATTACAGTTGCTGAATGGAAACGCTAATTGTAATTTGAAATATTTCTAAGTGACTTTTGGAATTGGGCTAAATTAATTGATGCAAAATAGAATAATCTAAAATTAATAGACACAACAAATTTTAGAAGTGAACCCCATAACTAAAGATAAAAATATTATAAGTAAAGATACTATGACTTAATTTTAATATCATGCAATTAATAAGAGATATGATGCCACAACAGGAGTTGAGGAATATTTTTTTGGGTTGATTATTAGAGTCTAAGGGAGGAAGAAAAAATGTGATTTATGCAGTGAACAAGTCCCCTCGGAATTTTCACTATAACATTTCTTCTAGAATGTTCCACACCATGATACTTGGAGAATACATATAGAATATCATGATGTAGATGTGGTTAAAATTTTAGTCCTTATTTGACTAAAATTTTAGAGATATTATAAATAATATAGGCTTCCTACATGATCGTTAACATATTCTTCCAACATGTGAGCTTGGATTTTTTTTCCATAAATTTTGTTTTGGGATGTTTACGAACATGGAATTTGGAGGATATAGATATAAATTTCTCATGTACCTATGTTTTAAATTTAATAATTAGTCATTCTATATTTTCATAGACATTCTCTAAGGAAGTTAGGTTAACTGAATTATCTTGACATCTTCTTCCAATAGGTAAGCTTGAAACTTTATCTATAACATTTGTTCTTTGATTTTTTGATACACGAAACATGGAGGACATAGATTGAACATAGTCATCTACCCATGGTTAAAAATGTAAACCTTGGCTCGATACAAATTTGGAGATATTTTCTAAGGATATTACGCCTCTTGAATGCTCCTTAAATCTTCTTCAATCAAGTCAACTTGCTATCTCTGCTATATCTTTTCTTCTGTGATGTTTTAGAATATGAAATATAGAGGAGACAAGGAAGAGATATAAATTTACTTGAGATAAAAAATTTAAACCTCATTTCAATATAAATTTATTGATATTATATGAGGAATTTATTGTTCCTAAATGATTTTGAAACGTGCTTCAAATATGTGATGTTATTATTTTAGATATAGCTTTGTTTCTCTGATGTTTTAGAATTTGGATGAAATAAATAATAGATATCAGGTTAGTTGTGATATACATTTTGGAACTTATTTTTCTATGATTTCATAGATATTTTATGAGGATGTCAATGTTCATGAATCCTGCTGAAGGATATTTCAAATAGGCCATCTCATCATTTTTTTCTATAACTTTCTTTCTCAAATATTTCTGACTATGAATTTTTAAGGAGATAAAGAAGGTAAATCGAGGTACATGTAGTAGAAATTTAAAAATAATATTTGAAAACTGGTGTAACTTCCCCTCATTAATATTTTTCCATTCATAAATAAATTGTAATTAATTAAAGGCTAAGATGAGGGACATAGTTTCAAAATTTATTGGGGAGGGAGATTGCTAGAAAAATTGGAAAAATTGAACACTTTAGAAATGCTTTGGCTGAGAAGAATAAATGAGTTGAATGTGCTTTAAATTTAATCAAAAAAACAAGGAGAGGAGCATGTTCCCTTTAGTTCCAACAATAATCAAGAAGAGGAAAAAAATGTAAAGGTAACATGGGTTGTGATATCCAAGTTAGTTGACTTGTGTGGCGCTAGGAAAAAAAAAAAGATCATTGGTTTGATGGAGCAGGAAGCACGAGAAATTTTTTTGAGGGGAAATGAAGAAATTCATTAATATTATAAGAAAATACAATACTCTCAAACTCAGAATCACTTGTGCGTAGATACAGTGGAAGAAGGAAATTAATCATGTTTACAATCTTGTGCATATGCTTAGTCTGTAGTAGAGAGGACACATGAGAACACTACAAAAATATTCTCTAATGGTGGAGGTGAGAAAAAAGTGATATATTAGTGATAATTTTCATATATATCAAGCTTTATGGAGATATAAACTAGGTGAAGAGCCCTCATAGAGGCTTGCTGGGTAAAATAATTATAGAGAGTAGTTTCATGCTTGCAATGTTGAAGAACCCACTCAAAGCTTGTGAACAGATGAACCTAATTGTTAGGAAGAATAATTTAGGTGCTTGTGAGGGATCATAAATCACCAAGATTTTCCTTGGGGCTAAATCTATGGTGCTTGAATCACTGATTAACCACCTAGAGAGGTGATCTCTTTTCCCATAAATAGCTTACCCACTAATGAATATTCCCTTCATGTGAACTATCCTCTCCTGAAAGTGAGATTAAAATATATGTACGGTGATATGTTAGCATGGATATTGATTTTTTTTAAGAATAACAGGATATGGAGTGGAAATTCATGTATTTGGTGGATGAAGGAAAATTTTGTTTAAGCTACCCACATTGGTTAAATTTTCCCTTGGAGGCACTCCTCCTCAAGAAATGGAATCTGGCTCGAGGTTTATAGCTACAAGTCACCATGCTTGTAGCTCGTTTATGGTTAGGTGGAGATTTGGAGTCCCAATCTCAGTTGCGAATCTATTTTTCTATATGAGATAAGTATTTTCCTATGCAATGATGTTGAATGATATGTACATGTTATTGTATTGATTGAAATATTATTATGGTGTTGAGGAATGTGAATTTCCTTGTATATGAGTAAATTTTGGTTATGTGTTTTATGAGGGATGGGTCTCTAAAATAGGTATAATTAAATACCCACCTGAGCATCCTTTAGAACATTTTAATGTCTCCTTTTGCATTTGATAATATATTTCCAAGTTATAATGTGTTTTTAGGAATGTTAGGAGATATTTTCTATATATTGTAGCCTAATGCATTAAATGTGAAATATGTTGAGTATTTATTATGAAGAACACATTGAATACGAGTGGGAGAAAATCAAGGAGGCTTGTTCCTTTCTACATACCCATCAACAAATAATTTGGTTCATGAGCAGTTACTACACCTCAGTGCGTATAAGTACAACAAGATACTAGATCCACCTTTTTAGGAGTTTTGGAGGGAAACATTCCTCCCTTCAAGGAGGCCACCCATCACTTAATGTTTTTTTATAAATAAGGAATCCTTGTAAATTAGTAAGGGTTCAAGTCCTAGAGACAATATAGTGACTATCGAAGAAGGAGACTTCTTATTATTTCCATTGTTATGTTAAATGTATATACATTTTTGTTGTTAATGAAAATAATTATTCTATTCTCAGTATGAGTTTGATTCAAGGGAATTAATTCCCGCTAGATTAAGTCCCAACCCAGGTGCTCAAGCCCCATCATTTGTACATTTCCTTCTACATTTATTTTGCATGTACTTAGTCTAGCAATGATTTAATACAAATCTAGTTTATAATAAAATAAATTTTCTCTCCAGGTTGATAAGTGAGTTTTCCATTGAAGCTTGGATGTCTACCCAATGTTGAAAATCACAAAAAATAGTTTTATTTTATGTAATATGTATATTTTATTCCAAATTTAATTCATCCTTTCACTGTCATTTTGTTATCTGCAATTAGTCGTTTGATAGTCATTTAATAATATTTTTTTTTACTAGTTGAACATGTTATTTGTTTGAAGAGGGAATATATTGGTTCATAGAGTATATTAAAATAATTTGCAATGCATGAAAATTGCCCCATTCAATGCATTTACTTCCATTACTCCTCATTTCTGCAAACTCTATATCCATTGCAAATTCCCTAACCTAGCTAGAAGAGATTTTTATTTTTCTGCTTACAGAATTTAGTTTAGGTTAGAAACATTGACAAATAATAATATGGGGGGGGTGGGGGGGTGAATCATTATTACAACTTATGAAAAAAGATTAACCTTTATTAAACTTTCATTAAATCACAATTTATTATCAACAACTCATTAATCATTACTAGATCTATGCATAACCATATACCATACGAAACATATCAATGTACATAATTTTCAAATAATATAACCATGAGAATCTACATAAACACACAACATGTACACCTAGAGACACAAGATATCTGGTGGAAAACCCCCTTCGGGTTAAAAACCACCCTTTTTGTTGTTTCTTTGGTTAAAATTCGTTACTCAGCAAATCATTTTACATAAATATAGTTAGCTACAATCAGTATGGAAGTCTCTCTTTATTAACTAAAATTTAGGGACACCCATTCACTACAAACCTCCATAACCAACAAGCCTCACACAACTACTATAGGACTATGGTGATATCACTTCATCTATTTATTTTATGACCACCTTCGATAAGGAGAAACCACCCTTTCTTTCATCAAGTTACCACGATATATAACTCCCCTAGGGTCATGTTTTATAATTTTGACGTTAGACCACTTAGGGGATCAGAAAAACCCTATCTGTTAAATACAACAATACATGGGCCTCTTTTCATCCCATTTTCAAACTAGACCCACAAAAATAATATTCTTATAAACAAAACTCTGAATACACAGTCTCCAAAACCAATATTTGAAACACAAACTACAATGAAAAATCATCTCAACAACTAAACAAAAAATTCACATAAATACTCTGGAACACAATCCCAATCTACAGACAAAAATATGTAACACAATCTAATCTAGAATCTAGTCAATAAATCGAAATCTTGGAGCAACACATAATAGTAATTTGATATATAGACACAACGATAATAAAAACTCATGTAGGAAAATAAAAAAATAATATAATAAAACCACAATTAAAATATCTCCAATAGAACCCCTGCAATACAGATACATCATGAATATCAACCTTGATCTGAAACTACAACAACTACAACATTATTTCTCCTCTCCATACTAACAGCAATTGGGAGACACAATATCCAACAAAAATAGATTAGAAATGTATATATAATGTAGCTCCATTATTCTATATAATATTTTCCAAGAAGAAGATATGATACGATATCTATGATCTGCAATACTCATAAACCTTTATTCTCATGACTGTCATCCCTAAAAATTGCTATATCAGGTCACACCCTTGTCTCCAAAATCACTAACTCCCGTTTCAAAATAAGGTGGACTCTTGTCAATCACTCACAATCCAACCATTCCTTAGATTCAAAATGATGTGTATATAGTGTGTCGAGTGAAATCCATTTTTCGACTGAGCTCATATGTGCACAAAAATTATGAAAACCATCCATAACCATCAATACTTTTGCACTAAAGGAATTCACACCCAATGGAGAACTTATTCAACACTTTTTACCTTATCCAATTAATTTCAAACCTTCTAGGAATTACCAAGTGGAAATTTTCCTAATGTGCATGAGGAAAGCTGAGGATTTTTCATGTAGAGCTTCAACTACATTGATAACATTGGAAAACATCGGATGAAAATCTTAAGGTTTCAATTACAAAAATATAACATATCAGTTGAGGTATTTTAGGTGCATACATGACACTCCTTCCTAGTTGTTGGGGCAGAGTATAGGGAAACACAATAACCATCTAGTTCAAAATTTCTTCCAACTACTTGTACACCTTCATCAACTCATGTACACACCTCCAAATGCCTACCAGGATATATGAAACATTTTAAAATAGGCTAAATATCATATCCAAGTTCCACAACCAAGTTGACTTAGAATCCAACAAGACAAGGGTCAACCTAAGTGTGAACAAGTCCTCTAATCTCCTTATACACCTACACAAGTTGCAACAATGCTCCACAATACTATAGAACCTTTACAAAAAGATCAAACAGTATAGGACATCAAATCATCAACTAGTCGAAACACATCTACAACAAGAAATGAACATGAACATGAAGACCTACAGTGTAAAACTAAAAAACATGGATCAACATGTATAACACATGAGAAATCATCACTGTTTCGGGGAAAATCACCCTAGGGGTTTGTTGGGCTTAAACCTCCACATAGTAGGGGCATGCTACTTAAGAAGGACTCACACAACCATACATGTTCATGAAAAACTAAATAGAGTAGATCGAGGAAGTTACCCGTAGGTCCTACGGTTGAAGCAGATCCCGCGGGGTCCAAACCCCCAGCAACCCTTCTTCCTTCTTAACCTGAAAGAAAAGAAGAAACAAGCACGAAGAACTGGTTGTACAGCATATATCTACGCTAAATGTTAGTCAAATCCATATAAAACATGAGATAAACCATAATGAATGCTTAAATAACAATATTCTCATATATGTAAGCAGACACTAACACGTATATTTCGGGAACAAGATGGTACTTCTTTATTATAAATAGCATGTACAGAAACAATGAGTGGAGAGATCACCTGAATCCTTCCACGATCTTCAAGCAGACCGTCGTCCGGATCCGTCCCACCCTTGCCTCGCTAAGATTCCTTCCGAACTGGTGCAAACGAGATGACATATAAAGAGATGAGCATCTCTAGGAAACAAAGGTTTCCTATAATGAACTGGGAAGTGCAGGAGGCACGGGAATTCAGACTTGGATAGGGAATACCAAAAGAGTATAATATCAATAATTCTCTCTCTCCCTTAGGCCATGTACATGAGGGGCTTTTATACTCCCTCAAAGTAGTTTCAACAGTTGGAAACAGTTGGCCACGTGCTGGGGTGGTTGAACTACCAGAGTAACCATCAACCCAGCCCGAAAATAGGGAATTTTTATATATTTTTTAATGATTTTAATTGCATACGTGGAAAAGTGCATGTGGACTCGCGTATACACGCGGAAAAGTCTGGGCATAATCGCGTATGGGGATTTTTACACTATTTTTTAGTGAATTTGTCCAAGTCTATAGGAATGGGTGCCCAAAGCCATAAAAGTAATCATGAATCATATGAAGGTGAGAAATGATGCTATAACAGATGCCCCCTAATATATGAGGTCAGAAGGGGTACATGATGGCCGAAATGTATTATGCACATAGAAAGAACTTCACAAGGACAAGAGAGGACTTCACCAGATTTCAGCCTGCCAAAAACCAATGAAAGAAAACAGAGAGTCAACTCATGCTGAGGCGTGCATACCCATGCTCAGTCAAAAATACATCATATAGAAAGTACTGAATAGATCCAACATGTATACAAGTATAGCTGAACTGAAAGTACACAATGAATCATCTGAGCATGGCCCAGAAGTATAAGTCTGAATCAATGTCCAAGTATCACATATATAGAAAGCTGAGCAATGATGCTGAAACTGGATGTCTGATCATATAAGTAACTGAATCTCCAAGTACCAAATCATAAGAGGTGGAACAAATGGTACAATCACGCAACTCGGGAGCCAACATATAGGATGCTGCTGTACTAACACTGCAACATATAAGGGTGAACGACATCACTGGCAGAAACTGAATGGACTGTCAAAAGTGAACCGAAAAATGCTGATGCAACCCGAGGTCTTCACCGATCACCATGGCACAATTCTACACAATGGGAATAAATGAGCTGAAGTCGACCATGTGAGAAATCGTTGGATTACCGGGCATTGATGTATCCCGTTAACCAACGCGAGACAACCCACCGATAATGATAATGAGTGTCAAGGTGCCCCAGTACAATCTGACAAGTGTGAATGAATGAGTTGAAGTCGAACACTTGAAAGAATCTATCAATCAGGAGGCAATGATGAATCCCCACTGTCGATAGCGAAGAGTCTGCCACTGATGACTGCAAACCCTAAGGTACTGACAAAAATACTCTAGACCTTATTCCCAGAGCAATGAGTCAGAGTCGATGGGAAAAGATCTGCTGGAAGGAAGGCATTAAGGCATCCCACATCACTCCAGCGCGAGTGTAACCCGCAGGCCAAGATTTGGAAGGAATCGGACGAAGGAGAGTGATGGAACCAAAACCGAAGTACGTTTCCGACGTGCACAAGATGAAGCTAGCGCACGGAAGAAACCCTCTGAACCAACCAATAATGAAAGCCGACACAGAGGTGAGAAATCCACCGATAGGGTCAAATGGAAATCAAGGTACTGCACGAATCCCAAGTGTGATAATGTGTGCTGACGTCGAACACAGGGGAAACCACTCAGTCAAAGACCCATAATGATGATCAAATGATGAGCACAAGGTCACCTATCAATGATGGAAATAGGGCCAGGGTGCAGCTCTAGGTTTGCTCTCAGAGCAATGTGTCGTAGTCGATAAGAGACAAACCCGCCAGCAAGAAGTCAATGGGGACCTTCTCAAACTAGCACGAGCAGAAGACCAAAACATCTGATGTGATAGAACAAGATACTGACAAGACCGAAAAGGCCAACTGAATAATGAGTCAAGAGACACCGCAGAATGGTCGACTCTGGTTAGACTTACCTTGAGCAAAAGCACGACTCGTGATGACCATGGCAGTAAAAAGTGACACTGTATAAGTCTATTATCCAGGAGGCAGAACAAACTCTCCATATGATTGGAAGAGATAACCAACCGGGGGAGGACTTGACAAGTGAAACATGGTAAAGGCTGAACCTAGGTCAAAAACTAAAACCATCCCAAATGTAGGAAATATATATAAGTATATGTGCTTTGTTCAAGGGCGACAAACTGACTCTGTACTGCCATCAAAACAACGAAGATACATCCCGCTCCCGCTCTTTTTGTTATATTTGATTTTTTTGTCTTTTTCATATAATAAGCCTGAAAAAGATTAAAAGAATGCTATCGTACAATGGATAGAACGAGTATCAAAAATCAGATGCACTAGTTCCTGGGATTGGAACAATCCTATGCTCAATGCAAGGTGGCGGAAACTGGTAAGCGATACTCAAAGGAACGTTCCATCCATGGGAAAAAGGGTGTCAAGTTGCGATAGCTAAGTGCATGCAATGGTCAACTTGTACAAATAGTCAAGGTCAAAAGTTGGCTTAAACACTGATTCCAAATGAAGCCGGCTAAAGGCCAGGATGAACAAGTAGCCAATATGCAATGTAGTAATACAACTTAACGACACTAGGGAGCCTCTAGGGTAAAAGCCAGAAAAAATGGTAGTGAGGAAGGAGCAGAATGAAGCTTCAACACATAAGTCATGGCAGGACTAAAGAGGACTCCCGAGCCTACATAAAACGCAGCATGGGCAACAAGTGATAGCGAGGAACTAACTAGGAAGCCCATGTAAAGGAAGGCTCTACCACCAAGTCATGATTAAATAATCGGCGAGTGAAATGGGTATCATACTCATGACCTGATGGGATCGACCCTATGGCAAGTGATAAGAATGGAGGCTAGTATGCAAAATGCAACGGAAAAGTGGATTCCCTAACCTATATGCCAGTTTTAGTTTATAAAGAAGAGATTTCAAGAAGACCAATTGAACTATCCAATAACTAAGTCAAACAAACTCTTAATTTCAAGTATAACCTCAACAAAATGCTCAAAGCCAACCATGCCACTCTCGCAGCGGGGCTTTATACGAGCAAAAAGGAAGACAAGAAACTCAATAAATCAACTCAGTACAATAGTATAAAATTGCAATAAAAACTTCAAAGAATCTAAAAGAGACTCTTCGAAAATTGCAACAAAACTAGTCTACTGAACATCAAGGAAACCAAACGCACCAAATAGGTAAAAAACCAGAATGTGCAAAAACGCACAAGGAAAGAGTAAATGAGCAGAAGCTCTCTGTTCTGATTAAGCAGAACAACCAAGAATCTTCAAGAAAAGACCTTGGTACTCAAACCAAAATTGCAAACGTAACAACCAAAAATTTCACCAACCAAGAGAGTCTTCACACAAAGGAGAGAGAAATAGACATATAAACACTTTAAACACAGTCTAGAGATTAAAAAACACTGTAGAAACAGGTCACCACAGGTAGACAAGACCAGAAAAGATAAAAACCAAAATTTCAAAATTTGCCCCCAGGCATACGCGCTTTAACAGTTTGCAAAAGGTGTGCATACGTGACTGTAGCAAAGGAAACCCGCGTATACGCGACCACCTTCGACAGAAATAGCATGTATACGCGACTGTGCACAGAAAAAAGCACGTATGCAAAAGAAAATAATGAAAAATAAAAAATATTAAGCCTGGATAAAGAACCAGGTCTTCAGTCTGACTGAGAAAGAGTAAACTGGACTGGAAATAAAAGTTAAAACTGTTGGAAACCTATCAAATAGCTGAAACCACCCAACAGGGGAATCACAAGAATGTGATCCCCAGTGGAGTCGCCAGTTCTGTTTCGGGGAAAATCACCCTAGAGGTTTGTTGGGCTTAAACCTCCACAGAGGAGGGGCATGCTACTTAAGAAGGACTCACACAACCATACATGTTCATGAAAAACTAAATAGAGTAGATCGAGGAAGTTACCCGTAGGTCCTACGGTTGAAGCAGATCCAGCGGGGTCCAAACCCCCAGCAACCCTTCTTCCTTATTAACCTGAAAGACAAGAAGAAACAAGCATGAAGAACTGGTTGTACAGCATATATCTACTCTAAATGTTAGTGAAATCCATATAAAACATCAGATAAACCATAACGAATGCTTAAATAACAATATTCTCATATATGTAAG
This sequence comes from Pinus albicaulis, assembly GCA_034641835.2. Taxonomy (NCBI): domain Eukaryota; kingdom Viridiplantae; phylum Streptophyta; class Pinopsida; order Pinales; family Pinaceae; genus Pinus; species Pinus albicaulis. Next base: position 849,318,525 of record CM076571.1, read on the forward strand.
CAGACACTAACACGTATATTTCAGGAACAAGATGGTACTTCTGTATTATAAATAGCATGTACAGAAATAACGAGTGGAGAGATCACCTGAATCCTTCCATGATCTTCGAGCAGACCGTCGTCCGGATCCGTCCCACCCTTGCCTCGCTAAGATTCCTTCCGAACTGGTGCAAACGAGATGACATATAAAGAGATGAGCATCTCTAGGAAACAAAGGTTTCCTATAATGAACTGGGAAGTGCAGGAGGCATGGGAATTCAGACTTGGATAGGGAATACCAACAGAGTATAATATCAATAATTATCTCTCTCCCTTAGGCCATGTACATGAGGGGCTTTTATACTCCCTCAAAGTAGTTTCAACAATTGGAAACAATTGGCCACGTGCTGGGGTGGTTGAACTACCAGAGTAACCATCAACCCAGCCCGAAAATAGGGAATTTTTATATATTTTTTAATGATTTTAATTGCATACGCGGAAAAGTGCATGTGGACTCGCGTATACACGTGGAAAAGTCTGGGCATAATCGTGTATGGGGATTTTTACACTGTTTTTTAGTGAATTTGTCCAAGTCTGTAGGAATGGGTGCCCAAAGCCATAAAAGCAATCATGAATCATATGAAGGTGATAAATTATGCTATA